>CM075723.1:1325078-1327578 GCA_037974335.1 Prionace glauca | reverse complement strand
ACATAGACTCACATACACACATAGACTCACACACACAAACACACACATAGACTCATACACACAAACACACACATAGACTCACACACACACACACACACACACATATAGAACAAACATAGAACATAGAACATAGAACATTACAGCGCAGAACAGGCCCTTCGGCTCACGATGTTGCGCCGACCAGTTACAAAACAATGACCCACTAGCCTAAACCAATCCCTTTTCGTCCATAAACCTATCCACAGATCTCTTAAACGCCCCCAAACTAGGTGCATTTACAACTGCAGCTGGCAGGGCATTCCAGTCCCTCACCACCCTCTGGGTAAAGAACCTACCCCTGACATCTGTCCTATAACTACCCCCCCTTAATTTAAAATCGTGCCCCCTCGTGCTAGCTTTCTCCATCCTAGGAAAAAGGCTATCACTATCTACCCTGTCTAAACCTCTAATCATCTTATATGTTTCAATGAGATCCCCTCTTAGCCGCCTTCTTTCCAGCGAAAACAACCCCAAATCTCTCAATCTCTCCTCATAGGATCTCCCCTCCATACCAGGCAACATCCTGGTAAACCTCCTCTGCACCCTCTCCAAAGCCTCTACATCCTTCCTGTAATGTGGGGACCAGAACTGCACACAGTACTCCAAGTGCGGCCGCACCAGAGATGTGTACAGTTGCATCATGACGCTGCGACTCCTAAATTCAATCCCCCTACCAATAAACGCCAAAACTCCGTATGCCTTCTTAACAACCTTATCTACTTGATTCCCAACTTTCAGGGATCTATGTACACATACACCTAGATCCCTCTGCTCCTCCACACTATTCAAAGTCCTCCCGTTAGCCCTATACTCAACACATCTGTTATTCCTACCGAAATGAATTACCTCACACTTCTCCACATTAAACTCCATCTGCCACCTCTCAGCCCAGCTCTGCAACCTTTCTAAGTCATCCTGCAAACTATGACACCCTTCCTCACAATCTACCACACCTCCGACTTTGGTGTCATCAGCAAACTTACTAATCCACCCAACTATACCCTCATCCAGATCATTAATAAAAATTACAAACAGCAGTGGCCCCAAAACAGATCCCTGAGGCACACCACTTGTAACCGAACTCCATGACGAATATTTCCCATCAACCACCACTCTCTGTCTCCTATCTGCTAGCCAATTCCTGATCCAATTACCTAGATCACCCCCAATCCCATACATCTGCATTTTCTGCAGAAGCCTACCATGGTGAACCTTATCAAACGCCTTGCTAAAATCCATATACACCACATCAACTGCCTTACCCCTATCCACCTCTTTGGTCACTTTCTCAAAGAACTCGATAAGGTTAGTAAGGCATGACCTACCCGCTACAAAACCATGCTGACTGTCTCTAATCAACTCATTACTTTCCAAATAACTATAAATCCTGTCTCTAATAATCCTTTCCAAAACCTTACCCACCACAGAAGTAAGACTCACCGGTCTATAATTCCCAGGGAAGTCCCTTCTCCCCTTCTTAAACAATGGGACAACATTTGCTGTCCTCCAATCTTCTGGTACTATACCAGAGACTAACGACGACCTGAAGATCAGAGCCAGAGGCTCCGCAATCACCCCTCTTGCCTCCCAAAGAATCCTAGGGTAAATCCCATCTGGACCAGGGGACTTATCTATTTTCAATCCCTCTAAAATATCCAGCACATCCCCCGTATCAACTGCAATACTATCTATTTCACACCCCTGCACCCCAGTGTCCTCCTCATAGACTCACACACACACACATAGACTCACACACACACACACACATAGACTCACTCACACACACACACATATAGACTCACACACACCTAGATTCACACACACACACATAGACTCACACACTCAGAGATACACACATAGACTCACACACACACATACACGCAGAGACACACAGACACACACACACACAGACTCACACACACACAGACTCACACACACACAAGACACACACACACAGACCCACAGACACACACACACACAGACTCACACACACACACACACACATAGACTCTCACACACACACATATAGACTCACTCACACACACCCACACATAGACACACACACACACACACAGACTCACACACACACACACACAGACACACACACACACATAGACTCACACACACACACATAGAACATAGAACATTACAGCACAAACAGGCCCTTCGGCCCTCGAGTTGCGCCGATCACATCAACCCCACCAATCTATAGACCTATCTATAACCCCCAATCCCATTAAACCCCATATACTCATCCAGAAGTCTTTTAAAAGACCCCAGCGAGTTCGCCTCCACCACCGATGACGGCTGCCGATTCCAATCACTCACCACCCTCTGAGTGAAAAACTTACCCCTAACATCACCTCTGTACTTCCCTCCCCGCACCTACACATACACATAGACTCACACACACATAGACTCACACACACACACATAGACTCACACACACAGAGATACACAC
>CM075723.1:855078-1322578 GCA_037974335.1 Prionace glauca | reverse complement strand
CTGGTCCCCACATTACAGGAAGGATGTAGAGGCTTTGGAGAGGGTGCAGAGGAGGTTTACCAGGATGTTGCCTGGTATGGAGGGGAGGTTCTATGAGGAGAGGCTGAGGGTTGTTTTCGCTGGAAAGAAGGAGGCTAAGAGGGGATCTTATTGAAACATATAAGATGATGAGAGGTTTAGATAGGGTGGATAGTGATAGCCTTTTTCCTCTGATGGAGAAATCTAGCACGAGGGGGCATGGCTTTAAATTAAGGGGGGGTAGTTATAGGACGGATGTCAGGGGTAGGTTCTTTACCCAGAGGGTGGTGAGGGACTGGAATGCCCTGCCAGCTGCAGTTGTAAATGCGCCCAGTTTGGGGGCGTTTAAGAGATCTGTGGATAGGTTTATGGACGAAAAGGGATTGGTTTAGGCTAGTGGGTCATTGTTTTTGTAACTGGTCGGCGCAACATCGTGGGCCGAAGGGCCTGTTCTGCGCTGTAATGTTCTATGTTCTATTGTTGTATCTATACGAGGCATTGGTGACACCGCACCTGGATATTGTGCACAGTTTTGGTCTCCATATTGAGGAAAGATGTAGTGACATTGGAGGCAGTTCAGAGAAGATTCACTAGATTCGTTCCAGAGATGAGGGGCTTGTTGTATGAAGAGAGATTGAGCCTATACACGCTGGAATTTAGAAGAATGAGGGGAGATCAAATTGAGGTATACAAGATGATAAAAGATATGGAAAAAGTAGATGCAGAGCGGATGCTTCCTCTTATGGGCTATTCTAGGACAAAAGGTCATAATCTTAGGTTAAGCGATAGCAAATTTAAAACAGAGTTGAGGAGAAACTAGTTCTCCCACAGGGGTGTAAATCTGTGGAATTCGCTACCCCAAAGTGCAGTGGATGCTGGGACAGTGAGTAAATTTAACGAGGAGTTAGACAGATTTTTAATTGGTAATGGGGTGAAGGGTTAGAGTCATAGAGTTATAGAGTCACAGAGGTTTACAGCATGGAAACAGGCCCTTCGGCCCAACTTGTCCATGCTGCCCTTTCTTTTTTAAAACCCCTAAGCTAATCCCAATTGCCCACATTTGCCCCATATCCCTCTATACCCATCGTACCTGTGTAACTGTCTAAATGCTTTTTAAAAGACAAAATTGTACCCACCTCTACTACTACCTCTGGCAGCTTGTTCCAGACACTCACCACCCTCTTTGTGAAAAAATTGTCCCTCTGGACCCTTTTGTATCTCTCCTCTCTCACCTTAAACCTCTGCCCTCTAGTTTTAGACTCCCCTACCTTTGGGAAAAGATATTGACTATCTCGCTGATCTGTACCCCTCATTATTTTATAGACCTCTATAAGATCACCCCTCAGCCTCCTACGCTCCAGAGAAAAAAGTCCCAGTCTATTCAACCTCTCCTTATAACTCAATCCATCAAGTCCCCGGGAGCATCCTAGTAAATCTTTTCTGCACTCTTTCTAGTTTAATAATATCCTTTCTATAATAGGGTGACCAGAACCGTACACAGTATTCCGAGTGTGGCCTTACCAATGTCTTGTACAACTTCAACAAGACGTCCCAACTCCTGTATTCAATGTTCTGACCGATGAAACCAAGCATGCCAAATGCCTTCTTCACCACTCTGTCCACCTGTGACTCCACTTTCAAGGAGTTATGAACCTGTACCCCGAGATCTCTTTGTTCTGTAATTCTCCCCAACACCCTACCATTAACTGAGTAAGTCCTGCCCTGATTCAATCTACCAAAATGCATCACCTCGTGTAAGTGAGTTATTCTCCGCAGAGTTTTTTAAAATTCATTCCTGGGCCCTGGGTGTCACTGATTGGCCAGAATTTAGTGCCCATTGGCATTTGACAGCAAATCACATTGTTGTAGTTGTGGAGTCACATGTAGGCCAGACCGGGTAAGGATGGCAGATTTCCTTCCCTAAAGGACTTTAGTGACGCAGAAGGGTTTTCTGGACAATTGACAATGGTTTTATGGTCATCAGCAGATTCTTCATTCCAGATATTTTTTATTGAATTCAAATTTCACTGTCTGCTGTGGCAGGATTCGAACCCGGGTCCCCGGGATATTAGCTGAGTTTCTGGATTAATAGCCTAGCAATAATACCACTGGGCCATCACCTCCGCATTTTCATCCAGTGAGAATATGTGGCTGGGTGATTAACACCCTAACATCCCAGGCATGGTCCTTTAAAGTAGTGTCACATTTAGTACAACAATGCTTGATTTCTTTAAAGTAATTGCCCTGAGGAGAGATAATCCATCAGCTGAACTGTGCTCAGGAGGAGGAAGAAGATGTGTCAGATGGTTTTGTTTCATATTTGAGACTCAGATTTTTTGAGAGGGACTGTTTTCAGGGGAAAGGATGTTGTGATTTGGTAAAGCAGTGGGTAACATCTGATAGAAACCTTCCTCCATATCAGATATGAACAGTTACACGAGGTGACAGCTTTCTGTTATGGTTGTCACATTATCATCACATGCTGAGTGTTCTCGATGGGCTGAAGCTCGGTTACTGTTCAGCGAAACTGAATTTTACAAGATCATTTTTTTTAAAATTATGCTTTGACTCGTCCGAACCCTCGGGAAGTGTGGTGTGAAAGCACTTTAGTTTTCCAAGAAGATTAGGTTTTGTCTTAATTCACTGGGCGGAAATCATTTAAAGAATATTTTCCGCATAATTTCACAAGCCGTTTAAAAATTCATGGTCTCATAAAATGTGAATGTAACACAGCGGGTGTAGAGAAATCAGGCCATTTTTATTATTTAGGCACATTAAAGGCAATAGAATGTTCCATATTTTGTTTAATTGTTCCTCTGTCTGCTGTTTCTGATTTGATTTTAACAACATTGTATTTGTATTGTGTCTGAACCTGTGGTAATGAAAGTTTTTACATTGCACTTTCCTTCAATTTATTGCACTATTCAGCACAAGGAGGGTTTTTGTCTCATTGTCAATGTGCCATTGCTTGGAATCAGTATTTCAGTTAGTCCCATCCTAGCTCATTCCCATAACACCACAGGGCCACGCTTGCCCTGAAACTAGATAATCCCACCCAAGGTCGATGGAGCTTCCCTTCGTCCACCTCCTGCCTGCTCTGATTCTCTTGGTGGGAGGAATGGGATTCGCCCTTTCAGTCTCACTCAATTCTCTTTTCACATTTTCTTCTGAATCTGTCTTTCAGGCAGTGCACACCTGTTCAAGGAACTGAGATGGTTTAGAACCATAGAACACTACAGCTCAGAAACAGGCCTTTTGGCCCTTCTTGTCTGTGCTGAACCATTTTTTGCCTAGTCCCACTGACCTGCACTTGGACCATATCCCCCACACCCTCTCATCCATGAACCTGTCCAAGTTTTTCTTAAATGTTAAAAGTGACCCCCCATTTACCACTTTATCCGGCAGCTCATTCCACACTCCCACCACTCTCTGTGTGAAGAAGTTCCCCCTAACATTCCCTTTAAATTTTTCCCCCTTCACCCTTAACCCCTAGAACATAGAACACTACAGCACAAACAGGCCCTTCGGCCCACAAGTTGCACCAATCACATCTATACCTACTAAGCCATAGATCTATCTATAACCCCCAATCCCATTAAACCCCATATACTCATCCAGAATTCTTTTAAAAGACCCAGCGAGTTCGCCTCCACCACCACCGACGGCAGCCGATTCCATTCACTCACCACCCTCTGAGTGAAAAACTTACCCCTAACATCACCTCTGTACTTCCCTCCCCGCACCTTAAATCTGTGTCCTCTCGTAGCGACCATTTCAACCCGGGGAAATAGCCTCTGAGAGTCCACCCTATCTATTCCTCTCAACATTTTATAAACTTCTATCAGGTCGCCTCTCAACCTTCATCTCTCCAGGGAAAAGAGTCCCAGCTCCCTCAACCTATCTTCATAAGGCATGCCTCCCAGTCCAGGCAACATCCTTGTAAATCTCCTCTGCACCCTCTCAATAGCTTCCACATCCTTCCTGTAGTGAGGCGACCAGAACTGTGCACAGTACTCCAAGTGGGCTCTGACAAGGGTCTTATAGTTTTTTTCTCCCCTAGCCTCAGTGGAAAAAGCCTGCTTGCATTCACTCTATCTATACCCATCATAATTTTATACAACTCTATCAAATCTCCCCTCATTCTTCTACGCGCCAGGGAATAAAGTCCTAACCTATTCAACCTTTCTCTGTAACTCAGTTTCTCAAATCCCGGCAACATCTTTGTAAACTTTCTCTGCACTCTTTCAACCTTATTAATATCCTTCCTATAATTAGGTGACCAAAACCGCACACAATACTCTAAATTCGGCTTCACCAATGCTCTATACAACCTCACCATAACATTCCAACTCTTATACTCAATACTTTGATTTATAAAATATTTAAGAAGATTCTGCCACTTCTCATGAGGAGAGCATAAGAACATAAGAACATAAGAAATAGGAGCAGGAGTAGGCCATCCAGCCCTTCGAGCCTGCCCCGCCATTCAATAAGATCATGGCTGATCTGTCGTGGCTCAGTTCCACTTTCCCGCTTTCTCCCCATAACCCTTAATTCCCCTTGTCTATCAAAAACCTATCTACCCGTGACTTAAATATATTCAGCGAGGTAGCCTCCACCACTTCAGTGGGCAGAGAATTCCAGAGATTCACCACCCTTTGAGTGAAGAAGTTCCTCCTGAACTCCGATCTAGTTTGGGGGCGTTTAAGAGATCCGTGGATACGTTTATGGATGGAAAGGGATTGGTTTAGGTTAGAGGGTCATTGCTTTTTTAATTGGTCGGCGCAACATCGTGGGCCGAAGGGTCTGTTCTGCGCTGTAATGTTCTATGTTCTATGTTCTAAACTGCCCCTCCCTTATCTTGAGGCTGTGCCCTCTAGTCCTGCTGTCCTTTCTAAGTGGGAAGAATCTCTCTACCTCTACCCTATCCAACCCTTTCATTATCTTATATGTCTCTATAAGATCTCCCCTCATCCTTCTGAACTCCCAATGAACACAGACCCAGTCTATTTAGTCTCTCTTCATAGTCCAACCCTCTCATCTCCGGTATCAGCCTAGTGAACCTCCTCTGCACTCCCTCCAAGGCCAAAATATCCTTGCGTAAGTGCAGCGACCAAAACTGCACACAGTACTCCAGCTGCGGCCTCACCAGTGCCCAGGAGGTTTCACTAGTCTGATTATGGAGAGTTTGAGTGGGATTGGCAAGAGGGGGTGAGTGTGGGAGTGACTGCATTTTTGCAAGCTCTGTGTGTTACTTATTTTTCGATCCATTATTTTATCCGAATGCACAGCCTGCAATTAGTTAATCCTGATATCAATAATTGGTGCAGTGTTTGTGTAAAACCTTTTTCAGATCAAACCATTTCTCCCTCACCCCTATAAAGCCCAGAAGGATAGAAGGTGGGAGAGTGAAAAGAAGGGAACTTGCCAGCGGTAAGAAGTGTCAAAAGATCCATTCCACTTGGGGCACAAATTGATTAATTCATCTGAACATATCTGAGAATTCAAAAAATTTAACAATTACTCTGGCTACTAAGTTCTCAGACAGAGATGTTCAGAGAAACCAAAGGCTTTAGTATTGGGAGGCCTGGAGAGAACAGTCAGAGACAATGCAACTTTCAAATACAAGTGAGGCTCTGGTCACACAATACACATACAAAGATTCTATTGGCCATTACACAGCTTCAACTTATGTAGAGAATCCAATAAAAACAAGGAACAATGAGTTGGGGAATCAATACACCAACTGGCCAAACATTTATATCTGCTTTTGTCTGGAAGTTAAGAAGTAAATTGAGAAAAATACAATAAGTTATAATAAAGTAGATGTGCTTAAATTGTATTTGGTGAGTATATTCATGTTGTAGATAATGGAATCCTGGTCATTAGTTGTGAATGGACATGGGTCATTTCAGTGAACCGATATCCATCTTTGGTTGGTGAATTCTGGTCGTTTTGCCGAAGGGTATAATTGCCCTGGTGTTCTGACAGCCCCTGGTAGCCGGCAGACATCATTGCTACAGTTCGAATAAAGATCTGAAACTTCAAATCCCAGAGACATCCGGTCAGTTCCGAGGAGCGAGGTACAATGTCATTGGATAGCTGCAAATTTCCTGTAACAAAATAGCGATGACGATGGGATCACCCAGGCTAGCTGTCCAATCAGACCCCGCCCCATCAGACCCCACCCCTTCAGGCCCCGCCCCATCAGACCCCGCCCCATCAGACCCCGCCCCATCAGGCCCCGCCCCATCAGGCCCCGCCCCATCAGACCCCACCCCATCAGACCCCGCCCCATCAGACCCCACCCCATCAGACCCCGCCCCATCAGGCCCCGCCCCATCAGACCCAACCCATCAGACCCCGCCCCATCAGACCCCACCCCATCAGACCCCGCCCCATCAGGCCCCGCCCCATCAGACCCAACCCATCAGACCCCGCCCCATCAGACCCCACCCCATCAGACCCCACCCCTTCAGACCCCGCCCCATCAGACCCCGCCCCATCAGACCCCGCCCCATCAAGCCCCGCCCCATCAGACCCCACCCCATCAGATCCCACCCCTTCAGACCCCGCTCCATCAGACCCCGCCCCATCGACCCCGCTCCATCAGACCCCACTCCATCAGACCCCACCCCATCGACCCCGCTCCATCAGACCCCGCCCCATCAGACCCCACCCCATCGACCTCGCTCCATCAGACCCCACCCCATCGACCTCGCTCCATCAGACCCCACCCAATCAGACCCCACCCCATCAACCTCGCTCCATCAGACCCCACTCCATCAGACCCCACCCCATCAACCTCGCTCCATCAGACCCCACTCCATCAGACCCCACCCCATCAACCTCGCTCCATCAGACCCCACTCCATCAGACCCCACCCCATCAACCTCGCTCCATCAGACCCCACTCCATCAGACCCCACTCCATCAGACCCCACCCCATCAACCTTGCTCCATCAGACCTCACTCCATCAGACCCCACCCCATCAACCTCGCTCCATCAGACCCCACTCCATCAGACCCCACCCCATCAACCTCGCTCCATCAGACCCCACCCCATCGACCTCGCTTCATCAGACCTCACTCCATCAGACCCCACCCCATCAACCTCGCTCCATCAGACCCCACTCCATCAGACCCCACCCCATCAACCTCGCTCCATCAGACCCCACTCCATCAGACCCCACCCCATCAACCTCACTCCATCAGACCCCACCCATCAGATCCCACTCCATCAGACCCCACCCCATCAACCTCGCTCCATCAGACCCCACTCCATCAGACCCCACCCCATCAACCTCGCTCCATCAGACCCCACTCCATCAGACCCCACCCCATCAACCTCGCTCCATCAGACCCCACTCCATCAGACCCCACTCCATCAGACCCCACCCCATCAACCTCGCTCCATCAGACCCCACTCCATCAGACCCCACCCCATCGACCTCGCTCCATCAGACCTCACTCCATCAGACCCCACCCCATCGACCTCGCTCCATCAGACCCCACTCCATCAGACCCCACCCCATCAGACCCCACCCCATCGACCTCGCTCCATCAGACCCCACTCCATCAGACCCCACCCCATCGACCTCGCTCCATCAGACCCCACTCCATCAGACCCCACCCCATCAACCTCGCTCCATCAGACCCCACTCCATCAGACCCCACCCCATCAACCTCACTCCATCAGACCCCACCCATCAGATCCCACTCCATCAGACCCCACCCCATCGACCCCACTCCATCAGACCCCACCCCATCAGACCCCACCCCATCAGACCCCACCCCATCAGACCCTGCCCCATTAGATCCTGCCCATTAGATCCCACCCCTCCAAAATATCAGACCCCACCCCATCAGACCATAGTCCCCATTAGATGCCACCATGAAGTGCTGCGTTTGCAGGTTCTGCTACCTTGGCACTGCCCGGTGACTAGTCAGCACCATCAGGGTGTCCAGTGGGCAGTGCCAGTGTGCCAGGCTGGCAGTGCCAGGTTCGAAGGACACTACCCAGCCCTGTCACCAACCACCCGGGAGTTTTCCATGGCCTCCGGTCCCACTGGCAAGGCCATTATGGAGGGGAGGTCCTATGAGGAGAGGCTGAGGGATTTGGGGTTGTTTTCGTTAGAAAGAAGGGGGCTAAGAGGGGATCTTATTGAAACATATAAGACGATTAGAGGTTTAGACAGGGTAGATAGTGATAGCCTTTTTCCTCTGATGGAGAAATCTAGCACGAGGGGGCATGGCTTTAAATTAAGGGGGGGTAGTTATAGAACCAGCATAGAACCCTAGAACCCTACAGTTCAGAAACAGGCCCTTCGGCCCATCGAGTCTGCACCGAACACAATCCCACCCAGACCCTATCCCCATATCCCTACACATTTACCTGCTAATCCCTCCAACCTACACAACCCAGGATACTAAGGGGCAATTTTAGCATAGCCAATGAACCTAACCCGCACATCTTTGGACTGTGGGAGGAAACCGGAGCACCCGGAGAAAACCCACGCAGACACGAGGAGAATGTGCAAACTCCACACAGGCAGTGACCCGAGCCGGGAATCGAACCCAGGACCCTGGAGCTGTGAAGCAGCAGTGCTAACCACTGTGCTACCGTGCCGCCCCAGGACTGATGTCAGGGGTAGGTTCTTTACCCAGAGGGTGGTGAGGGACTGGAATGCCCTGCCTGCTGCAGTTGTAAATGCACCTAGTTTGGGGGCGTTTAAGAGATCTGTGGATAGGTTTATGGACGAAAAGGGATTGGTTTAGGCTAGTGGGTCATTGTTTTTGTAACTGGTCGGCACAACATCGTGGGCCGAAGGGCCTGTTCTGTGCTGTAATGTTCTATTTCTATTTCATCTGGTCCCTATTTGTGGGGATCATCTGGGCTGACTAATGATATTAAAATCAGTTATTTAATATTAAATCAGCCTCGAGTCTTCCCCGGGCATGAGGTTGATGACAGCAGCAGACCAGGGCTGGTAATATCACGAGAGGTAAGAGATGCTACTTGACCAATGCGGTGAGGTGGAACAGCCATGTCTGTGATGTGGAAAGGAAACGGTTGTGATTACTGAGTCAGTTAAAATTAAAACGTAATAAACAATTCTTTTGGGTTGATGCCGAGTAAGGGTCTTGTTTAGCTCCCTGGGAAAAATTTGTAGAATTAGTTTGGAACTCTAATTCCTCCAGTGTGATCTGCTGTGAGTTTCTGTACAACTTGTTCTGTAAACATAATGATAATGATTCCTGGAGTTTGGCAGTGATCCCATTTAAACATAACAAAATATTTCACTGACAGAAAAATGAACTCTTTTAAAATTTCGGTCAAACATTGTTCAGAACTGAGCCGCAGAAACTGGAGTCAGTGTAAAGGAGAAAAACCAGATAGAGAAAAGGAATTGAAGCAAAGGTGTAGAAAATAGAATAACAGAAGTTTTTATATTATGTAAAGTGACACGATTACGGGCTGGGTTTTCTCTGCTCACTTCCTGTCCTTCCAGTTTCTGTAGAAAAATTCACCATTTCAGCAGACAATGACTTGTACTTGTATAATGACAAAATACTCGTTAGAGTTTAGAAGAATGAGGGGGGATCTCATTGAGACGTATAAGATGATGAATGGGATGGATAGGATAGAGGTGGAGTGACTCTACCCGCTCAAAAAAGACAGTAGGACTAGGGGGCACAGCCTCAAGGTAAAGGGGAGGCGGTTTAGAATGGAGTTGAGGAGGAACTTCTTCACTCAAAGGGTGGTGAATCTCTGGAATTCTCTGCCCGTTGAAGTGGTGGAGGCTGCCTCGCTAAATATTTTTAAGAAGCGGGTTGATGGATTTTTGATAAGAGAGGGGATTAAGGGTTATGGGGAGAGGGCGGGAAGGTGGAACTGAGCCACGACAGATCAGCCATGATCTTATTGAATGGCGGGGCAGGCTCGAAGGGCTAGATGGCCTACTCCTGCTCCTATTTCTTATGTTCTTATGAACTTGTTTTTAGATTGCCCAGAAACCAATGTTAGTTTCTAACTGTGTATTTGTGGAAAGCAGTTAAAAATGGAAATTTGAAGCAAGGTTGGAATATGTGTGAGAATTTTATTGTGTTTTCATTATTACCCTCAGATAAAGAACTAAGATATTGCAGGTGGTAATGTGTTTGGGATTCTGAATCAACAAAGATACGGCTTTTAAAACTGAGGTGAGGAGAAACTTCTTCACCCAGAGAATGGTGACTGTGTGGAATCCACGACAGAAAGTAGTTGAGGCCAAAATGTTGTGTGATTTCAAGAAGAAATTAGAGATAGTTCTTGGGGTTAAAGAGATCAAGGGATAAGGGGGGAAAGGGGATCAGGGTTTGATTTAATTTGATTTGGTGTCCAGTGGAGAATTCATACTTCACGCCTTTTCAAAACTGCAGAGATTTAACTTTTGTCTGCTAACTTCTGAAGATGTATTTATATTTTTGCAAAATTTGGGAATTATAACGTTTTAAGTTTTTAAATTGTCAGATACGTTCAGGTGAATTAATCCATTTTGCCCCAAGCAGAATGGATCTTTTCTCCAGAATTTTACTGACATTCCAGCCCTGGTTCCAGAGGACGGGCCAGGTTTAGAGAATGGTATTCTCTGCTGGTGATTGGTGGGATTGTACAAACTTTGGGCAGACATCCCGGTAAAATCCCACCCTTCGTGTTTTGTTTTACAGGTAACCGAAAATGTAACAAGATTTGCAGTAGCTTCAAGATATTTGAAATGTATCTGTAGACTGTAAATATCGCAGCAATAATCTAATCCAAAATCGAGTGAAAATGGGGATCAGGCACCTCGTGAGGAGTTACAAAAGACAGAATGAATGGAAGAATCCCAGATTGCATTCACCGCTATTAAAAAACTTTTAATGTTTATTTATTAGTCACAAATAGGCTGACATTAACACTGCAATTAAGTTATTGTGAAATTCCCCAAGTTGCCACATTTCTGCACCTGTTCGTATCAAAGCATATCTCTCAGACTGTGGGAGGAAACTGGAACACCTGGAGGAAACCCATGCAGACACGGAGAGAATGTGCAGACTCCATACAGACAGTGAGCGAAGCTGGAAATCGAACCCCGGGTCCCTGGCGCTATGGGGCAGCAGTGCCGTGGGGAATCGAACCCCGGGTCCCTGGCGCTATGGGGCAGCAGTGCCATGGGGAATCGAACCCCGGGTCCCTGGCGCTATGGGGCAGCAGTGCCATGGGGAATCGAACCCTGGTCCCTGGCGCTGTGGGGCAGCAGTGCCATGGGGAATCGAACCCGGGTCCCTGGCGCTATGGGGCAGCAGTGCCATGGGGAATCGAACCCGGGTCCCTGGCGCTATGGGGCAGCAGTGCCATGGGGAATCGAACCCCGGGTCCCTGGCGCTATGGGGCAGCAGTGCTGTGGGGAATCGAACCCTGGTCCCTGGCGCTATGGGGCAGCAGTGCCATGGGGAATTGAACCCTGGTCCCTGGCGCTATGGGGCAGCAGTGCCGTGGGGAATCGAACCCCAGGTCCCTGGTGCTATGGGGCAGCAGTGCCATGGGGAATCGAACCCCGGGTCCCTGGCGCTATGGGGCAGCAGTGCCATGGGGAATCGAACCCCGGGTCCCTGGTGCTATGGGGCAGCAGTGCCATGGGGAATCGAACCCTGGTCCCTGGCGCTATGGGGCAGCAGTGCCATGGGGAATCGAACCCCGGGTCCCTGGTGCTATGGGGCAGCAGTGCCATGGGGAATCGAACCCCGGGTCCCTGGCGCTATGGGGCAGCAGTGCCATGGGGAATCGAACCCGGGTCCCTGGCGCTGTGGGGCAGCAGTGCCATGGGGAATCGAACCCTGGTCCCTGGCGCTATGGGGCAGCAGTGCCATGGGGAATCGAACCCCGGGTCCCTGGTGCTATGGGGCAGCAGTGCCATGGGGAATCGAACCCCGGGTCCCTGGTGCTATGGGGCAGCAGTGCCATGGGGAATCGAACCCGGGTCCCTGGCGCTGTGGGGCAGCAGTGCCATGGGGAATCGAACCCTGGTCCCTGGCGCTATGGGGCAGCAGTGCCATGGGGAATCGAACCCTGGTCCCTGGCGCTATGGGGCAGCAGTGCCATGGGGAATCGAACCCGGGTCCCTGGTGCTATGGGGCAGCAGTGCCATGGGGAATCGAACCCCGGGTCCCTGGTGCTATGGGGCAGCAGTGACATGGGGAATCGAACCCGGGTCCCTGGCGCTATGGGGCAGCAGTGCCATGGGGAATCGAACCCCGGGTCCCTGGCGCTATGGGGCAGCAGTGCCACGGGGAATCGAACCCTGGTCCCTGGCGCTATGGGGCAGCAGTGCCATGGGGAATCGAACCCGGGTCCCTGGTGCTATGGGGCAGCAGTGCCATGGGGAATCGAACGCGGGTCCCTGGTGCTATGGGGCAGCAGTGCCATGGGGAATCGAACCCCGGGTCCCTGGCGCTATGGGGCAGCAGTGCCATGGGGAATCGAACCCTGGTCCCAGGCGCTGTGGGGCAGCAGTGCCATGGGGAATCGAACCCCGGGTCTCTGGCGCTATGCGGCAGCAGTGCTGTGGGGAATTGAACCCCGGGTCCCTGGCGCTATGGGGCAGCAGTGCCATGGGGAATCGAACCCTGGTCCCTGGCGCTATGGGGCAGCAGTGCCATGGGGAATCGAACCCTGGTCCCTGGCGCTATGGGGCAGCAGTGCCGTGGGGAATCGAACCCCGGGTCCCTGGCGCTATGGGGTAGCAGTGCCATGGGGAATCGAACCCCGGGTCCCTGGCGCTATGGGGCAGCAGTGCCATGGGGAATCGAACCCTGGTCCCTGGCGCTATGGGGCAGCAGTGCCATGGGGAATCGAACCCGGGTCCCTGGTGCTATGGGGCAGCAGTGCCATGGGGAATCGAACCCCGGGTCCCTGGCGCTATGGGGCAGCAGTGCCATGGGGAATCGAACCCTGGTCCCTGGCGCTATGGGGCAGCAGTGCCATGGGGAATCGAACCCTGGTCCCTGGCGCTATGGGGCAGCAGTGCCATGGGGAATCGAACCCGGGTCCCTGGCGCTATGGGGCAGCAGTGCCATGGGGAATCGAACCCCGGGTCCCTGGCGCTATGGGGCAGCAGTGCCATGGGGAATCGAACCCTGGTCCCTGGCGCTATGGGGCAGCAGTGCCGTGGGGAATCGAACCCCGGGTCCCTGGCGCTATGGGGTAGCAGTGCCATGGGGAATCGAACCCCGGGTCCCTGGCGCTATGGGGCAGCAGTGCCGTGGGAATCGAACCCCGGGTCCCTGGCGCTATGGGATAGCAGTGCCATGGGGAATCGAACCCCGGGTCCCTGGCGCTATGGGGCAGCAGTGCCATGGGGAATCGAACCCTGGGTCCCTGGCGCTATGGGGCAGCAGTGCCATGGGGAATCGAACCCTGGTCCCTGGCGCTATGGGGTAGCAGTGCCATGGGGATTCGAACCCCGGCTCCCTGGCGCTATGGGGCAGCAGTGCCGTGGGGAATCGAACCCCGGGTCCCTGGCGCTATGGGGTAGCAGTGCCATGGGGAATCGAACCCCGGGTCCCTGGCGCTATGGGGCAGCAGTGCCGTGGGGAATCGAACCCGGGTCCCTGGCGCTATGCGGCAGCAGTGCCATGGGGAATCGAACCCCTGGTCCCTGGCGCTATGCGGCAGCAGTGCCGTGGGGAATCGAACCCTGGTCCCTGGCGCTATGGGGCAGCAGTGCCATGGGGAATCGAACCCCGGGTCCCTGGTGCTGTGGGGCAGCAGTGCCATGGGGAATCGAACCCCGGGTCCCTGGCGCTATGGGGCAGCAGTGCCATGGGGAATCGAACCCCGGGTCCCTGGCGCTATGGGGCAGCAGTGCCATGGGGAATCGAACCCCGGGTCCCTGGCGCTGTGGGGCAGCAGTGCCATGGGGAATCGAACCCCGGGTCCCTGGCGCTGTGGGGCAGCAGTGCCATGGGGAATCGAACCCCGGGTCCCTGACGCTATGGGGCAGCAGTGCCATGGGGAATCGAACCCCGGGGCCCTGGCGCTATGGGGCAGCAGTGCTGTGGGGAATCGAACCCCGGGTCCCTGGCGCTCTGGGGCAGCAGTGCCATGGGGAATCGAACCCCGGGTCCCTGGTGCTGTGGGGCAGCAGTGCCATGGGGAATCGAACCCCGGGTCCCTGGCGCTATGGGGCAGCAGTGCCATGGGGAATCGAACCCCGGGTCCCTGGCGCTATGGGGCAGCAGTGCCATGGGGAATCGAACCCCGGGTCCCTGGCACTATGGGGCAGCAGTGCTGTGGGGAATCGAACCCTGGGTCCCTGGCGCTGTGGGGCAGCAGTGCCATGGGGAATCGAACCCCGGGTCCCTGGCGCTATGGGGCAGCAGTGCCATGGGGAATCGAACCCCGGGTCCCTGGTGCTGTGGGGCAGCAGTGCCATGGGGAATCGAACCCCGGGTCCCTGGCGCTGTGGGGCAGCAGTGCCATGGGGAATCGAACCCTGGGTCCCTGGCGCTATGGGGCAGCAGTGCCATGGGGAATCGAACCCTGGTCCCTGGCGCTATGGGGCAGCAGTGCCGTGGGGAATTGAACCCCGGGTCCCTGGCGCTATGGGGCAGCAGTGCCATGGGGAATCGAACCCCAGGTCCCTGGCGCTATGGGGCAGCAGTGCCGTGGGGAATTGAACCCCGGGTCCCTGGCGCTGTGGGGCAGCAGTGCCATGGGGAATCGAACCCCGGGTCCCTGGCGCTGTGGGGCAGCAGTGCCGTGGGGAATCGAACACCGGGTCCCTGGCGCAATGGGGCAGCAGTGCCATGGGGAATCGAACCCCGGGTCCCTGGCGCTATGGGGCAGCAGTGCCGTGGGGAATCAAACCCCGGGTCCCTGGCGCTGTGGGGCAGCAGTGCTGTGGGGAATCGAACCCCGGGTCCCTGGTGCTATACGGCAGCAGTGCCATGGGGAATCGAACCCCGGGTCCCTGGCGCTATGGGGCAGCAGTGCCATGGGGAATCGAACCCCGGGTCCCTGGCGCTATGCGGCAGCAGTGCCATGGGGAATCGAACCCCGGGTCCCTGGCGCGATGGGGCAGCAGTGCCATGGGGAATCGAACCCCGGGTCACAGGCGCTATGGGGTAGCAGTGCCATGGGGAATCGAACCCCGGGTCCCAGGCGCTATGGGGCAGCAGTGCTGTGGGGACTCGAACCCTGGTCCCTGGCGCTATGGGGCAGCAGTGCTGTGGGGAATCGAACCCCGGGTCCCTGGCGCTATGGGGCAGCAGTGCTGTGGGTAATCGAACCCCGGGTCCCTGGCGCTATGGGGCAGCAGTTCCATGGGGAATCGAACCCCGGGTCCCTGGCGCTATGGGGCAGCAGTGCCATGGGGAATCGAACCCTGGTCCCTGGCGCTATGGGGCAGCAGTGCAATGGGGAATCGAACCCTGGGTCCCTGGCGCTATGGGGCAGCAGTGCCATGGGGAATCGAACCCCGGGTCCCTGGCGCTATGGGGCAGCAGTGCCATGGGGAATCGAACCCTGGGTCCCTGGCGCTATGGGGCAGCAGTGCCATGGGGAATCGAACCCTGGGTCCCTGGCGCTATGGGGCAGCAGTGCCATGGGGAATCGAACCCTGGTCCCAGGCGCTATGCGGCAGCAGTGCCATGGGGAATCGAACCCCGGGTCCCTGGCGCTATGGGGTAGCAGTGCCATGGGGAATCGAACCCCGGGTCCCTGGCGCTATGGGGCAGCAGTGCCATGGGGAATCGAACCCTGGTCCCTGGCGCTATGGGGCAGCAGTGCTGTGGGGAATCGAACCCCGGGTCCCTGGCGCTATGGGGCAGCAGTTCCATGGGGAATCGAACCCCGGGTCCCTGGCGCTGTGGGGCAGCAGTGCCATGGGGAATCGAACCCTGGTCCCAGGCGCTATGGGGCAGCAGTGCCATGGGGAATCGAACCCTGGGTCCCTGGCGCTTTGGGGCAGCAGTGCCATGGGGAATCGAACCCCGGGTCCCTGGCGCTATGGGGTAGCAGTGCCATGGGGAATCGAACCCCGGGTCCCTGGCGCTATGGGGTAGCAGTGCCATGGGGAATCGAACCCTGGTCCCAGGCGCTATGGGGCAGCAGTGCCATGGGGAATCGAACCCTGGTCCCAGGCGCTATGGCGCAGCAGTGCTGTGGGGAATCGAACCCTGGGTCCCTGGCGCTATGGGGCAGCAGTGCCATGGGGAATCGAACCCTGGTCTCAGGCGCTATGCGGCAGCAGTGCCATGGGGAATCGAACCCAGGGTCCCTGGCGCTATGGGGTAGCAGTGCCATGTGGAATCGAACCCCGGGTCCCTGGCGCTATGGGGCAGCAGTGCCATGGGGAATCGAACCCTGGTCCCTGGCGCTATGGGGCAGCAGTGCCATGGGGAATCGAACCCTGGTCCCTGGCACTATGGGGCAGCAGTGCCATGGGGAATCGAACCCCGGGTCCCTGGCGCTATGGGGCAGCAGTGCCATGGGGAATCGAACCCTGGTCCCTGGCGCTATGGGGCAGCAGTGCCATGGGGAATCGAACCCTGGTCCCTGGCGCTATGGGGCAACAGTGCCATGGGGAATCGAAACCTGGTCCCTGGCGCTTTGCGGCAGCAGTGCCATGGGGAATCGAACCCTGGTCCGTGGTGCTGTGGGGCAGCAGTGCCATGGGGAATCGAACCCCGGGTCCCTGGCGCTATGGGGTAGCAGTGCCATGGGGAATCGAACCCTGGTCCCAGGCGCTGTGGGGCAGCAGTGCCATGGGGAATCGAACCCTGGTCCCTGGCGCTATGGGGCAGCAGTGCCGTGGGGAATCGAACCCCGGGTCCCTGGCGCTGTGGGGCAGCAGTGCCGTGGGGAATCGAACCCCGGGTCCCTGGCGCTGTGGGGCAGCAGTGCCGTGGGGAATCGAACCCCTGGTCCCTGGCGCTATGGGGCAGCAGTGCCATGGGGAATCGAACCCTGGGTCCCTGGCGCTATGGGGCAGCAGTGCCACTGGGAATCGAACCCCGGGTCCCAGGCGCTATGGGGCAGCAGTGCCATGGGGAATCGAACCCCGGGTCCCTGGCGCTATGGGGCAGCAGTGCCATGGGGAATCGAACCCTGGTCCCAGGCGCTATGGCGCAGCAGTGCTGTGGGGAATCGAACCCTGGGTCCCTGGCGCTATGGGGCAGCAGTGCCATGGGGAATCGAACCCTGGTCTCAGGCGCTATGCGGCAGCAGTGCCATGGGGAATCGAACCCAGGGTCCCTGGCGCTATGGGGTAGCAGTGCCATGTGGAATCGAACCCCGGGTCCCTGGCGCTATGGGGCAGCAGTGCCATGGGGAATCGAACCCTGGTCCCTGGCGCTATGGGGCAGCAGTGCCATGGGGAATCGAACCCTGGTCCCTGGCACTATGGGGCAGCAGTGCCATGGGGAATCGAACCCCGGGTCCCTGGCGCTATGGGGCAGCAGTGCCATGGGGAATCGAACCCTGGTCCCTGGCGCTATGGGGCAGCAGTGCCATGGGGAATCGAACCCTGGTCCCTGGCGCTATGGGGCAACAGTGCCATGGGGAATCGAAACCTGGTCCCTGGCGCTTTGCGGCAGCAGTGCCATGGGGAATCGAACCCTGGTCCGTGGTGCTGTGGGGCAGCAGTGCCATGGGGAATCGAACCCCGGGTCCCTGGCGCTATGGGGTAGCAGTGCCATGGGGAATCGAACCCTGGTCCCTGGCGCTATGGGGCAGCAGTGCCATGGGGAATCGAACCCTGGTCCCTGGCGCTATGGGGCAGCAGTGCCGTGGGGAATCGAACCCCGGGTCCCTGGCGCTGTGGGGCAGCAGTGCCGTGGGGAATCGAACCCCGGGTCCCTGGCGCTGTGGGGCAGCAGTGCCGTGGGGAATCGAACCCCTGGTCCCTGGCGCTATGGGGCAGCAGTGCCATGGGGAATCGAACCCTGGGTCCCTGGCGCTATGGGGCAGCAGTGCCACTGGGAATCGAACCCCGGGTCCCAGGCGCTATGGGGCAGCAGTGCCATGGGGAATCGAACCCCGGGTCCCTGGCGCTATGGGGCAGCAGTGCCGTGGGGAATCGAACCCCGGGTCCCTGACGCTATGGGGCAGCAGTGCCATGGGGAATCGAACCCTGGGTCCCTGGCGCTATGGGGCAGCAGTGCCATGAGGAATCGAACCCGGGTCTCTGGCGCTATGGGGCAGCAGTGCCATGGGGAATCGAACCCTGGTCCCTGGCGCTATGGGGCAGCAGTGCCATGGGGAATCGAACCCGGGTCCCTGGCGCTATGGGGCAGCAGTGCCATGGGGAATCGAACCCCGGGTCCCTGGCGCTGTGGGGCAGCAGTGCCATGGGGAATCGAACCCTGGGTCCCTGGCGCTATGGGGCAGCAGTGCTGTGGGGAATCGAACCCTGGGTCCCTGGCGCTATGGGGCAGCAGTGCTGTGGGGAATCGAACCCTGGGTCCCTGGTGCTATGGGGCAGCAGTGCCATGGGGAATCGAACCCCGGGTCCCTGGCACTATGGGGCAGCAGTGCCATGGGGAATCGAACCCTGGTCCCTGGTGCTATGGGGCAGCAGTGCCATGGGGAATCGAACCCTGATCCCTGGCGCTATGGGGCAGCAGTGCCATGGGGAATCGAACCCTGGTCCCTGGTGCTATGGGGCAGCAGTGCCATGGGGAATCGAACCCTGGTCCCTGGCGCTATGGGGCAGCAGTGCCATGGGGAATCGAACCCTGGTCCCTGGCGCTATGGGGCAGCAGTGCCATGGGGAATCGAACCCCGGGTCCCTGGCGCTATGGGGCAGCAGTGCCATGGGGAATCGAACCCTGGTCCCTGGCGCTATGGGGTAGCAGTGCCATGGGGAATCGAACCCCGGGTCCCTGGTGCTATGGGGCAGCAGTGCCATGGGGAATAGAACCCCGGGTCCCTGGCGCTATGGGGCAGCAGTGCTGTGGGGAATCGAACCCGGGTCCCTGGCACTATGGGGCAGCAGTGCCATGGGGTATCGAACCCTGGTCCCTGGCGCTATGGGGCAGCAGTGCCATGGGGAATCGAACCCGGGTCCCTGGTGCTATGGGGCAGCAGTGCCATGGGGAATCGAACCCCGGGTCCCTGGCGCTATGGGGCAGCAGTGCCATGGGGAATCGAACCCTGGTCCCTGGCGCTATGGGGCAGCAGTGCCATGGGGAATCGAACCCCGAGTCCCTGGCGCTGTGGGGCAGCAGTGCCATGGGGAATCGAACCCTGGTCCCTGGCGCTATGGGGTAGCAGTGCCATGGGGAATCGAACCCCGGGTCCCTGGCGCTATGGGGCAGCAGTGCCATGGGGAATCGAACCCCGGGTCCCTGGCGCTATGGGGCAGCAGTGCCATGGGGAATCGAACCCTGGTCCCTGGCGCTCTGGGGCAGCAGTGCTGTGGGTAATCGAACCCTGGTCCCTGGCGCTATGGGGCAGCAGTGCCATGGGGAATCGAACCCTGGTCCCTGGCGCTGTGGAGCAGCAGTGCTGTGGGTAATCGAACCCTGGTCCCTGGCGCTATGGGGCAGCAGTGCTGTGGGGAATCGAACCCCGGGTCCCTGGCGCTGTGGGGCAGCGGTGCTAACCATTAGGCTAATCCATTTTGCAATAGCAGTGGCTTCAAGGCTGCCAGATTTGACTCTCTCATTCCACATTTACCCCCATAATGGTGGGAATTACTGCACTGCTGTAGCAACCCATCAACATCAGGATCGCCAGTGATTATTACCCTGCAAGCAACCAGCAGCTGCTGTGGAATGAACCAGATTTGTTCAAAGTCTAGACTGGGCAGTGTGCACAGTTGGAGCTAATGAACCAATTGCAATGCTGGGGGAAGTGATTCCACACACAGAACACACCCCAGGATAGACTCTGCGAAAGCTGAAGACAGTGCCTATCCAGAGGGGCTCAATGGGAGAGATACTGATCTCCATAAATAGGCCACTACCATAGTTAGAGACGAGGGGAATAATACAGTGGAGACATAAACATTGAAAGAAAGGAACATGCATGTGGAAGCTTTTATAAAACAAACTGTATTTAAGATCACAATTAGAATATAACAAAAATAATTAATATAACTTTTGCCAATTAAAATACTTAAAGTTGACAAAGTATAATTCTTAACAGTTATCCATATCTATAGTTCCAATTTAAGCAATATCCTCATAGAATAAGACACATCCTATTTTAAAATCAATTAGCACCAAAAACAGATTTGCTCATGCAGATACCAGATTTCCAGCCTTTTAACATCCTTGGCCAGCTACAGAAAGGCGTCTGCTTTCTGAGTCCCAGACAACAATTACCAGGGAATGATATTTCTTCAAACAATAGAACTTCAGAAACAGAAACCTCTCTCTGGCAGATCACAGTCTCCAGATTTCAGAAAGTCTCAGAGTTATTTCTTCTTCCTACAGTTCCCAAAAAACAACTAAGCCTAGTCCCATCAGTCATATGACCTCACCTGTCAATCAGCCGAATCAAATCCAACTCTGAAAACAGGGATCCCAGCACTGATCCTTGTGGAACATCACTGATCACAAATCTCCAGTCAGAAAAACACCCTTCCAGCACTGTTCTCTGTCTTCTATGATCAAGCCAGTTCTGTATCCATCTTACCAGTTCACCCCAGACCCCATGTGACTTCACCTCCTGTATTAGACTGCCATGAGAGACCTTGTCAAAGGCCTCGCTAAAATCCACACGGACAACATCCACCGCCTTTCCCTCATCAACATCTCTGTCACTTCTTCAAAAACGTCAATCAAGTTTGTGAGACATGCCCTTCCCTGCACAAAGCCATGTTTCCTATCGTTGGTAAGTCCACATTTTCCCAAATGTGAGTTTTGAGTCCTTGTGATTCTTCTTTGGAATTGGAGGGAAATAGGATTGGTTAAAGTTGTTGAAAAAGCAGGGAGGACAGATGAAGAAAAATCATGTGACCACAAGATGGTGAACTGGAATGACAAATGACCAGAAGCTTGAAGACTCAGCAAAGGTGTTCCTTCAATGACTTTGTTCATTAGTGTTTGAAATGTAGTCAGTGCATTCTTTATTGCAAATAGTATAAGTTTATATTGATGCAGTGTGTGAGGAGTTACAAACGCAGCTATTTCCCAAGTTTGATCTGTTAAAGGAACTTGCCACTAACTCTGTAACAAGCCAATTTTACTTAGGTGAGTTTACGGCACATTGACAAACACCATGGCAAATCTACCAGAATTAACCAACCAAAGATGTATATTTTGAGAAGCCGGATTGAAGAGTGAGTATTCCTAGTGAAGGACAACACAGCACAGGAAACAGAATCTGTTTACTGAAATGACCCATGTCTATTCACAACTAATAACCAGGATTCCATTATCCATAATGAATATAGTTCACCAAATACAATTTGAGCGCACCTACTTTATTGTAACTTATTGTATTTTTCTCAATTTACCTCATCATCATGTTTGCATTTTACATTTTATCAAACCTCCAACCATGAAATTAAGACCCAAAAGACCCCCCCACCCCCAGCCATGAAATTAGGTGTGAATCTGTTTTTGTCACAGAATTGACTTTCTTATCGTCAATACAAAATTGTGGTTCTATCACCTCTGCTCCAACTACTCTGAAATGGTTTAACGATATAATTACCCAACATGAATTTAATCTCTTCTCTTCCTCATGTGAATATTTCTGGGTATATCTAGAAGGATATCATTTAAGATGCATGTCATGAACTTACTTCTGCTTTTTGGCCTCAGCCTCAATATCCCGAGTTATCCAATAGCTGGAGAATTCCCTGCAGAGCTGAAGAATCTCTCTCGGCCGTATCTTATAATATTAATCCATTAAAAGCTAGTAGATGTCACCCTGCCACTTCTCCAGGAGGGAATGGAATATCTTATCCAGTTTTTTCAATGCCTCCCTATTTTCCATTCCGATTACTGCAGGGCGAACTTTACCAGCATAGAACCCTACAGTGCAGAAACAGGCCCTTCGGCCCATCGAGTCTGCACCGAACACAATCCCACCCAGACCCTATCCCCATATCCCTACACATTTTACCTGCTAATCCCTCTAACCTACACATCCCAGGACACTAAGGGGCAATTTTAGCATAGCCAATGAACCTAACCCGCACATCTTTGGACTGTGGGAGGAAACCGGAGCACCCGGAGAAAACCCACACAGACACGAGGAGAATGTGCAAACTCCACACAGGCAGTGACCCGAGCCGGGAATCGAACCCAGGACCCTGGAGCTGTGAAGCAGCAGTGCTAACCACTGTGCTACCGTGCCGCCCAAAAAAAATTTTTTTCTTTATTTTCATATTTTGATTCCTGATTGGAATTCCCAGATACATTCAACTCCCTCTTTGCGTGGAATTTGGTGATTTTTTTTGCAGGAGATAAAGTTTGGGCTTGGGAATCTTCACAGAACAACTCAGGTCTTCACAGGTGCGGAATCCTTCCCACAGGGAAACCATCCCACAAGGATGTGGGACCCTGACCCTGTGAACATGAGACCCCTCCACCCCATGAACAGGGAATTCTCCCCCTACCCCGTCATTCGGGGATTCACCATGCCAGGTACTCATTCACCAGCTACGTAAGGACCTGCTGCAAATTGCCCCAACGTGAAGTCACACTGGTGGAGGGTGAGTGCAAATCCTTACACATGGGCAATAATACTGCGGGGAGGCCACCAACAGCATTCAATGTTTGATGGTCAGGTTCCTGACCATTCTTTGCAGGAACCCCATCACATGATTGGCGGGGGGAGGTGGGTTGTGGGTACGTTCTGAATGGGACGTCCCAGTGTGTTAAATGTCAGTTTGGGACACCTGTCAGATTCTCCACCCTCGCTGGGTTTTGTACCTGCTGAAAACAGGGCTGGAAATCCGTCCACTTCACCTCCTTTACGACTGGAATGTAATTTCTCCCGACTGCCCTCTCATTGTTTCAGCATCTTCACATCAAATTAGAAACAGGAGAAGGCCATTTGGCCCGTCAAACCTGCTCCACCATTCACCTCGATCATGGCTAATCACTGAATTCCATATCCTGATATCAATTAAAAAGTTGGACCTCAAAAGTAATAATCTCAGGATTTCTACCAGTGCCACGTGCTACTCAGAGCAAAATTAAAATGTGAAGTTTATTTATTGGTTACAAGTGGGCTGACATTAACACTGCAATGAAGTTACTGTGAAAATCCCCTAGTTGCCACACTCCAGCGCGTGTTTTGGGACACAGAGGGAGAATTTAGCTCATCAATCCACCTAACCAGCACATCTTTCAGACATAGGAATGTCTGAACAGCTAAGATGAATATGTGGCTTGAGAGATAGAATATTGAACATTACAGCGCAGTACAGGCCCTTCGGCCCTCAATGTTGCGCCAACCTGTGAAACCAATCTAAAGCCCATCTAACCGACACTATTCTAAAATCACCCATGTGTTTATCCAATGACCATTTAAATGCCCTTAAAGTTGGCGAGTCCACAACTGCTGCAGGCAGGGCATTCCACGCCCTTACTACCCTCTGAGTAAAGAACTTACTTCTGACATCTGTCCTATATTTATTATCCCTCAATTTAAAGCTATGCCCCCTCATGCTAGCCATCTCCATCCTAGGAAAAAGATTCACACTGTCCACCCTAACTAACCCTCTGATCATCTTGTATGCCGCGATTAGGTCACCTCTTAACCTTCTTCTCTCTAACGAAAACAACCTCAAGTCCCTTAACCTTTCCTCATAAGACCTTCCCACCATACCAGGCAACATCCTGGTAAACCTCCTCTGCACCCTTTCAATAGCTTCTACGTCTTTCCTATAGTGAGGCGACCAGAACTGCGCACAGTACTCCCAATGAGGCCTGACAAGGGTCCTGTAAAGTTGCAGCATTACCTCCCGACTCCTAAACTCAATCCCTTGATTAATGAAGGCCAGTACACCATACGCCTTTTTGACTACCTCCTCCACCTGCGAGGCCGATTTAAGAGTCCTGTGGACCCGGACCCCGAGATCCTTCTGCTCTTCAACGCTACTAAGACTCCTGCCCTTGATAGTGTACTCGTTCATCCCGTTGGTTCTGCTGAAATGGACGACTACACATTTATCCGCGTTGAAGTCCATCTGCCACTTCTCCGCCCATTCCTGCATCCTATCTATGTCCTGCTGCAACTTTTGACATCCTTCCAGACCATCCACAACACCACCGACCTTCGTGTCATCAGCGAACTTGCTAACCCATCCCTCCACTTCCTCATCCAGGTCATTTATGAAAATGACAAACAGCAAGAGTCCCAGAACCGATCCCTGGGGCACTCCGCTGGTGACTGACCTCCATTCCGAAAAAGACCCATCCACAACCACTCTCTGCCTTCTGCAGGCAAGATGTGGGTATGCCGGCGTTGGACTGGCGTAAACACAGTAAAAAGTCTGACAACACCAGGTTTTAGTCCAACCGATTTATTTGATAATATTCTCACAAGCTTTCGAGGGTGCTGCCTCTTTGTCAAGTGAATGGAGAGTTCTGGCCTCAGACAGACAGAGCATACAAAGTACAGACAGTTGCTGATTAGAATGCGAATCCTTACACCTAACCTGCTGTTCAATTCTTAAAGTGGCTGATAATGTGAGTGGAAGGAGCATTGATCACAGTTTAAAGAGATGTGTATTGTCTCCAGACAGTACAGTAAGTGAGGTTTTGCAAACCCAGGCAAGTCACGGGGGTTACAGATAGTGCGACATGAACCCAAGATCCCTGTTGAGACCGTCCTCATGTGTGCGGAACTTGGCTATCAGTCTCTGTTCAGCGACTCTGCGCTGTCGTGTGTCATGAAGGCCGCCTTGGAGAATGCTTACCCGAAGGTCAGAGGCTGAATGCCCGTGACCGCTGAAGTGTTCGCCAACAGGAAGGGAACAGTCTTGCCTGGTGACTGTCGAGCGATGTTCATTCATCCGTTGTCGTAGCGTCTGCATGGTCTCCCCAACGTACCATGCTTCGGGACATCCTTTCTTGCAACGTATCAGGTAGACAATGTTGGCCGAGTTGCAAGAGTATTTACCATGTACCTGGTGGATGGTATTCTCACGTGTGATGATGGTATCCATGTCGATGATCCGGCATGTCTTGCAGAGGTTGCTGTGGCAGGGTTGTGTGGTATTGTGGTCACTGTTCTCCTGAAGGCTGGGTAGTTTGCTGCGAACAATGGTTTGTTTGAGGTTGTGTGGTTGTCTGAAAGCAAGAAGTGGGGGTGTGGGGATAGCCCTGGCGAGATGTTTGTCTTCATCAATGATATGTTGAAGACTCCGGAGAAGATGTCGTAGCTTCTCCGCTCCGGGGAAGTACTGGACGACGAAGGGTACTCTGTCCATTGTGTCCCGTGTTTGCCTTCTGAGGAGATCGGTGCGGTTTTTCTCTGTGGCACATCGGAACTGCCGATCTATGAGTCGAGCACCATATCCTGTTCTTATGAGGGCTTCTTTCAGGGTCTGGAGGTGTCTGTCACGATCCTCCTCATCTGAGCAAATCCTGTGTATACGGAGGGCTTGTCCATAGGGAATAGCTTCTTTAACATGTTTAGGGTGGAAACTGGAGAAGTGAAGCATTGTGAGATTGTCTGTGGGTTTGCGGTACAGTGAGGTGCTGAGGTGACCGTCCTTAATGGAGATAAGTGTGTCCAAAAATGCAACTGATTCTGGGGAATAGTCCATGGTGAGTCTGATGGTGGGGTGGAATTTGTTGATATCATCATATAGTTGTTTCAGTGATTGCTCACCATGAGGCCAAAGGAAGAAAATGTCATCGATGTATCTAGTGTACAGCATCGGTTGAAGATTCTGTGCAGTGAAGAAGTCTTGTTCGAACCTGTGCATGAAGATGTTGGCATATTGAGGTGCAAATTTGGTCCCCATGGCTGTTCCGTGTGTCTGGATGAAAAACTGGTTGTTGAAGGTGAAGAGATTGTGGTCCAGGATAAAGCGGATGAGTTGTAAAATTGCATCTGGAAACTGGCAGTTGTCAGCATTGAGTACTGAGGCAGTCGCAGCAATGCCATCGTTGTGGGGGATGTTGGTGTAGAGCGCTGAGACATCCATTGTGACGAGGAGTGTCCCAGGGACACTCCTCGTCACAATGGATGTCTCAGCGCTCTACACCAACATCCCCCACAACGATGGCATTGCTGCGACTGCCTCAGTACTCAATGCTGACAACTGCCAGTTTCCAGATGCAATTTTACAACTCATCCGCTTTATCCTGGACCACAATCTCTTCACCTTCAACAACCAGTTTTTCATCCAGACACACGGAACAGCCATGGGGACCAAATTTGCACCTCAATATGCCAACATCTTCATGCACAGGTTCGAACAAGACTTCTTCACTGCACAGAATCTTCAACCGATGCTGTACACTAGATACATCGATGACATTTTCTTCCTTTGGCCTCATGGTGAGCAATCACTGAAACAACTATATGATGATATCAACAAATTCCACCCCACCATCAGACTCACCATGGACTATTCCCCAGAATCAGTTGCATTTTTGGACACACTTATCTCCATTAAGGACGGTCACCTCAGCACCTCACTGTACCGCAAACCCACAGACAATCTCACAATGCTTCACTTCTCCAGTTTCCACCCTAAACATGTTAAAGAAGCTATTCCCTATGGACAAGCCCTCCGTATACACAGGATTTGCTCAGATGAGGAGGATCGTGACAGACACCTCCAGACCCTGAAAGAAGCCCTCATAAGAACAGGATATGGTGCTCGACTCATAGATCGGCAGTTCCGATGTGCCACAGAGAAAAACCGCACCGATCTCCTCAGAAGGCAAACACGGGACACAATGGACAGAGTACCCTTCGTCGTCCAGTACTTCCCCGGAGCGGAGAAGCTACGACATCTTCTCCGGAGTCTTCAACATATCATTGATGAAGACAAACATCTCGCCAGGGCTATCCCCACACCCCCACTTCTTGCTTTCAGACAACCACACAACCTCAAACAAACCATTGTTCGCAGCAAACTACCCAGCCTTCAGGAGAACAGTGACCACAATACCACACAACCCTGCCACAGCAACCTCTGCAAGACATGCCGGATCATCGACATGGATACCATCATCACACGTGAGAATACCATCCACCAGGTACATGGTAAATACTCTTGCAACTCGGCCAACATTGTCTACCTGATACGTTGCAAGAAAGGATGTCCCGAAGCATGGTACGTTGGGGAGACCATGCAGACGCTACGACAACGGATGAATGAACATCGCTCGACAGTCACCAGGCAAGACTGTTCCCTTCCTGTTGGCGAACACTTCAGCGGTCACGGGCATTCAGCCTCTGACCTTCGGGTAAGCATTCTCCAAGGCGGCCTTCATGACACACGACAGCGCAGAGTCGCTGAACAGAGACTGATAGCCAAGTTCCGCACACATGAGGACGGTCTCAACAGGGATCTTGGGTTCATGTCGCACTATCTGTAACCCCCGTGACTTGCCTGGGTTTGCAAAACCTCACTTACTGTACTGTCTGGAGACAATACACATCTCTTTAAACTGTGATCAATGCTCCTTCCACTCACATTATCAGCCACTTTAAGAATTGAACAGCAGGTTAGGTGTAAGGATTCGCATTCTAATCAGCAACTGTCTGTACTTTGTATGCTCTGTCTGTCTGAGGCCAGAACTCTCCATTCACTTGACAAAGAGGCAGCACCCTCGAAAGCTTGTGAGAATATTATCAAATAAATCGGTTGGACTAAAACCTGGTGTTGTCAGACTTTTTTCTGCAGGCAAGCCAGTTCTGGATCCACAAGGCCAAAGGCCCTTGGATCCCATGCCCTCTCACCTTCTCAAGAACTCACCATTAGCCCAGTACTCTGTATTCCTGTTACTCCTTCCAAAGCGAATCACCTCACACTTTTCCGCATTAAACTCCATTTGCCACCTCTCAGCCCAGCTCTGCAGCTTATCTATGTCCCTCTGCAAACTGTAACATCCATCCTCACTGTCTACAACTCCTCTGACTTTGGTGTCGTCAGCAAATTTACTAACCCATCCTTCTACACCCTCATCTAGGTCATTTATAAAAATGACAAACAGCAGTGGCCCCAAAACAGATCCTTACAATGGTGCAAGAGGGATGAATTCAAGTTCCTGGGACATTGGAACCGGTTCTGGAGGAGGTGAGACCAGTACAAATTGAACAGTCTGCACCTGAACAGGACTGGAACCAATGTCCTAGGAAGAGTGTTTGCTAGTGCTGTTGGGGAGGGTTTAAACTAATGTGGTGGGGGGATGGGAACCAATGCAGGAAGTCAGAGGGAAGTAAAGTGAGGACAGAAACAAAAGGCAGTAAGGGGAAAAGTGGAAGGCAGAGAAAGCAAAGACAAAATTAAAAAGGGCCACAGTACAGAGTACAGAGACTGTGGACAGCTCAGTGAATGGGTCCAGTAAGACTCAGAGAAATAAACAGAGAGCGTACAAAACATGACAGGACACATGGACTGAGAAAGCAGAGCAGACTGGAAGGGAAGTCTAGATTCAACTGCATTTATTTCAATTTAAGAGGCCTGATGGGCAAGGCAGATGAATTCAGGGTGTGGATGGGTACACGGGACTGGGATATGATAGCAATTACTGAAACATGGCTAAGGGACAGACAGGATTGGCAGCTCATGTTCCAGGGTACAGATACTATAGGAAAGATAGAATAGGAGGTAAGAGAGGAGAGGAGAACATCACAGCAGTACTGAGAGGACATATATCTGAGAGTTTGGTCAATGAGTCTATATAGATAGAAATGAGAAATAAGCAAGGAGAGATCACTTTGATAGGATTGTACTACAGCCCCCCAAACAATCAATGGAAATTGAGGAGCAAATGTGTAAAGAGGTTACAAACAGCTGCAAGAAAAATAGGGTGGTAAAAATAGGATGTGTTTCTGAATGGAGGGCTGTCAAATAAATCGGTTGGACTAAAACCTGGTGTTGTCAGACTTTTTACTGTGTTTACGCCAGTCCAACGCCGGCACACCCACATCATAAGTACCATCCCCCAGGGATCAGTGCTGGGACCTTTGCTATTTTTAATATATATAAATGATTTGAGGAAAATGTAACTGGATTGATTAGTAAGTTTGTGGACGACACAAAGGTTGGTGGATTTGCGGATAGTGATGAGGACCATCAGAGGATACAGCAGGATATAGATCAGCTGGAGACTTGGGCAGAGAGATGGCAGATGGAGTTTAATCTGGGCAAATGTGAGGTGATGCATTTTGGAAGGTCTAATACAGATCGGAAATATACAGAACCCTTAAGAGTATTGATAGGCAGAGGGATCTGGGTGTACAGGTACACAGGTCACTGAAAGTGGCAATGCAGGTGGGGAAGGTAGTTAAGAAGGTATACGGCACGCTTGCCTTCATCGGCCGGGGTATTGGGTTTTAAAATTGGCAAGTCATGTTGCAGCTTCATAGAACCTTAGTTAGGCCACACTTGGAATATAGTGTTCAATTCTGGTCACCACACTACCAGAAGGATGTGGGGGCTTTGGAGAGGGTACAGAAAAGATTTACCAGGATGTTGCCTGGTATGGAGGGCATTAGTTATGGGGAGAGGTTGGAGAAACTTGTTCTCACTGGAATGACGGAGGTTGAGGGGAGACCTGATAGAAGTCTATAAGATTATGAGGATCACGGACAGAGTGGATAATCAGAGGCTTTTTCCCAGGGTGGAAGAGTCAATTACTAGGGGGGCACAGGTTTAAGGTGTGAGGGGCAAGGTTTAAAAGAGATGTACGAGGCAGATTTTTTACACAGAGAGTGTTTGGTGTCTGGATCTCGCTGCCTGGAGTGGAAGTGGATACGATAGTGAGTTTTAAGGGGCGTCTGGACAAAAACATGAATAGGATGGGAATAGAGGGATATGGTCCACAGAAGGGTAAGGGGTTTTAGTTCAGTCGGGCAGCATGGTCAGTGCAGGCTTGGAGGGCCGAAGGGCCTGTTCCTGTGCTGTAATTTCTTTGTTCTTTGTAATGGTAGAGAACTTTAACTTTCCCAACATTGACTGGTATAGCCTTAGTATTAGAGGGTTGGATGGAGAGAAATTTGTTGCGTTTATTCAGTATGTGGATGGCCTGACTAGAGAGGGGGTAAAACTTGACCTCCTCTTGGGAAATAAGGAAGGACAGGTGACAGAAGTGTTCGTGAGGGATTGCTTTGGGACCAGTGACCATAATTCCATTAGTTTTAAGATAGTTATGGAGAATGATGGGTCTGTCCCAAAAGTTAAAATTCTAAATTGGGACAAGGCCAATTTTGATGGTATCATAGAACATAGAACATAGAAATAGAACATTACAGCGCAGAACAGGCCCTTCGGCCCACGATGTTGCGCCGACCAGTTACAAAACAATGACCCACTAGCCTAAACCAATCCCTTTTCATCCATAAACCTATCCACAGATCTCTTAAACGCCCCCAAACTAGGTGCATTTACAACTGCAGCTGGCAGGGCATTCCAGTCCCTCACCACCCTCTGGGTAAAGAACCTACCCCTGACATCAGTCCTATAACTACCCCCCCTTAATTTAAAGTCGTGCCCCCTCGTGCTAGCTTTCTCCATCCTAGGAAAAAGGCTATCACTATCTACCCTGTCTAAACCGCTAATCATCTTATATGTTTCAATAAGGTCCCCTCTTAGCCGCCTTCTTTCCAGCGAAAACAACCCCAAATCTCTCAGTCTCTCCTCATAGGATCTCCCCTCCATACCAGGCAACATCCTGGTAAACCTCCTCTGCACCCTCTCCAAAGCCTCTACATCCTTCCTGTAATGTGGGGACCAGAACTGCACACAAAACTCCAAGTGCGGCCGCACCAGAGTTGTGTACAGTTGCATCATGACGCTGCGACTCCTAAATTCAGTCCCCCTACCAATAAACGCCAAGACACTGTATGCCTTCTTAACAACCTTATCTACTTGATTCCCAACTTTCAGGGATCTATGTATACATACACCTAGATCCCTCTGCTCCTCCACACTATTCAAAGTCCTCCCGTTAGCCCTATACTCAACACATCTGTTATTCCTACCGAAATGAATTACCTCACACTTCTCCACATTAAACTCCATCCGCCACCTCGCAGCCCAGCTCTGCAACCTTTCTAAGTCACCCTGCAAACTATGACACCCTTCCTCACAATCTACCACACCTCCGACTTTGGTGTCATCAGCAAACTTACTAATCCACCCAACTATACCCTCATCCAGATCATTAATAAAAATTACAAACAGCAGTGGCTCCAAAACAGATCCCTGAGGCACACCACTCGTAACCGAACTCCATGACGAATATTTACCATCAACCACCACCCTCTGTCTCCTATCTGCTAGCCAATTCCTGATCCAATTACCTAGATCACCCCCAATACCATACATCTGCATTTTCTGCAGAAGCCTACCATGGTGAACCTTATCAAACGCCTTGCTAAAATCCATATACACCACATCAACTGCCTTACCCCTATCCACCTCTTTGGTCACTTTCTCAAAGAACTCAATAAGGTTAGTAAGGCACGACCTACCCGCTACAAAACCATGCTGACTGTCTCTAATCAACTCATTACTCTCCAAATAACTATAAATCCTGTCTCTAATAATCCTTTCCAAAACATTACCCACCACAGAAGTAAGACTCACCGGTCTATAATTCTCAGGGAAGTCTCTTCTCCCCTTCTTAAACAATGGGACAACATTTGCTGTCCTCCAATCTTCCGGTACTATACCAGAGACTAACGACGACCTGAAGATCAGAGCCAGAGGCTTCGCAATCAGACAGGAACTTTCAAAACTTAATTGAGAGAATCTGTGGGGAATCAAAGGGATAGCTGGAAAATGGGAGCCTTTCAAAAGTGTGTTAACCAGGGTTCAGGGTAAGCACTTTCCTCTTAGAGTAAAGAGCTAAGCTGGTAGAAGTAGGAAACTCTGGATAACTCAAGCTATTGAGACCTTAGTCAAGAAGAAGAAGAAAGCATATGACATACAGGCAGCTGTGATCAAGTGAAATCCTTGAAGAGTACAAGGGGTGTAGGAGGAGAGTTAAGAGAGAAATCAGGAGGGCAAAACGGGGACACAAGGTTGTTTTGGCAGATAAGGCAAAGGAGAATCCAAAGAGTTTCCACAAATACACAAAGGGCAAAGGAGTAACTAGGGAGGGAGTAGTACCTCTTAAGGATCAATAAGATCATCTCTGTGCAGATCCACAAGAGATGGGTGAGATCCTAAATGAATATTTCTCATCAGTATTTACTGTTGAGTTAGTCTTACTTCAGTGGTCAGTCAGTTAATAGAAAGGATCCTGAGAGTTAGGATTTATGACCATTTGGAAAGATGCAGTCTAATATAGGATAGTCAGCACGGTTTCGTGAGGGGTAAATCCTGCCTCACAAATTTGATTGAATTCTTTAAGGAGGTAACTAAGTGTGTGGATGAAGGTAGAGCTGTTGATGTCATATACATGGATTTTAGTAAGGCGTTTGAAAAGGTTCCCCATGGTAGGCTCATGAAGAAGGTAAGAAGGTGTGGGATAGAAGGAAATTTGGCCAATTGGATAAGTAACTGGCTGTCTCATAGATGCCAGTCCAACGCCGGCATTCCCACATCATGTCTCATAGAAGACAGAGGGTGGTGGTGGATGGAAAATTTTCAGACTGGAGGCCAGTTACCAGCGGTGTACCACAGGGATCAGTGCTGGGTCCTCTGCTATTTGTGATTTTTATCAATGACTTGGAAGAGGGGGCTGAAGGGTGGGTTAGTAAATTTGCTGATGACACCAAGATTGGTGGAGTAGTGGATGAGGTGGAGGGCTCTTGTAGGCTGCAAAGAGACATTAATAGAATGCAGAGCTGGGCCGAAAAGTGACAGATGGAGTTTAACCCTGATAAATGCGAGGTGATTCATTTTGGTAGGACAAACTTGAATGCAGATTACAGGGTCAACGGCAGGGTTCTGAGGAATGTGGAGGAACAGACAGATCTTGGGGTTCATATCCACAGATCTCTGAAGGTTGCCACTCAAGTGGATAGAGCCTTGAAGGAGGCTTATAGTGTGTTAGCGTTTATTAACAAGGGGTTTGAGTTTAAGAGTCATGGGGTTATACTGAAACTGTACAGGACCTTGGTGAGACCACATTTGGAATATTGTGTGCAGTTCTGGTCACCTCACTATAAGAAGGATGTGGAAGTATTGGAGAGAGTGCAGAGGAGATTTACCAGGATGCTGCCTGGTTTGGAGAGTAGATCTTATGAGGAAAGGTTGAGGGAGCTGGGGCTTTTCTCTTTGGAGCGAAGGAGGATGAGAGGCGACTTAATAGAGGTTTATAAGATGATGAGGGGGATAGAGTGGACATTCAGAGACTATTTCCTTGGGTGAATATAATTGTTACTAGGGGGCATAACTATAAGGTTCATGGTGGGAGGTATAGGAGGGATATATGACAAAATCCATATGTATGACAACAACTGCTCTACCTCCATCAAGACACTTAGTTACCTCCTCAAAGAATTCAATCAAACTTGTGAGGCAAGACTTACCCATCACGAATCCATGCTGACTATCCCAGATTAAACTGCACTTTTCCAAATGGTCAAAAATCCTTTCCCTCAGGACCTTTTGCATGAACTTACCGACCACCAAAGTAACTGGCCTATAATTACCAGGGTCATTCCTATTTCCTTTCTTGAACAAAGAAACAACATTCACCATTCTCCAGTCCTCTGGACAATCCCCATGGACAGCGAGGACCCAAAGATCGAAGCCAAAGGCTCCACAATCTCATCCCTTGCCTCCCAAAGAATCCTAGGATGTATCCCATCTGGCCCAGGGGACTTATCGACCCTCAGGTTTTTCAAAATTGCTAATACATCTTCCCTCAGAACATCCACCTCCTCCATCCTATCAGCCTGTTATTGGATAGGCACATAGAGCACACCCAGAATTATACGGAGTGAGATAGCTTGATCTTGGGATTGGACATAGCTTGGCACAACATTGAGGGCTGAAGGTTCATGTACTGTGCTGAACTGTTCTATGTTCTATGTTTTCTGTATCACACTCTCATCCTCAAAAACATGGTCCCCTCTCCTTAGTGAACACTGAAGAAAAGTATTCATTCATCACCACTCCTCTCTCTTCTGACTCCATGCACAAGTTCCCACTACTATCCTTGACCGGCCCTAACCTCACCCTGGTCATTCTTTTATTTCTCACATAAGAATAAAAAGCCTTGGGGTTTTCTTTTATCCGACCCACCAAGAACTTCTCATGCCCCCTCCTAGCTCTCCTAAGCCCTTTCTTTAACTCATTCCTAGAGACCTTGTAACACTCAAGCGACCCAACTGAACCTTGTTTTTTCATCCTTACAGACACTTACTTTTACCTCTTGACAAGACATTCAACCTCCTTTGTGAACCATGGTTCCCTCACAAGGCCATTTCCTCCCTGTCTGACAGGGACATACCTATCAAGGATGCACAGTATTTGTTCCTTGAAAACGATACACTTTTCATTTGTGCCCATACCTGACAGTTTCTGTTCCCATCTTATGCTCCCTAATTCTTTCCTAATCGCATCATAATTACCCCTGCCCCAATTATAAACCTTGCCCTGACGTGTGACCCTATCCCTCTCCATTGCAATAATGAAGGACTCCGAATTGTGGTCACTATCTCCAAAGTGCTCTTCCACAAACAAATCTAACACTTGGCCCGGTTCATTACCCAATACTAAGTCCAATGTGGCCCCACCTCTTGTCGGCTTATCCACATATTGTGTCAGGAAACTCTCTTGCACACACTGTATAAAAACTGCCCCATCCAAACTATTCGACCTATAAAGGTTCCAATCAGTATTTGGAAAGATAAAGTCACCCATGATAACTACCCTGTGACCTCCACAACTATCCATAATCTGCTCTGGAATTTCCTCCTCCACATCTCTATTAATATTTGGTAATGGATGAAACAGAGTACGATGAAACAGAGAGAACTCAGTATAATGGAACAGAGAGAAAGTGGAAAAGAGAGAACTCTGTATGATGGAACAGAGAGATTCAGCACCTTCAGGAACTGTATCCCAGTGCGAATCATCACCTTCAGGAACTGTATTCCAGTGAGAGTCAGCACCTTCAGGAACTGTATCCCAGTGAGAGTCAGCACCTTCGGGAACTGTATCCCAATGAGAGTCAGCACCTTCAGGAACTGTATCCCAGTGAGAGTCAGCACCTTCAGGAACTGTATCCCAGTGAGTGTCAGCACCTTCAGGAACTGTATCCCAGTGAGTGTCAGCACCTTCAGGAACTGTATCCCAGTGAGAGTCAGCACCTTCAGGAACTGTATCCCAGTGAGAGTCAGCACCTTCAGGAACTGTATCCCAGTGAGAGTCAGCACCTTCAGGAACTGTATCCCAGTGAGAGTCAGCACCTTCAGGAACTGTATCCCAGTGAGAGTCAGCACCTTACATAAGAAATAGGAGCAGGAGTAGGCCATCTGGCCCCTCGAGCCTGCCCCGCCATTCAATAAGATCATGGCTGATCTGTCGTGACTCAGCTCCACCTTCCCGCCCTCTCCCCATAACCCTTAATCCCTTCTCTTATCAAAAACCCATCAACCCGTTTCTTAAAAATATTTAGCGAGGCAGCCTCCACCACTTCAACGGGCAGAGAATTCCAGAGATTCACCACCCTTTGAGTGAAGAAGTTCCTCCTCAACTCTGTTCTAAACCGCCCCCCCCTTTATCTTGAGGCTGTGCCCCCTAGTCCTACTGTCTTTTTTGAGCGGGAAGAGTCTCTCCACCTCTATCCTATCCATCCCATTCATCATCTTATACGTCTCAATGAGATCTCCCCTCATTCTTCTAAACTCTAACGAGTACAAGCCTAGTTTATTCAGCCTCTCCTCATAGCTCAATCCCCTCAACTCCGGTATCAGCCGAGTAAACCTCCTCTGCACTCCCTCCAGGGCCAAAATATCCTTGTGCAGGTGCGGCGCCCAAAACTGCACACAGTACTCCAGCTGCAGCCTCACCAATGCCCTATACAGCCGCAGCAAGACCTCCCTACTTTTATATTCAATCCCCCTCGCTATGAAGGCCAGCATCCCATTCGCCTTCCTGACCACCTGCTGCACCTGCAAGCTGGGTTTTTGCGACTCATGCACAAGGACCCCGAGGTCCCTCTCCACCGTCGCCTGCTGCAGTTTTTCGCCCCGTGAGTAATAGTCCTTCCTACCATTCCTCCTACCAAAGTGGACCACCTCACACTTGCCAACATTAAATTCCATTTGCCATTTCCTGGCCCATTCGCCCAGCCTATCTAGATCCTTCTGCAGACTCTCCACACCCTCCGCACAATTTGCCTTTCCCCCAATCTTGGTGTCATCAGCAAATTTCGACACCCTGCACTCGGTTCCCTCCTCCAGATCATCTATATAAATGGTAAATAGCTGAGGCCCCAGCACCGACCCCTGGGGCACCCCACTAGTCACCAACCGCCAATCCGAATAGCATCCATTGACCCCCACTCTCTGCCTCCTATTTGACAACCAATCCTCTATCCACGCTAACACCCTACCCCCAACTCCATGTCCCCTGACCTTCTGCAATAACCTCTTGTGAGGTACCTTGTCAAACCTTCAGGAACTGTATCCCAGTGAGAGTCAGCGCCTTCAGGAACTGTATCCCAGTGAGAGTCAGCACCTTCAGGAACTGTATCCCAGTGAGAGTCAGCAACTTCAGGAACTGTATCCCAGTGAGAGTCAGCACCTACAGGAACTGTCCCCCAGTGAGAGTCAGCACAATCAGGAACTGTATCCCAGTGAGAGTCAGCACCTTCAGGAACTGTCCCCCAGTGAGAGTCAGCACCTTCAGGAACTGTATCCCAGTGAGAGTCAGCACCTTCAGGAACTGTCCCCCATTGAGAGTCAGCACAATCAGGAACTGTATCCCAGTGAGAGTCAGCACCTTCAGGAACTGTATCCCAGTGAGAGTCAGCACCTTCAGGAACTGGATCCCAGTGAGAGTCAGCACCTTCAGGAACTGTATCCCAGTGAGAGTCAGCACCTTCAGGAACTGTATCCGGCTGAGAGTCAGCACCTTCAGGAACTGGATCCCAGTGAGAGTCAGCACCTTCAGGAACTGTATCCCAGTGAGAGTCAGCACCTTCAGGAACTGTATCCCAGTGAGTGTCAGCACCTTCAGGAACTGTATCCGGCTGAGAGTCAGCACCTTCAGGAACTGGATCCCAGTGAGAGTCAGCACCTTCAGGAACTGGATCCCAGTGAGAGTCAGCGCCTTCAGGAACTGTAGCCCAGTGAGAGTCAGCGCCTTCAGGAACTGTATCCCAGTGAGAGTCAGCACCTTCAGGAACTGTATCCCAGTGAGAGTCAGCACCTTCAGGAACTGTATCCCAGTGAGAGACAGCACCATCAGGAACTGTATCCCAGTCAGAGTCAGCACCTTCAGGAACTGTCCCCCAGTGAGAGTCAGCACCATCAGGAACTGTATCCCAGTGAGAGTCAGCACCTTCAGGAACTATATCCCAGTGAGAGTCAGCGCCTTCAGGAACTGTAGCCCAGTGAGAGTCAGCGCCTTCAGGAACTGTATCCCAGTGAGAGTCAGCACCTTCAGGAACTGTATCCCAGTGAGAGTCAGCAACTTCAGGAACTGTATCCCAGTGAGAGACAGCACCATCAGGAACTGTATCCCAGTGAGAGTCAGCACCTTCAGGAACTGTATCCCAGTGAGAGTCAGCAACTTCAGGAACTGTATCCCAGTGAGAGTCAGCACAATCAGGAACTGTATCCCAGTGAGAGTCAGCACCTTCAGGAACTGTCGCCCAGTGAGAGTCAGCACCATCAGGAACTGTATCCCAGTGAGAGTCAGCACCTTCAGGAACTGTATCCCAGTGAGAGTCAGCACCATCAGGAACTGTATCCCAGTGAGAGTCAGCACCTTCAGGAACTGTATCCCAGTGAGAGTCAGCACCTTCAGGAACTGTATCCCAGTGAGAGTCAGCACCTTCAGGAACTGTATCCCAGTGAGAGTCAGCACCTTCAGGAACTGTATCCCAGTGAGAGTCAGCACCTTCAGGAACTGTATCCCAGTGAGAGTCAGCACCTTCAGGAACTGTATCCCAGTGAGAGTCAGCACCTTCAGGAACTGTCCCCCAGTGAGAGTCAGCGCCTTCAGGAACTGTATCCCAGTGAGAGTCAGCACCTTCAGGAACTGTCCCCCAGTGAGAGTCAGCACCTTCAGGAACTGTATCCCAGTGAGAGTCAGCACCTTCAGGAACTATATCCCAGTGAGAGTCAGCACCTTCAGGAACTGTATCCCAGTGAGAGTCAGCACCTTCAGGAACTGTCCCCCAGTGAGAGTCAGCACCTTCAGGAACTGTCCCCCAGTGAGAGTCAGCACCTTCAGGAACTGTATCCCAGTGAGAGTCAGCACCTTCAGGAACTATATCCCAGTGAGAGTCAGCACCTTCAGGAACTGTATCCCAGTGAGAGTCAGCACCTTCAGGAACTGTCCCCCAGTGAGAGTCAGCACCTTCAGGAACTGTATCCCAGTGAGAGTCAGCACCTTCAGGAACTGTATCCCAGTCAGAGTCAGCACCTTCAGGAACTATATCCCAGTGAGAGTCAGCACCTTCAGGAATTGTATCCCAGTGAGAGTCAGCACCTTCAGGAACTGGATCCCAGTGAGAGTCAGCACCTTCAGGAACTGTATCCCAGTGAGAGTCAGCACCTTCAGGAACTGGATCCCAGTGAGAGTCAGCACCTTCAGGAACTGGATCCCAGTGAGAGTCAGCAAATTCAGGAACTGTATCCCAGTGAGAGTCAGCACCTTCAGGAACTGTATCCCAGTGAGAGTCAGCACCTTCAGGAACTGTATCCCAGTGAGAGTCAGCACCTTCACGAACTGTATCCCAGTGAGAGTCAGCACCTTCAGGAACTGTATCCCAGTGAGAGTCAGCACCTTCAGGAACTGTATCCCAGTGAGAGTCAGCACCTTCAGGAACTGGATCCCAGTGAGAGTCAGCACCTTCAGGAATTGTATCCCAGTGAGAGTCAGCACCTGCAGGAACTGTATCCCAGTGAGAGTCAGCACCTTCAGGAACTGTATCCCAGTGAGAGTCAGCAGCTTCAGGAACTGTATCCCAGTGAGAGTCAGCACCTTCAGGAACTGTCCCCCAGTGAGAGTCAGCACCTTCAGGAACTGTATCCCAGTGAGAGTCAGCACCTTCAGGAACTGTATCCCAATGAGAGTCAGCACCTTCAGGGACTGTATCCCAGTGAGAGTCAGCATCTTCAGGAACTGTATCCCAGTGAGAGTCAGTACCTTCAGGAACTGGATCCCAGTGAGAGTCAGCATCTTCAGGAACTGGATCCCAGTGAGAGTCAGCACCTTCAGGAACTGTATCCCAGTGAGAGTCAGCATCTTCAGGAACTGTATCCCAGTGAGAGTCAGCACCTTCAGGAACTGTATCCCAGTGAGAGTCAGCACCTTCAGGAACTGTATCCCAGTGAGAGTCAGCACCTTCAGGAACTGTATCCCAGTGAGAGTCAGCACCTTCAGGAACTGTATCCCAGTGAGAGTCAGCATCTTCAGGAACTGTATCCGAGTGAGAGTCAGCACCTTCAGGAACTGTATCCCAGTGAGAGTCAGCACCTTCAGGAACTGTATCCCAGTGAGAGTCAGCACCTTCAGGGACTGTATCCCAGTGAGAGTCAGCACCTTCAGGGACTGTATCCCAGTGAGAGTCAGCACCTTCAGGAACTGTATCCCAGTGAGAGTCAGCACCTTCAGGAACTGTATCCCAGTGAGAGTCAGCACCTTCGGGAACTGTATCCCAGTGAGAGTCAGCACCTTCAGGAACTGTATCCCAGTGAGAGTCAGCACCTTCAGGAACTGTATCCCAGTGAGAGTCAGCACCTTCAGGAACTGTATCCCAGTGAGAGTCAGCACCTTCAGGAACTGTATCCCAGTGAGAGTCAGCACCTTCAGGAACTGTATCCCAGTGAGAGTCAGCACCTTCAGGAACTGTATCCCAGTGAGAGTCAGCACCTTCAGGAACTGTATCCCAGTGAGAGTCAGCACCTTCAGGAACTGTCCCCCAGTGAGAGTCAGCGCCTTCAGGAACTGTATCCCAGTGAGAGTCAGCACCTTCAGGAACTGTCCCCCAGTGAGAGTCAGCACCTTCAGGAACTGTATCCCAGTGAGAGTCAGCACCTTCAGGAACTATATCCCAGTGAGAGTCAGCACCTTCAGGAACTGTATCCCAGTGAGAGTCAGCACCTTCAGGAACTGTATCCCAGTGAGAGTCAGCACCATCAGGAACTGTATCCCAGTGAGAGTCAGCACCTTCAGGAACTGTATCCCAGTGAGAGTCAGCACCTTCAGGAACTGTATCCCAGTGAGAGTCAGCACCTTCAGGAACTGTATCCCAGTGAGAGTCAGCACCTTCAGGAACTGTATGCCAGTGAGAGTCAGCACCTTCAGGAACTGTATCCCAGTGAGAGTCAGCACCTTCAGGAACTGTATCCCAGTGAGAGTCAGCACCGTCAGGAACTGTCCCCCAGTGAGAGTCAGCGCCTTCAGGAACTGTATCCCAGTGAGAGTCAGCACCTTCAGGAACTGTCCCCCAGTGAGAGTCAGCACCTTCAGGAACTGTATCCCAGTGAGAGTCAGCACCTTCAGGAACTATATCCCAGTGAGAGTCAGCACCTTCAGGAACTGTATCCCAGTGAGAGTCAGCACCTTCAGGAACTGTCCCCCAGTGAGAGTCAGCACCTTCAGGAACTGTCCCCCAGTGAGAGTCAGCACCTTCAGGAACTGTATCCCAGTGAGAGTCAGCACCTTCAGGAACTATATCCCAGTGAGAGTCAGCACCTTCAGGAACTGTATCCCAGTGAGAGTCAGCACCTTCAGGAACTGTCCCCCAGTGAGAGTCAGCACCTTCAGGAACTGTATCCCCGTGAGAGTCAGCACCTTCAGGAACTGTATCCCAGTGAGAGTCAGCACCTTCAGGAACTGTATCCCAGTCAGAGTCAGCACCTTCAGGAACTATATCCCAGTGAGAGTCAGCACCTTCAGGAATTGTATCCCAGTGAGAGTCAGCACCTTCAGGAACTGGATCCCAGTGAGAGTCAGCACCTTCAGGAACTGTATCCCAGTGAGAGTCAGCACCTTCAGGAACTGGATCCCAGTGAGAGTCAGCACCTTCAGGAACTGGATCCCAGTGAGAGTCAGCACCTTCAGGAACTGTATCCCAGTGAGAGTCAGCACCTTCAGGAACTGTATCCCAGTGAGAGTCAGCACCTTCAGGAACTGTATCCCAGTGAGAGTCAGCACCTTCAGGAACTGTATCCCAGTGAGAGTCAGCACCTTCAGGAACTGTATCCCAGTGAGAGTCAGCACCTTCAGGAACTGTATCCCAGTGAGAGTCAGCACCTTCAGGAACTGGATCCCAGTGAGAGTCAGCACCTTCAGGAATTGTATCCCAGTGAGAGTCAGCACCTGCAGGAACTGTATCCCAGTGAGAGTCAGCACCTTCAGGAACTGTATCCCAGTGAGAGTCAGCACCTTCAGGAACTGTATCCCAGTGAGAGTCAGCACCTTCAGGAACTGTCCCCCAGTGAGAGTCAGCACCTTCAGGAACTGTATCCCAGTGAGAGTCAGCACCTTCAGGAACTGTATCCCAATGAGAGTCAGCACCTTCAGGAACTGTATCCCAGTGAGAGTCAGCATCTTCAGGAACTGTATCCCAGTGAGAGTCAGTACCTTCAGGAACTGGATCCCAGTGAGAGTCAGCATCTTCAGGAACTGTATCCCAGTGAGAGTCAGCACCTTCAGGAACTGTATCCCAGTGAGAGTCAGCACCTTCAGGAATTGTATCCCAGTGAGAGTCAGCACCTTCAGGAACTGTATCCCAGTGAGAGTCAGCACCTTCAGGGACTGTATCCCAGTGAGAGTCAGCACCTTCAGGGACTGTATCCCAGTGAGAGTCAGCACCTTCAGGAACTGTATCCCAGTGAGAGTCAGCACCTTCAGGAACTGTATCCCAGTGAGAGTCAGCACCTTCGGGAACTGTATCCCAGTGAGAGTCAGCACCTTCAGGAACTGTATCCCAGTGAGAGTCAGCACCTTCAGGAACTGTATCCCGGTGAGAGTCAGCACCTTCAGGGACTGTATCCCAGTGAGAGTCAGCACCTTCAGGAACTGTATCCCAGTGGGAGTCAGCACCTTCAGGAACTGTATCCCAATGAGAGTCAGCACCTTCAGGGACTGTATCCCAGTCAGAGTCAGCACCTTCAGGAACTGTATCCCAGTGAGAGTCAGCTCCTTCAGGAACTGGATCCCAGTGAGAGTCAGCACCTTCATGAACTGTATCCCAGTGAGAGTCAGCACCTTCAGGAACTGTATCCCAGTGAGAGTCAGCACCTTCAGGAACTGTATCCCAGTGAGAGTCAGCACCTTCAGGAACTGTATCCCAGTGAGAGTCAGCACCTTCAGGAACTGTATCCCAGTGAGAGTCAGCACCTTCAGGAACTGTATCCCAGTGAGAGTCAGCACCTTCAGGAACTGTATCCGGCTGAGAGTCAGCACCTTCAGGAACTGGATCCCAGTGAGAGTCAGCACCTTCAGGAACTGTATCCCAGTGAGAGTCAGCACCTTCAGGAACTGTATCCCAGTGAGAGTCAGCACCTTCGGGAAATGTATCCCAGTGAGAGTCAGCACCTTCAGGAACTGTATCCCAGTGAGAGTCAGCACCATCAGGAACTGTATCCCAGTGAGAGTCAGCACCTTCAGGGACTGTATCCCAGTGAGAGTCAGCACCTTCAGGAACTGTATCCCAGTGAGAGTCAGCACCTTCAGGAACTGTATCCCAGTGGGAGTCAGCACCTTCAGGAACTGTATCCCAGTGAGAGTCAGCACCTTCGGGAACTGTATCCCAGTGAGAGTCAGCACCTTCAGGAACTGTATCCCAGTGAGAGTCAGCACCATCAGGAACTGTATCCCAGTGAGAGTCAGCACCTTCAGGGACTGTATCCCAGTGAGAGTCAGCACCTTCAGGAACTGTATCCCAGTGAGAGTTAGCACCTTCAGGAACTGTCCCCCAGTGAGAGTCAGCATCTTCAGGAACTGTATCCCAGTGAGAGTCAGCACCATCAGGAACTGTATCCCAGTGGGAGTCAGCACCTTCGGGAACTGTATCCCAGTGAGAGTCAGCACCTTCAGGAACTGTATCCCAGTGAGAGTCAGCACCATCAGGAACTGTATCCCAGTGGGAGTCAGCACCTTCAGGGACTGTATCCCAGTCAGAGTCAGCACCTTCAGGAACTGTATCCCAGTGAGAGTCAGCTCCTTCAGGAACTGGATCCCAGTGAGAGTCAGCGCCTTCAGGAACTGGATCCCAGTGAGAGTCAGCACCTTCAGGAACTGTATCCCAGTGAGTGTCAGCACCTTCAGGAACTGTATCCCAGTGAGTGTCAGCACCTTCAGGAACTGTATCCCAGTGAGTGTCAGCACCTTCAGGAACTGTATCCCAGTGAGAGTCAGCACCTTCAGGAACTGGATCCCAGTGAGAGTCAGCACCTTCAGGAACTGTATCCCAGTGAGTGTCAGCACCTTCAGGAACTGTATCCCAGTGAGTGTCAGCACCTTCAGGAACTGTATCCGGCTGAGAGTCAGCACCTTCAGGAACTGTATCCCAGTGAGAGTCAGCACCTTCAGGAACTGTATCCCAGTCAGAGTCAGCACCTTCAGGAACTGGATCCCAGTGAGAGTCAGCACCTTCAGGAACTGGATCCCAGTGAGAGTCAGCACCTTCAGGAACTGTATCCCAGTGAGAGTCAGCACCTTCAGGGACTGTATCCCAGTGAGAGTCAGCACCTTTGGGAACTGTATCCCAGTGAGAGTCAGCACCTTCAGGAACTGTATCCCAGTGAGAGTCAGCACCTTCAGGAACTGTATCCCAGTGAGAGTCAGCACCTTCAGGGACTGTATCCCAGTGAGAGTCAGCACCTTCAGGAACTGTATCCCAGTGAGAGTCAGCTCCTTCAGGAACTGTATCCGGCTGAGAGTCAGCACCTTCAGGAACTGTATCCCAGTGAGAGTCAGCACCTTCAGGAACTGTATCCCAGTGAGAGTCAGCACCTTCAGGAACTGTATCCCAGTGAGAGTCAGCACCTTCAGGAACTGTATCCCAGTGAGAGTCAGCACCTTCAGGAACTGTATCCCAGTGAGAGTCAGCACCTTCAGGAACTGTATCCCAGTGAGAGTCAGCACCTTCAGGAACTGTATCCCAGTGAGTGTCAGCACCTTCAGGAACTGTATCCCAGTGAGTGTCAGCACCTTCAGGAACTGTATCCGGCTGAGAGTCAGCACCTTCAGGAACTGGATCCCAGTGAGAGTCAGCACCTTCAGGAACTGTATCCCAGTGAGAGTCAGCACCTTCAGGAACTGTATCCCAGTGAGTGTCAGCACCTTCAGGAACTGTATCCGGCTGAGAGTCAGCACCTTCAGGAACTGGATCCCAGTGAGAGTCAGCACCTTCAGGAAGTGTATCCCAGTGAGAGTCAGCACCTTCAGGAACTGTATCCCAGTGAGAGTACCTTCAGGAACTGTTGAACAATGTGATTCAGGAATTTTTGTTGCCTGTAAATGATAGTTGTATGTTTTTGTTAATTGCCTGATGAACCTCTCTGCTACTGGAGCATGAACTGTGTTTCTTCTGGTGGAAAATGATGTTTAATTTTAGGTCAACCAGCTAAATGTTTAATGGAGGGATGCTAGATTTAAACTCAAATGAAATATTGCTTAATGAGATGAACGGAAATTCATTAACTGGAGCAGGTGAGCTTCCGAGCATCTTTTCCAAACCTGCTTTGTTAAATTGAGCGAGTGCAGTCTGTGTAATGATTTAGAAAATTGACATTTTGCTTTTGTCTGTTGAATTCTCAGTGTCATGTTTTGGTCTCCGTCCTTCTGCATCGACAGTTTTGCTTCAAATTCTGAGGATTATCTGCTGTTAATCCACACTGATCCCTAGAATCATTCATTGGAAATTTCTTCCAAAATGCAGGTTCCTGAGCATACAGGTTCATCAGAATCTTGGGTAGATAGGTATTTGTGGGGTGTCCCAGAACTCTGCATTAGGAGAACATTTGCATCCATATTGAAATGACTTTCCAATCATGCCAGCAGGATTTTCCCATCCTGCTGGGGAGATGCCGGTGTTGGACTGGGGTAAACACAGTAAGAAGTCTCACACCAGGTTAAGTTCTTCAGAAACTTTCCACACACCTGAAGAAGGAACATCATTTCCAAAAACTTATGGGTTTACTATCAAGTAAACTGGTTGGACTTTAATCTGGTGTTGTGAGAATTCTTACTGTGTGATCGGGTTGTCAGAGCAGGTTTAAATGCAGTAAAAAGTCTGACAACACCAGGTTTTAGTCCAACCTATTTATTTGATAATATGAGCAGGGATTAAGGAGCTGTCCACAGAGCCAGTTCTGAAAGGCTGCTTCATTTCACATGGAAAAAAGTCTGACAACACCAGGTTTTAGTCCAACCAATTTATTTGATAATATTCTCACAAGCTTTCGAGGGGGCTGCCTCTTCGTCAGGTGAATGGAGAGTTCTGACCTCAGACAGAGCATATAAAGCACAGACAGTTGCAACTGTCTGTGCTTTATATGCTCTGTCTGTCTGAGGCCAGAACTCTCCGTTCACCTGACGAAGAGGCAGCCCCCTCGAAAGGTTGTGAGAATATTATCAAATAAATCGGTTGGACTAAAATCTGGTGTTGTCAGACTTTTTACTGTGTTTACGCCAGTCCAACGCCGGCATACCCACATCATTTCACATGGAACATAGAACATTACAGCACAGTACAGGCCCTTCGGCCCTTGATGCTGTACCGAGCTATGTCTAAACCCAAGATCAAGCTATCCCACTCCCTATCATTCTAGAGTGCTCCATGTGCCAATAACCACTTGAAAGTTCCTAAAGGGTCCGACTCCACTTTAGAAGAATGAGGGGAGGTCTCATTGAGACGTATAAGATGATGAATGGGATGGATAGGATAGAGGTGGAGAGACTCTTCCCACTCAAAAAAGACAGTAGGACTAGGGGGCACAGCCTCAAGATAAAAGGGGGACGGTTTAGAACGGAGTTGAGGAGGAACTTCTTCACTCAAAGGGTGGTGAATCTCTGGAATTCTCTGCCCGTTGAAGTGGTGGAGGCTGCCTCGCTAAATATTTTTAAGACGTGGGTTGATGGGTTTTTGATAAGAGAGGGGATTAAGGGTTATGGGGAGAGGGCCGGAAGGTGGAACTGAGCAGCGACAGATCAGCCATGATCTTATTGAATGGCGGGGCAGGCTCGAAGGGCTGGATGGCCTAGTCCTGCTCCTATTTCTTATGTTCTTATGTTCGATTACCAAAGATTCTCTGAATCTTTTGTAAGCTTTTCTTTTCTTCTTGACTAGGTTTATTACAGCCTTTGTACACCATGGTTCCTGTAACCTACCATAACTTCCCTGTCTCATTGGAACGTTGCTACGCAGAACTCCGGACAAATATTCCATGAAAATTTGCCACATTTCTTCTGTACATTTTCCTGAGAAATCTCCTTTCCAATTTATGCCTCTAATTTCCTGCCCGATGGCCTCATAATTCCCCTCACTCCAATTAAACACTTTCCTGGCTTCTCTGACCCTATCTCTTTCCAATGCTATTGTAAAGGAGATAGAGTTATGATCACTATTCCCAAAATGCTCTCCCACAGAGAGATCTGACTCCTGTCCAGGTTCATTTCCCAATATCAGATCAAGCACAGCCTCTCCTCTTGTCAGCTTATCCACATACTGTGTCAAGAAACCCGCCTGAACACACCTAACAAACTCTTCCCCATCTAAACCCCTTACCCTAGGGAGATTCCAATCAATATTTGGGATTAAAATCTCCCATCGCCACAACTCTGATATTGTTGCACCTTTCCAGGATCTGTTTCCCAATCTGCTCCTCAACATCCCAGTTACTATTGGGCAGCCTGTAGAAAACACCCAGTAAAGTTATTGACCCCTTCCTGTTCCTAACCTCCACCCACAGAGACTCCATAGACTATCCCTCCATGGCGTCCATCTTTTCTGCAGCTGTGACACTATCTCTGATTAACACTGCCACTCCCCCACCTCTTTAACCTCCCTCCCTGTCCCTTCTGAAACATCTGAAACCCGGCACTTGAAGTATCCAGTCCTGTCCCTGAGTCACCCAAGTCTCTGTAATGGCCACAACATCACATTCCCAAGTAGTGATCCACTAGTGGAGTGCCCCAGGAATCTGTTCTGGGACACTCGCTCTTGTGATTTTTATCGCGAGGGGGATGGAATATAAAAGCAGGAAATGTAGCAACTGTACAAGGCACTGGTGAGGCTGCAGCTGGAGTACTGTGTGCAGTTTTGGTCGCCGCCTTTGCGAAAGGATATATTGGCCTTGGAGGGAGTGCAGAGGAGGTTTACTAGGCTGATACAGGGAGATGAGGGGGTTGGCCTACGAGGAGAGATTGAATAAACTAGGTCTGTACTCATTGGAGTTTAGAAGGATGAGGGGGGATCTTATAGAGACGTATAAGATAATGAAAGAGGTGGATAGGGTAGAGGAAGAGAGATTCTTCCCGCTCAGAAAGGATAGCAGGACTAGAGGGCACAGCCTCAAGATAAGGAGGGGGGGAAGGAAGGCAGTTTAGAACGGAGTTGAGGAGGAACTTCTTCACTCAAAGGATGGTGAATCTCTGGAATTCTCTGCCCGTTGAAGTGGTGGAGGCTGCCTCGCTAAATATTTTTAAGTCACTGGTAGATAGGTTTCTGATAGACAGGGGAATTAAGGGTTATGGGGAGAAAGTGGAAAAGTGGAACTGATCCCCTTCAGATCAGCCATGATCTTATTGAATGGCGGGGCAGGCTCGAAGGGCTGGATGGCCTACTCCTGCTCCTATTTCTTATGTTCTTATGCAATGATCCAGCTGTTGTCTTTGGCTGTAGATGTTGATGATGAAGCTGTGAAGCTGGATTTTCCAAAGCAGAAATTCCCAAAGAAAACAAGACACCAATGAAATTCCAGCATTGCCACTTGGGAATGAGAATGCAGAAAAACTGCAAGAACTTCTTTTGGAAAACCTACACTTTATGCTAATTCACTGGACCCCACTGAGCCCTTCACTCTGCACCTCACAGTAACATTTTGTACCTCACTGCAGCCCACTGACTCCCCCTCACTGCCTCCTCCCTCACTGGCTCCCCCTCACTGACTCCCCCTCACTGCCTCCTCCCTCACTGGCTCCCCCTCACTGACTCCCCTTCACTGCCTCCCCCTCACTGGCTCCCCCTCACTGACTCCCCTTCACTGCCTCCCCCTCACTGGCTCCCCCTCACTGCCTCCCCCTCACTGCCTCCCCCTCACTGGCTCCCCCTCACTGACTCCCCCTCACTGACTCCCCCCACTGACTCCCTTCACTGACTCCCCTTCACTGCCTCCCCCTCACTGACTCCCCCTCACTGCCTCCCCCTCACTGGCTCCCCCTCACTGGCTCCCCCTCACTGACTCCCCCCCACTGACTGCCCCTCACTGCCTCCCCTCCACTGACTCCCTTCACTGACTCCCCCCACTGACTCCCCCCACTGACTCCTCTGACTGCACCCCACTGATTCCCTCCGACTGTACCCCACTGTACTCCATTGGATCCCTCCCACTGTATCCCACCATACTGTACTGACTCTTCACTCTGCACCCATTGATTCCTGACTAGACCTCAGCTCTGGACCCCACTGTACCACATTCTATCACACTGAGACCTTCACTCTGACTCCACAGATTTCTTCCCATTTTATCTTATTAACTGCAGTGTGCCCCACACTGTCATCCCATTGATTCCTTCCTGCACAGTTTACCGACTGACTTCTTCCTACTGTACCACACTGTACCCCATTATATTGCAGTGAATCCTTTCCATTGTCCTGCACTGTACCCCGTTGTCCTTCAGTGTACCCCATTGTACTGCAGTGTACCCCGTTGTACTGTAGTGTACCCTGTTGTATGCAGTATACCCCACCAATTCCTTCAAATGTGTACCCACCACAATCTGTCAATAGTCGTATTTAATCTGCATTACAAATGAATTTTTAGTTTTGTCTGTATTAGTTTGAATATGTTGTTTATTCTTAGTTTTGCTTTTATTTTCAGAGTTTTTGTGTTATTCTGCAAGAACAATGCATTAAAAATTTCGCATTTAAACTTTTTGCCAGAATTTTCATCTAGCTTAAAATTTTAACAAGTTTCTAACAACCTGGTTTAAATGTGTGGTTCTGAGTATCCGAGTATTGTGACCTCAGTGCTCATTCTGGGGTTCTACAGATAAAGGAATTTTATGATAACTCATCTGTGCAGCACTGAGAGAGACTCTCATTGTCAGAGGTGCCATTTCTCTGATAGATCCAGCCTATTAGTTCAGCTGAGCAAGTCCACAGTTACTGTTCAAAGAGAACAGAGAGTTTTCCCCATGTCCTGCAATCAACCAAACTTCCTCCAATAATATGCCCAAGAACAGATTAAGTGGAAATTGGCTCATTTGTAGTTTGTGGGATCAGGCTGTGCAGATTGAGTGCAGTTTCGCATTAAAACAGTTTGAACTTCAAAATTTATTGGCTGGGAAACATTTTAGGACATTGTATGTTTCCATCAGCATATCTGGTAAATGTTGGTTTTAACTTCCTGCTATGTGGGAATAGGACTTTTTTTAATGAATCTATACCTGTATCTCTATCAGCCAGTGTGTTGTAAATAGGCAATCATTACATTTTCAATGATGAATTATGAACACCAGCACTTGGAGTTGAGGATTATCAGATCAGTATGTCCTCATTAGCATGTCCTCATTAGCATATTAGCATTAGCATGTACTCATTAGCATATCCTCATTAGCAAACCTTCAATTCCCTTTGCTGCTATCTGACATCATCAGATCAGTCATGATCACATTGAATGGGGGAGCAGACTCGATGGGCTGAATGGCCTACATCTGCTTCTATGTCTTATGGTCTTATGGATGAAACTAAAAAGAGATTGTATGATATATGTCAGGTGAGTTCTTCAAACCAGAACCAGGATAAATTCAATAAGTTGAGAGAAGTGAAAGGAAATTAAACTGGAAAAGAGAGAACATTAGAATAGAATGGTCATTGGAATAAAAAAGGAAATCTAAAAATCCTCTCCTGGTATTTAAATAGTAAGCAGCTAGACGTGGGTCTGCTTCGAGATACAACACAGCATGAGGATGGGACACATGGAGAGTACGCTATGATGGAGGGAGGCATTAGCAGAATGTGCAATTAGCAATTTGTTTCAGATGGGAGTTCTGTGCTGAGGAAGAAAGAGGGGTGACTTCTTCTTTATCTTTTCAGCCTCCAGTAAATGTTCTTTCTTTGCCTCCAAGCTAGATGACTACAACTCCCTGTCACTCTGTGTCAGTTATTAACTAATTAACTCATTGATAAATAATGTTGTGCTGAAGTGGAGTACTGGTGTTGTGCCATAACCAGCATGGGGGAACGTGTGGAAGGCACTACAATCCCAGACAAGCCTATCGACAGATGGAGTCTGCAGCTGGAAACTTCTATTCCAAGTTGCTGAGCTGGATTCTGCATTCAGGACATTGTGGAGAATCAGTTACCAGAACACTTCATTCTCGAAGGCAGTCATTTCCCTCAGGCAGAAATAGGGACATGGAACATAGGAACAGGAATCAGCCAATCAGCCCATCAATTCTGCTTCATCATTCAGTTAGATCATGGCTGACCATCCATCACAGCACCACTGTCCTGTGCCATCTCCATATCCCTTAATGTCATTCATTTCCAAACAGTGAACAATTTCTGTCTTGAATGTACTCAATGATTCAGCTTTCCCCACCCTCTGGGGTAAAGGATTACAAAGTGATGTCTGAGGAATGAAATCCCTCTGATCTTTATTCTCAGATGATATCCCCTGACTCTAGGCTCACCAGCTGGGGAACATCCTGTCTAACTCACACTGTCTTTTCTTGTAAGATTTTGGAAGTTTCAATTAAGTCACCCGTACGATAGAGAATACAGGCCCAATTTGCTCCTCATAAGACAATCTTGCTGTCCCAGGTAATGTTCTAGTGAACCTTTACTGCACTCTGTCTATGTTGAGTACATCTTTGCTTAGATAATGGGACCAAAACTGTACACAATTCTCCAGGTGTGGTGTGGAGGGTGGGGTGGGAGGGGAACTCTTTTGGACCTGCTAACTCATGGTGCACAGTGAGAATCCCGATGGCCTGGAGAATCGGGCATCGGGCAAAGGGTGGGTTTGATTGCTCAGGATGGACTGGGTAAGCTGGTGGGGTTTAGAGTGGGTAAATCACCTGGTCCAGATGGCTTGCATCCCAGGTTGCAAAAGGAACTAGGGTGGATTGTGGAAGGACTTGCCATCACCTTCCAAATTTCACTAGGTACAGGGAAATTACAAGAGGATCATTGAGTGGCAAATGTGATGCCCATTTTCAAGAAAGGTGCAAGAATATCCCCAGAAAGTACAAAGTTTTTGATCCGTGACTTTTGTGTGCTATTTTCAATGCATGCATTTGCAAATACATTCTCAAGTTCAAATCATGTTTCACTTGTGGATATCTGTAAAACAAAACATAAAGGGTGAAGTTCTCACAGAACACAGAATCCCTGCAGTGCAGAAGGAGGCCATTTGGTCCATTGAGTCTGTACTGACCTTCAAGACACACGACAATGCAGAATCACTGAACAGAAACTGACAGTCAAGTTCTGTACACATGAGGATTGCCTCAACTGAGGTCTTGTGTTCATATCACACAACATGTCACCCCCACGACATGCCTGGGCTTGCAAAATCTCATTAACTGTCCTGGCTAGAGATAATTTACACCTCTTTAACCTGTGTTTAACCCTCTCTCCACTAGCACTATCTGTACCTGTAAAGACTTGATTATCTGGCCAGGCTCACATTCCAACCATTATCTTGCAATTGTGCCTTTGTCCAGATTTGCCCTGTTTGTGAACCCAACTCTCCACTCACCTGATGAAGGAGCAGGGTTCCGAATGCTTGTGATTCCAAATAAACCTGTTGGACTTTAATCAGATGTTGTGAGACTGATTACTGTCCCACCCCAGTCCAACACCATCATCTCCACATCATTACCTCCACTTGATTATAAAAGTTAAAATGAAATTCAAACCAGCTGCTCAAAGACAACAAGGGAATCAGTGAAGACCAGAATCATTCTTCTTTCTTCAAAACTGTCACTGAACTCATAAATTCTGAGGAAATGATAAAAGATGTTGTAGGTTTAACATTCAACCTTTCAGTCACAGGTGGGTTTAAAGTTAAACCAAGTGCGAAGCGTATGTTATTCTACCACAACTTATCCTTCTCACTTAACCCAGTTCAAACTACATACATGGCAAAGACAACTTTAAAACTACAGACCAGATCGGGGCGGGGCGGAGGGAGAGGTGGTTAACGGATGGAATTCAGGGAGACAAGTATCAGACAGACTTGCAAGCTAGGGACAAATATCAAACAGACACAGTAACACAGACAGGAAATGATTCAAACACAAATTTCCCTTATCAACTCAGCCTGTAGCTTCTGTTATAAATATTCAGAATGCAGAATTTCAAACTCTTTCCCAGGTTGTTAGCTTTTTCCAAACATTGCTTTGTCTGTTTTGTCACTGGACACTCATTGTGATGAGGATAGAAGATTGTCCCAGGCTTTATTCCTGTCTCCCCACCTACGGACCCCGCCTGCCGCCAATCCACCCCCCCCCCCCCCCCCCCGATCCTTAATCTTTATCGCCGCCCAACAAATCCCTCTGATAGGGGAGTTGAGACGAGACTCTGTCACTGGCTTCTTCTGCCTGTCTCCTTCTGTCTCTAATTTCTGTTTCTGCTCCGTGTTTAAGACTTCCACACCAGCCTGGAGGTTATTGACCATCTCTACAATCTACTTTGGGGTTGTCTGGACTCGAAACGTCAGCTCTTTTCTCTCCTTACAGATGTTGTCAGACCTGCTGAGATTTTCCAGCATTTTCTCTTTTGCTTTCAGATCCCAGCATCCGCAGTGATTTATTTTTATCCACATTCTTCCTGTTGGGTTGTGTCACTTTCTCACAAAGCTTTCTCTTTCCCTCTCTCTCTCTATCCTTGGGTCTGACCTGCCCCGTGTTAGACCTGTTTCACTTTGTTAATCTCTGCTTCTCACAAGAGGGGTTAGTTTCGACTCCCGGTTGTGAATGGCCAGAGAAACCACTCAGGTGAACGGGCCGAGATGGAAACAGTTCAAGGGGGTGCGGGACCCAAACTCCCATCCCAGTGGGGGTTATCCCGGACTGTCTCAGTGTCTCTCCACCATGGGTTTAAACCTGGGCACAGGGAGCTGGGCTAATCCGCCTCCTCCACTGGGCCAGGTAGACAGACACCAGCCCTTTGCCCCAAGACCCTTCACTGTGGGACGAGGGGGCACTTTGACCGGGTCCCTGATCTTGGCTCTCGGAACTCTCTGGAATAATGATCGCAGCTGGAACATTGGCCCTGATGGGATGGCTGTGATCCTGACCCTTGTATATTTGGGGGGGGGGGGGGGGGGGGGGGATATGGGATGGGGGGCGCTGGGAGTTCTCTCTCCCTGTCCAGCTTTTCCCAGACACCGCCCAGATTCTGATTTCCAAGCGGATTCATTCGCCTCTCTGCTGCCTTTCACCCTTCCTGCCTCCCTATCGCAGGCAAGGGTCACCCCCTCACTGCCCACTGCTGATCCTGGCTGCTTCTGCTGGGTCAGGAAGCTCACAGCCTTTCCTACTATCCCCAGTCATGTGGGACATTCTGACCCCCCAAATCCTCGCTTCTAATTGGGGCCCGAAGACATCATCAAGTGGACCACAAGCTCTTGGCAAAAACGACTGGATGTTCCCCTTTTCATGGCCGCCCCGTCATGTCTCAGAGCTCAGTAAGAAGTCTCACATCAGGTTAGAGTCCAAACAGTTTATTTGATAGTAATCTCACTAACTTTCGGAAATACTGTTCCTCTGTCAGGTGTGTGGAAGGTTCTGATCAGAGAAGGACTTTAACCTGGTGTGAGATTTCTCGCTGTGTTTACCCCAATCCAACACCGGCATCTCCACATCATGACTCAGAGCTGACAGGATGCTGGCTTTGAAATGAGGGTCATTCTATCAGCTTCTGCTCCTGCTTTCAGCCAGACTGTGTCGGGTCCCAAGTCTGTGACAATAACTAAAGAACTTCCCTGGGGCTCTGTGTTAACCTGCTGCCTGTCCCTGATTATGGTGCCACTATGGAGGGAGTATTGGAAGGAGGCCTCGGGTAATCGATATTGGTTCACTGCTCAAGTGGTGCAGGAGGGACACCCAGCTTGATGTTATTTTGTGAGGCGGATCCCTCCTGCCTCGGTTATACCCTCGTTCCCGCGATCTACCGGCTGCTTCAGCTGAACTGCCCCAATCCACCTGGTTACCACTGGCCGCTGGTGCAACCTGAGTTTTGTCCATTTGGCACTGACCCTAATCGGGTCCTTTCCGCTGCCTGTTTCCATTGGGCTGGTTCCGTGTGTTAAGAACTGAGTGTCAGTTGTAACCTTTCTCATTTCAGTGAGATACTGCCTTTTCAGTTGCTTCTCAATCCTGCATCAATCTCTCTGTTCAAATTGACTCATTGAGTGACGTACATTTTTTTCACTCCCCCTCACACTCTGTCATTCACAAATTATCTGTCATCAAGGCGGGGAGTCCAGAACTAGGCGTGGGGGGGGGGGGGGGGGGTAATAGTTTGAGGATAAGGGAAAAAACCTTTTGGAACTGAGGTGAGGAGAAATTTCTTCATCCAGAGGGTAGTGAATGCGTGGAATTCACTCCCACAGAAAGCAGTTGAGGTCAAAATATTGTATGTTTTTAAGAAGGAATGAGATACAGCCTTTGGGGCTAAAGTGATCAAGGGTTTTGGGGGTTTTGGGGGAATCAGAATATTGAACTGGATGATCAAAATGAATAGCCGAGCAGGCTCGAAGGGCCGAATGGCCTTGTCCAGCTTCTAGTTTCTACAGATGTTTCTATATATTCATCTCGCTAATTTTATGTAATCTTTGTCAATTTGCAAGTGGCTCAGATAATAATCCACAGATTATAACCCTGGGGGTTGTGTTCGTTAATTTAGTGCCTAGTTCTTCAATCAGAAACTCTTTCCTCATTCTATATAGTGCTGACATGGAACACTGCAACGGGAGCCTCACTCATCCCTCCTCCCTCCCACCGGCTCCCTCTCCATCCCAGAGCAGATGTCCTGAACCCTGGCACTGGACACTCAGCTGTCTGGACTCTCACTCCTTGCTGCAGAAACCATGTTAATCCCCCTCACTGCACCATCCCTCCTACACTTTCCCTCACTGCACCATCCCTCCTACACTGTCCCTCACTACACTGCCCCTCATTGCACTGTCCTCCACTACACTGTCCCTCACTACACTGCCCCTCATTGCACTGTCCTCCACTACACTGTCCCTCACTACACTGTCCCTCACTGCACCATCCCTCCTACACTTTCCCTCACTACACTGTCCCTCACTGCACCATCCCTCCTACACTTTCCCTCACTACACTGTCCCTCACTGCACCATCCCTCCTACACTTTCCCTCACTACACTGTCCCTCACTGCACCATCCCTCCTACACTTTCCCTCACTACACTTTCCCTCACTACACTGTCCCTCACTGCACTGTCCCTCACTACACTGTCCCTCATTGCACTGTCCTCCCCTACACTGTCCCTCACTACACTGCCCCTCATTGCACTGTCCTCCACTACACTGTCCCCCTACACTGCCCCTCACTAGCACCTACCTCCTACACTTTCCCTCACTACACTGTCCCCTCCTACACTTTCCCTCACTACACTGTCCCTCATTGCACTGTCCCCCTACACTGTCCCTCATTGCACTGTCCTCCCCTACACTGTCCCTCACTACACTTTCCCTCACTACACTGTCCTCATTGCACTGTCCTCCCTACACTGTCCCTCACTACACTGCCCCTCATTGCACTGTCCTCCACTACACTGTCCCTCACTACACTGCCCCTCATTGCACTGTCCTCCACTACACTGTCCCCCCTACACTGCCCCTCACTACACTGCCCCTCACTACACTGTCCCTCACTACACTGCCCCTCACTACACTGCCCCTCACTACCAATACATTCTGATGTGCTGCCCCCTATTTGAATGTTCCCTGTGTCGCAGTGCCACAGTCGGTCAGCTGGTCCACTCTGCAGCCCCCATTCTCATCCAAACAAACTCAGAGAGCATCAAACTTGTTGGACAATTGCAGTGGTTAACTTTCCTCTATTCCTGCACTCTGGGGTCCCCTTACCTGCCTCAGCTGCTGTCACACCCTCTGTCCCTGACCATTTTCCAGTTCTTTCTCCCTCCCTGATTTACCGCAGTGTCTGCAGCTCAGCCTCCAGCTCACTGAATCTGAGCAGAATTTCCTGAGGTGGCAGACACTCACGGCAGGGGTGTTTGCTCTGGATCACAGGGATAGGGATAGGGATAGGGGGAAGGGGCTCGGCTGGAGTGTAGAATCCATGAGACAAATGGCCTCCTCTACCCACATGCTGCAGCCTTGACACATCACCTGTCCTGCTATCCTTAATAATTATTCCATTAAATTATTCACTTACTTATGGTGATTTAAATATATTTTATTAAATATGATTTTAAACTTTAGGAAGGGAATAACCTTTAAACTCTGAATAGAGACTCGCCAAACACATACCTTTTTCTCCAACTAATCAAATTGCGTTTTTGGTATGATTTTTTTAATGAACTCTGATCTTTATTTCCTTCGACATCCCGGCTCCTCTGCTCTTGTTCCCATCCTTTGTTTTTTCGGGGATGTGTTTATCCTGTACTCTTGTTATCTCCTCCATGAAAGGCTCGTTTCTCTGACACAGTTTTATCTGAAAGTTGTTGCCGCCAGTCCCATTGGGCCAAATTGTACCCGATTAACATCAGCTCTTTCCCCAAGTTATCTTTAATTCCAGCTGATCCTTATCCTTTCCCATCATTACCTTAAATCTAACTCAATTATGGTCATTCTCTGCCTGGCTCCCTTTCGGATTTTAGGCGCGGAATCTCCCTCTCCCTTTTTGGGCTTTCTGCATATTGGCTAAAAATCTTCTCCTGAATTCAGTTTAAGAATGTTGCTTCCTCTCTACCTCGCTCACTGAAACAATCCCAGTTAACACTCGGGTAGTTTAAATCCCTGAAGATCACTGCCTTATTATTCCTCCCCATTTCTGAAATTTGATGAGCTATTTGATGCTGTCCCCCCTGACTCTTTGAGGGTTTATTTTACACACCCAGGAACGTCTTTGCCTCTCTTGTGTGTTTTTTACTCCTACCCTTAAAGCTTCATTTGATGATCCTTGGGTATCGTTCCTCCTGACCGCCACCCCCTCCCCCCCCCCCCCCCACCACCACCACACCTACCCCTCTGTCCATCTCATCTCAATACCCGATGGTCAGGAGCTGCCAACCCTGCCCAGCATTGAGCCAAGTCTCGATCATAGCTATGATATCACACTCCCACATACCTACCTGTACCCCAGCTCCTGTCCCTTATTCCTCAGGACCCTTGTGTTAAATACATACCATTTAGCTCGCTAGACTCACTACTTCATTATCTAGCCCATGTTTCTCTGCTTTCAGACTCACTTATTGGCGTTTTAACTTTTATTCCATCTCAGCTTCTGTCTCCTCTGAGTAATTTGATCCCAAATTCTCTGCCAAGTTAAAATCTATTCCAGCAGCACGAGCAAACTTCCTTGCGAGGGTGTTGGTTCCATTCCTGTTCGGTAGTAACCCATCCAATTCATACAGACCCCACCTTCCCCAGAAACCATCCCAGTGCCCCAGGGATCTAAAGCACCCTCACCCATCCCCCTGCCCCCTCACCCTCCCACACCCCTCTCCGCACCATTCCTCCAGCCGCACCTTCAAATGGTCTCTCCCCTTGAACCTACACTCAGTATTGTGTGGCACCGACAGTAACCCACAAATTACTAAACCCTGAGATTACCTACCCGGAGATTGCTAACCTGCAGATTACTAACTTGGACATTACTAACCCAGGTATCACTAAACCTGGAGATTACTAATCCTGAAGATTACTAAACCGGAGATTGCTAACCCAGAAATTACTAAATCAGACATTACTAACCTAGAGATTACTAACCCAGGTAAACCTGAAGGTTACTAAACCGGAGATTGTTAACCCAGTGATTACTATCTCAGACCTTACTAACCTAGAGATTACTAACCCAGGTACTACTAAACCTGGATATTACTAACCTGGAGATTACTGTCTCTGAAATCCCGTTTTTCAATTTCCCTGGAGTTTGCTGAATTCTGAACTATTATCTGCAGAGTTTGGAATTATTCCCTTTCCGCCAATATCTCGATCATTATTGACAAGGATGTCAGCACCCGTCCATTCGGCCCATCGGAATTGAACCAACTGTTTGAAGGGGTTATCCTATTAACACCCATTCTTCACTAGAGGGGTTTAGAATCGAGTTTCTGTCCGTGATCTGAAGCAGTTCAATAAAGCGGTTATTGTGAATGGACTTTATTGCATAAAAACCCATGGGAATAAATCACAAACTCTGTCCAAACCTGCAGCTCCGGGACTGTTCCGTGTTGTGACGTTTCACTGTCTGATATTGAGATTAATGTCCGGTTACCTGTCCCGTGAGGCAGCTCCAGACTGACCCGAATCCCCTCTCACATTCCAATAATTTATCAATCTCCCAGCCCACTTACACAGCACAATAGCTCCCGCTTTGTACCTTTACCTTTGTTAAAGATAAAGCCTACACAGTATTGTTCAGCTCGCTGCTCTTACCATCCTGAAAGTGGGCAGAATCCATTCACCCTGACAAGCTTCTACTTATCTTGTTCAAACACACCAATATCTAAATAACAATTACTGCTGCTATAATATATTCATGAGCACTCACTATCCGAGAGCCTTTGACAACCTGTTGCCTTCCTCTCGGAGCAAAACACACCAGCACAGAAATGTAGGAGATCCCAGTCAGTCTCTAATTCAACTAAACAAGGAGTAGAAATAAACTTATTCGTTATTCGATCTTTTACGAACAAACTATACCTAAAGAGAATCAAGATAGAGCTTGGCTCATCCTGAATACCGGGAACAGAGAGATGCAGGGTCAAAGAGAGATTGGGGGTGGAGGAGTTAGAGAGACAGAATGAGAGACAGGACAGAGAGACTGAGAGAAAGACAAATAAACAAAAAAAAAGGGAGACAGAGAGACAGAAACGGAGAGGCACGGAGATAGAAATAGAGAGACAAGAAACATGGAGAGAGGGACAGAGAGAGACAAGCAAAAGAGAGACCGAGGAGAAGGCGTGAGACAGAGACAGAGAGAAAGAGACAAAGGGATAGGGGAAAAAAGCGAGAGAGACTGGAAAAGACGGAGATTTTGAGACAGAGAAACACTGATAGAGGGAGAGAGGGATACAGAAACATAGATAGAGAGAGAGAAATAGCAGACATGCACAAAGACAGGCTGAGAGAAAGGCGGAGAGAGATAGAGACAAGGGCAGAGAGACAAAGAGAGAGAGAGGGAGACAAAAAAAGAAAGGGATAGAGAGAGACTGAGAAGACAGAAAGTGGACAAGGGCAGAGAGAGAGAGAGTAATAGAAACAAGAGAGAGAAAGTGAGGCGGAGAGTGACAAAGACTATGAAAGACAGCGAGAGGCAGAGACACAGAGAGAGAGAAAAAAAACAGAGAGGGACAGAGATAGACAGAGGTAGAGAGAAAGAGAGACAGAAACAGAGAGAGAGAGACGAGGAAACAGAGGGAATGACAGACAGACAGAAGGAGCGGCGATGCTATTTTAGTGACAAAATCTGAATTCTTTCTTTGATGTTTTGAAATGAAACATTGTTGATGACCTAATTCCAATTAACTAGTCAGATTTCCCTCCAATGTGCTGTGCGGGGGTAAATTGGAATTCAGTTTAGTTTTAAGCTGCTGCCCACTCTACCCCAGTTTAACTGTCTTTGTGTAGGTTTCCTCTTATTGGATATTGTTTGAATTGATCTGAGATGGAGATATAAGTCAAAATATGAATAGTTCTAGTCTGCAAATCTCTAATCTCTGCCATTTCAGTGGAGTTTCATTGTAAAACTAACAAATTAGACGATTACAACGGGGTTGAGTGTTAGTTATTGAGACAACATGTCAGAATGGGACATTTGGACCATAGACAGAAGACACTGTTAAAATCATCAACTACAAAGCAAGTATTCGGGAAACAGGGAGTCTTTCCCCAGAAAACATGTCTTTATAATGCCTCACACTCAATATTCCCCAACCTGCAACATATCCAATGGACAAGGGGTTTTATTAATAAGCCAGTGTTTATTGGAAAGCTCTGTTCACTTTCCCATGGTGCTGTCCATTCTCCTGCTTTTCAACAGAGCCAACTTATTCCTGAAACCATTCCCAACTGCCCATTCCCCCAACTAACTCCCTAACACACAGGTCTAAAGAATGGACGAGCCCCAGGCTCCCCCTGGTCCAAAACAAGAAGCACAATCAGCAGGAAGCGGCTGTGAGAGACAGAATAAATGGATCACCTGCTCCAAGAGGTTTCTGTATTTCATTTACAGAAATTAGCCGGACTCCCTGAGAGATGCCGCATTATTGAAATGGCAACATTCAGAATCTAATCATTAGGGAGAAGAATTCAGGATCATCGCTGCTTTCATTGTGATCGACATTAACCCAATCACTAGACCAACTGCCAAAAGGCGATAAGGTGTCCACATTGAGACTTCATGGATTTTATCTGAATCTTCGTCATGTGCTAATGAGTTGTTTGGAGGATGTGACTGGGTTTTGCGTAAATGCCTCTAATCTCCTGGGACCCCTCCCCCGAACGCGTGTTCACACACTGAGCTCCTTTAAAAGGGATCTTCCCGGACTCAGGAGGCAGAAGGAGTGGAGCTGTCCACACAACCAGTGCTGAAGTCCCGCCAATTTCAAAGCCTTTGCAAACCGCTCTCCTTCTCGCCGTCTTTCCGACTTGTCTTGACTCTGTGCAGAGATGTGGTGCAGCCGGGTTCAGTGCACCCTCGCCCTCCTCTCCATCGCCCTGACAGTGCTGAGTGTTAGCTCAGCTCCCACAGACAACAGGTACCGCGAAATCCTGCAGAGATCCATGGCAGCCTCAGGGACCCGGGGTAAAGCGGTAAGAATCCAATCAAATCAACCATAAAACAAGTGAAATGTTTGTTTTTGTTTACACAGTTTACTCAGAATGGAAACAGAGACTGGAAAATAACAGGTTCGAATCTGTCTAGTTGTGAAGACCCACTTTTAATCGGATGATAATACTGAGTGAATGTGTTTTGTTTTATGTTGAATACATTTCTCTGGCTTAGAAAGATTTCTGACTGGGTTTGATCCAAATTTCTATGCAAAAAAATAATTCTGTTTCTCTCCAATCCATATTCACCTCCCCCCCCCCCCCCCCCCAAAGAAAGAGACAAGAAGCAGATTCAACTTTCCACAATCCAAGGGAACTTGAGGCTCCCCTCTCCACATCCCAACCCCCTCCTCCTCCCCATCCTAAACCCCTCTCTCCCCACCCGTAACCATCTCTCTCTCATCTCACCCCTCACCCCCTCTCTCCCCCGCCTCACCGTCTCTCTGTCACCCCACCTCTAACCCCCCCTCTCTCCCAACCTTAGCCCCTCTCCCCATCTCTAACCCTCTCTCTCCAGCCCTCGTAATCCGTCCTCCCTCACCCCTGACCCCCGGGGCTTCTACCCGGGCTCACTCCATCTCTTTGAATCGATTATTAGAGTTATGTCCAGCGCCCGGGTTTCCCTGAGGAACTCCCCCCCCCCCCCGCCCCCTACTCCAGTACCCAATTCAGAATGGGGCAGATTGAACTAAATTTTACAACAAAATCATTTTGTTTGAACCGGGTATGAATTTCAAAGATTTTTTTATCGGTTATGAATTGTTGATAAGAAATACCCAGCCCCCGGGGACTGAGTTCATCCATTGGAGTAACGGGTTCAGGAATAACTCTCCATTTCCCCAATGACTCTGCGCCTCTTGAACAATAAAACTCTCGGATGTTGTTTCTTCCCGAGATCTTTTTCGCTCTTTTCAAAGTCTACCTTCTCCCTGAAGGATGACATTTAGAACATAGAACATTACAGCACAAACAGGCCCTTCGGCCCTCGAGGCCCCGACATTTGTGGGGATGGGATCAGGTTTCTCTCTATTTGCGGATTTGGAACTTTAATCTAGAAATCTGCAGAGAAGTGAAGATAACTGAGCTTCTTATGGATTGACACAACTGTACAGATATTGGCCTGAGTTTCCAGCATTCATTTGTAGCGGGAATTGGCGGGAGTATTTCTGCCCTAATTTATTTCCTGTTTTTGTCTTTAGGAGTTGACAAAATACAGCCTTGCCCAACTCCTGTCTGAACTGGAAAACGCCGAGAATGAAGCTCTGGAAACTGATGACTTGGGTGAGAGGAACGAGGTGCGGATGGAGCTGGAGAGATCCATTAACCCCAACCTGGCGAACAGGGAGCGGAAAGCTGGCTGTAAGAATTTCTTCTGGAAAACATTTACATCCTGTTAACTCTCAAAGTTCTCCACAGGAACCCAGAATGAGGCATTTCGAGAAACTGTAAATAAATAATGTGATGGATGATTCTATCTGATTTCTGTAAGAGAAGACATTGAGTTTGAATTGTAGAGTACCGGGCCAGAATGAATGGTGACTAGCTGGAGTCACTCTGGTTGCAGAGGTACTATTTTTCATTAATCTGTTGCAATAAAATCTATGTTTGAAAGTGAAATATTTTTTGCCTTTGTTTTCTGGGAGATCCGAGCGACAAATGGACAGAAATAATTCAAATATTTCACAATACCAATCTGTCTCCAAAGGTAGATGATTAATTTTCCACAATTGTAACATTATAAATCTGCTCTTGAGTACCAATCACTTTGGGTCACATTTCCAAACTCGGCAAATATTTTATTGAAAGTTTCTCAATCTCAGGAGGCGGAGACAGTGAATGAATCTATATTCGGAGGGAGAGGGGGTTCCAGGGGGAGGGGAGGGGTGATGGTGGGTTCTATTCCATATATCTGTGCCGTGTACATTGCAATCTACCAATCTGGTGACTAGCATCAAACTGGGGAAAGTATAACCCGGTTAATTAATCCACCAATCGCAACCTCAATCCAGCCTTCAGTTCTAAGGTAGGTTTTCACCTTTGCACAATACAGAATAAATCAGTTGCTGTACAGTGCCTGTGCCCCGGCTGGGATGAGAATATGTTCTCCCCAAATCCACTGCCTTCCATTCTCCATTATTTTAATAATAAAAAACGGAAAATAGAAAGTAGAGAAACAATGGAACTGGAGGAGAATTAGGCAAATTCAGCCCTTGGAGCCCCCGCTCCTTGCGAGTCAGAATATTTTATCCAGATTCCTGGAAGCTTCAAACATGGTCAAATCAATAACTAGCTTACACTATCCCTCCCTCAACTAACCAATGAATACTTCACCGGTCTTCAGAAAGCAGCTTTGTGGGAAGCAGGGACACAGACTGTGCTCTGAGCACAGATTTCAATCACTTACATGACACTAACATGCATGATGCAGACATGTATATGTATCTCAATGACATTGCTGAGAGTGACCATGACACAGTGTGTGAAGGCACATCGTTACCTCCAGAAACCCTTCATTGTGTGTTACACCATCAGGAGTGGAACTGACTAATTTAAAACGAGAGATGTTGAGGGTTTGCAATCTAAGCAAAGTGTTATACCAACACAACCTGACACTTTCTCACGTGGTAATTCCTTAATCTTCCATCAGGATCAATCCAGGAGATAGAACTGATTCAGTCAAGGATGTAGAAAGAGAATTGGGAAAATCATAACCTGCAACTTTCCCTCCAAGTCCCTCACCATCCCAATGTGGAAATATTTCACAGGGGTGGGGTCAAAATCCTGGAATTCCCTCTGTAATAACATTGTGGGTGCACCTGCACCACATGGACAGCAATGGTTCAGGAAGGCAGTTTAACACCACCTTCTGAAGTGTAATTAGGGATGGGCAATAAATGCTGGCCTTTCCAACAATGTTCACTCCATGTGAATTAATAATGAAAATCATACCAGGAGTAAAACTGCGTGAGCTTTAGAATGCGACAGGATTACTGAAGCTGTCGCACTAGCAAGCAATGTGTTAACCCCAAAAATCAGCCCCCAAACATTTTCTATCAGAGAAAATCTCTGCAAGTCTATTACATCGAGTGAAGAATGAGCGCAGACAACCAGACATCCACAAGGAGGAAAATTATCTTCCATGAAAATCTCCATCCAACACAAAGGTGTTGGCAACAAAACTGAAGAGATTATAAGATTTTCAGCCAGTACTCAACACAGTTGGAAGTGGTTTTTCTTATAAAAACAGGCATGTTGGAACAGGCATGAAGGATACTGCAGAGAGCAGATCCCAAACAAAAGAATAAAAAGTTCCTAATACCAGGGAGAGGAGCTGGAGGAAATCCCAAGAAGTCCTTTTAGTTAAAGGGAAAATACAGGAATCTGGAAAAAGCTCCTGTTGAGTGAAGTTAAGAGGGAGGAGCAGAAGCTCCAATGTAAAAGATAGGCTGCAATGTCCAGGTCTGGAATAAAGTGGACTTGCAAGAAATTAGAGAGCCAAGGAACACCAACAGTTGCTGACTTCTTAATGTGAGCCTGTGAAGCAATGACTGGCTGTCTGAGAGATTGCATGGAAGGTGAATCTTGAATGCATGTGTTGCCCCAGGGCAGAGGATCATTAGAAGAATAGGCTAAAACCCTGGAGTTGGATTCTTGGTGAAGATATCCAAAAGAAAGTATTATTTGAGAGAAGATTCTTAGGTATGTTCTCCAATGATGGAGCTCAGAAACTCTCATGTGCAAGACAGAGTTCCAATTAGACCAGTTGGCTCAATGTGTGACAAGCATCTAAGGAGAGTTTATGAGGAATCCTTAGAATCTTAGAATCCCTGTGTGCAGGAGGGGGCCATTTGGCCCTTTGAGTCTGCACTGACCACAATCCCACCCAGGGTCTGTCCCCATAACCCCATGCATTTACACTAGCTAGTCCCTCTGACACCAAGGGGTGATTTAGCAGGGCCAATCCACCCAACTGGACATCTTTGGATTGTAGAAGTTATTTAGGGTGGAATCTGTCACTTGGTTTCAGAGTGTTGGGTGTCTGACCAAAGGTTGCTCATTGGTTTACATGAAGGGGGTTTTTATTGTAAACATAAGAGTATACGACAGATTTTGTAACTTGTGTTATCCTTACAAATCTGGACATACCTGTGAAGGTATAGGTGGGATGAAGGATTGATGTAACATTGTTCTTTCCTTGTTTAATAAACGTTTTACACTTTTGTTAAAGGTTCATCAGCTGACTCCTGTGACTCTGTTCAGTAAAAAACCTCCCATCCCTCAAACATCCCAGTGCCACCTTTGGAAAGAGTGTCCTATTTAACAGTTTCCCTCAATGCCATCAACAAAGTTATCCTAATGCTGCTTGTCGACTGTTTGCCTGCTTCCTGCAGTAAGTACAGTTCAGGGAAAAAGTGTTTGGTTGCTTACAAACCACTTTGGGGCTTTTGAGATTATGAAATGCAATAAACACATGAATCTTTGTTTTCAAAGACAACTTTATAGATTTTTATAGTTATGTTAATCAACTAATTAAAGTTGCTGTTTTATTAGAGAATATCAAGAAACATTGATAAATATTCATGTCATATTTGAACTTATTAATTCCACGGAGCTAGAAGTACACCTATAATTTGACTGTTCCTGGATCATCTTTAATTATAATGACAGAACAATTGGAACATTTGAGATTACACACTTTGTAACATTTCTGTAATTAGTCAACATAACGGGGGTGATTTCCCCCCAGTAAACAAAGTGTCCAATGGGCAGGAGATTGGGAATTTTCCTGCCTGCTTTTTGGGGGAGTTGAGTTTCAAGAGTTTATGGTGCGACACAAAGGCCATCAGGTGATTCACACCAGCATTGGGGTGGTGGTGGTGGTGGGGCAGACAGAGATGGGGGGAGATGGGGGGGGGCAGAGGGGGCAGTTTTTCACATAAAGGGTAGTGGGGATGTGGAATGCACTGCCGAGTATGGTGGTGGAAGCAGGCACGCTAGGGTTGTTCAAGAGTCACTTGGACAGCCACATGAGCAGTCTACATATAGGGGGATATAGCAGGCCTTACTAAACATTGTAGGCTTGGGGTTCAGTTTTAGCCTCAGGGATATAGAGTCTTTTAATAATAAATTTTTTATCCACAGGCATTTAAGTCCAGCAAGGGGCATGCGGGCGGCAGGTTGTGGTGGGCTGCTCTTGGATATTGCTTCGGGAGTTGCCTACTGCTTCATGTCGTTGGTGTGCGTAAACTGGACCATCTCGAGGGCATCATGACAGCTCAGAGACTATCTCTGTTGCTGTGCGGACACATGGATTTGGGCCTGTGTCCGTGGGAGTTTGCGCGTTCTCCCCATGGTTGCGTGGGTTTCCTCCGGGTGCTCCGGTTTCCTCCCACATCCCAAAAATGTGCTTTTAGGCTGATTGATTGGGTAACAAATTGTCCCTATATTGGACCTCCCTGATCCTCACACATTAGGCATAGACTAAAATCATGAATAGGTCACTGACCATGGGACGGCGGCGCGGGCTCGTTGGGCCGAAGGGCCTGTTTCCCGTGCTGTGTTGTTCTTTGTTCTTTGTTCTAAACCAGCTGGAGAGGTCAGCAGTAGACTGCTCAGGGGTCTATTGGGAATGTGCCGATCTCCCAGCATACAAGGAAATTGGCTGACATCCGCGTGGACATAATTGGGCTCCCGGCTGCTGGCCATGACCCCTTCCCCCGTCGCCGGCTCCTGGACATCACTGACCTCCCAGTGGCTGGCCCTGTCTGGCCCTTCTCCATCTGGCCACGCCCCCATGTGGCATTTCTGCTTAAGCTCTGCCTTCTTGTACTGCCCGGTCAGCATTGCCAGTGTACCAGGCTGGCACTGCCAGGGTCCCAGTCTGGCATTGCCAGTGTACCAGGCTGGCACTGTCAGGGTCCCAGTCTGGCATTGACAGTGTACCAGGCTGGCACTGCCAGGGTCCCAGTCTGGCATTGCCAGTGTACCAGGCTGGCACTGCCAGGGTCCCAGTCTGGCATTGCCAGTGTACCAAGCTGGCACTGCCAGGGTCCCAGTCTGGCATTGCCAGTGTACCAAGCTGGCACTGCCAGGGTCCCAGTCTGGCATTGCCAGTGTACCAGGCTGGCACTGCCAGGGTCCCAGTCTGGCATTGCCAAGCTAGCACTGCCCAAGGGGCACAGCTCCCCCACCTCTGACCTCTCGGGGCTCCTCACAGCAGGCTCTCATTGTTGCGCTCGCTATGATCCTTGCTCTTGGGAACATTCACTGGGAAGGTCAGAGAACCAAGTAAACCAGGACAATAGTTTCTGGAGATTGTGAAAGAGATAGAAATTGGTTCATGAGTATTTGAACCAGCCTCACACTATCCCCCAGCCTGTGCAGCAAGACAGGAACATTCCGCCCATTCAGTTTGTTTTGAAGCCAAGATAATCCGTCCATTACTGGATGAAGATACAGACAAATGAATTAGGAGCAGGAGGAGGCCATTCTGCCCCTCAAGCCTACTCCGCCATTCAATAAGATCATGGTTAATCTAATTGTAACATAAACCCCACATTCCTGCCGACTCACTGATAATCTTTCACCCCCTCATTAGTCAAGAATGTTTCTATCTCTGACTTAAACATATTCAAAGACTCCGGTTCCACTGCCTTTTGAGGAAGAGAGTTCACCAGTAACTGATGAGCCTCTGGGAGAAAATTCTGTCTTAAATGAGAGGATCGAACAAAAGGAAACATCCTCTTGAAAAAGGCACATGGGACGCTTGCCTTTATCAACCCAGGTATAGATTACAAAAGCAGGGAAGCCATGATGGAGTTGTATAGAACTTTTGGGATGGGGCCTGTCATAGGGTGACACGATGGCATAGTGGTTAACGTTGTTGCCTCAAAGTGCCAGGGACCCAGGTTCAATTCCTGGCTTGGGTCATTGTTTGTGTGGAGTTTGCACATTCTCCCCATGTCTGTGTGGGTTTTATCTGGATGCTCTGGTTTCCTCCTACAGCCCAAAAGGGATGCTTGTTAGCATTGGCCATGCTAAATTCTCCCTCAGTGTACCCAAACAGGTGCCAGAGTGTGGCAACTAGGGGATTTTCACATTAACATCATTGTACTGTTAATGCAAGCCTACTTGTGAGACTAATAAATAAATTATAAAACTTTAAGCCTAGCCTGTCCTTTTCATAGAAGATAACCTGCCCATCCCAGGTATTAGCTTATTAAACAAGCTCTGAACTGCTTCCAATGCATTTACATCCTTCATTCGATAAAGAGGTCAGTCCTGTAACAAAACTCCAGATATTGTCCCATTAGCCTCCTGTATAACTGGAGCAAAACCTTCCTTCTTTTACATTTAACTCCCCTCACAATAAACAAGATCGTTCTTTTGGCTTTCTTAATGATTTGCTGCACCTGTATTGCCTTTTGTGATTGGTGTACTGGGACAGTCAGATCACTCTGTACCTCAGAGCTCTGTAAGTCCTCTCCATTCAGATAATCAGCTTTTTTTTTATTCTTCCTGCCAAAATGGGCAATTTTACACTCTCCCACATTACACTCCATTTGCCAGGTCTTTACTCATTCATTTAATCTCTCAGTGTCACTTTCTAACCTCTGACTGCCCTCTGATTTGCTCAACTATCTTTGTGCTTTGGTTGCTGGAAGTAAAAGATATCCAGCATCCCCAGAGTGTAGCTTTCAGAACACAAGGAGCTGAGACACGTTTTTCACACAGAGGGGGGTGGGTGCCTGGAACTCGTTGCCGGGGGAGGGAGTGGAAGTGGATGCAGTAGTGACTTTTAAGGGGTGTCTTGACAAGTACATGAATAGGATGTGAATAGAGGGATATGGTCCCCGGAAGGGTAGAGGGTTTTAGTTAAGTTGGGCAGCATGGTCAGTGCAGGCTTGGAGGGGCCGAAAGGCCTGTTCCTGTGCTGGAATTTTCTTGGTTGTTTCTTTGTTAGATTAGCGCTCCTCAGAAACACAACTGGGATTGAATTTCCATTGATAGAACATAGAAAAACTACAGCACAAACAGGCCCTTCGGCCCACAAGTTGCACCGATCATTTCGCTACCTTCTAGGCTTACTTATAACCCTCAATCCTACTAAGTCCCATGTACTCATTCAGAAGTCTTTTAAAAGACCCTATTGAATCTACCTCCACCTCCACCACCACCGCTGGCAGCCGATTCCATGCACTCACCACCCTCTGAGTGAAAAACTTACCCCGACATCCCCTCTGTACCTGCTCCCCAGTACCTTAAACATGTGTCCTCTCGTAGTGACCATTTCAGCCCTGGGAAATAGCCTCTGAGAATCCACTTGATCAATACCTCTCAACATCTTATACACCTCTATCGGGTCACCCCTCATCCTTCGTCTCTCCAGGGAGAAAAGACCGAACTGTCTCAACCAATCCTCATAAGGCATGCTCCCCAATCCAGGCAACATCCTTGTAAATCTCCTCTGCACCCTTTCTATGGCTTCCACATCCTTCCTGTAGTGAGGTGACCAGAACTGCGCACAGTACTCCAAGTGGGGTCTGACAAGGGTCTTATAAAGTTGCAGCATTATCTCCTGACTCCTAAACTCAATTCCTCAGAATACAGCAGTCAGATACATCAGTGGAAATTTGTGTCAAAGTCTCTAATGTTTAGAATAATTATGTGAGATTATGAAATAAATTCTGGGAACTGGATTCAAAACTTTCTAGAGAAAATAACAAAGGGGTAATTTTGCCAACTTGTCTCACTGGTAGGTTGGCATGGTGAGCTGGTGAGATCAGGAGAGAGGCAGAAAGTCAGCTCTGTGCCTGGTTTCTCACCTCTCGCGATACTTCTGGCACAGTGAATCTGGCATGATCAACCTCATGCCCGGGAAGATTATAATATTTAAATCTGGATTTATTGGTCAGTCTGGGAGGGAATCATCTGGGCTGCTTTGCCTAAATGTCTTGACAATGGAGATTCTCACCTTCAATCATCATGTATGCTCCCCTGCCAATAAGGACCAGGCATGATGGCTTCACTGGTGGAACTGGAGCGAGATGCCAAGGGTCAGAGCTTAAAAGAAGGATTGGGGGCCTGAAGGGGAGCGGGGTAGGGCCTGAAAGGGAGGGGGTAGGGCCTGGAGGGAAGGAGTGGGGCCTGAAGGGGAGGGACTGGGGCCTGAAGGGGAGCAGGGTAGGGCCTGGAGGGAAGGAGTGGGGCCTGAAGGGGAGGGACTGGGGCCTGGAGGGGCAGGACCTAAGTTGGGCTGTGATCTCTACAATCAGGGATCACTGGTGGAGTGATTGGCTGTGGGGGTGTGGAATGGGGGCAGTGATTGCCCAGTTGGGTGAATCGGGGTGGAGATCAGTCAGTGGGGGGGTTAATTCATTCTTTGGACATGGGCATCATTGGCTGGGCCAGCAAATATTGCCCATCCTGAATTACCCCTGAACTGAGCACTTCACTCGGCCCATTTCAAGAGGCAGTTGAGAGTCACCCACATGGCCTGTAGGGTCATGTGGCATAGGGTGTAGGGTGATGTGGCGTAGGGTGTGGGGTGGTGTGGCAGCACGGGCTCGTTGGGCCGAAGGGCCTGTTTCCCGTGCTGGATTGTTCTTTGTTCTTTGTTCTTTGTATGGCCATGTCTCTGGAGTCACAGGTGGGCCAGACTGAGTAGGGATGGCAGATTTCCTTCCCTAAAGGGCATTAGTGAACCAGATGGGGCTTTCTCACAATTGACAATGTTTCATGGTCATCAGTAGATTCTTAATTCCAGATATTTTTTTAAAATTCATATTCTACCATCTGCTGAGGCAGGATTCAAAACTGGGTGCTAGAATATTAGCTGAGTTTCTGGATTATTCGTCTAGTGGTAATACTATTAGGCCACTGCTTCCCCAGATACGATGTCCGGTGGTGTCGGGGGAATGAGATGTCTCCCAGTGCAGTAACTGTGTAGTTTTGCACTGGGAGGTTAATTTATGCACAATCGCACCTTCTAGCAGTCACCTTCCCGGTGAGGTTAGACTCCATCCACTCTCCCCATTGACAAGAAGCATGTTGTCTCAATTGCTTCTCCAGGTGGCACACGATTGTGTCTGGGAGTTCGCCCAAACATTGGGCGCGATTCTCCCTTCCATTTTACACGCTTGTTTAGCACTTAGAGTTTTTTTGGCAAGATCGTCCTGAGGGGCTTTGCTCTGCTTCCCTGAAGACAGCAGGGCAGGTTAAAGAGGTTGGGAAGGTAAATGGGATCCTTCACTTTATTAATCCAGGCATTGAATATAAGAGAAGATAATGGAGCCAGAGTATTGTGTAAGTTTCTGGTCACCACACAATAGGAAGCAGATGATGGTACGAGAGGGTGCGGAGGAGATTCACCAGGATGTTATCTGGGATGGAGAATTAGACCAATCAGGAGAGGCTGAGTAGGCTGGAGCTGTTTTTACAAACTGGATTTACAAAAGGGAAATCATGCTCGACGAATCTATTAGAATTCTTTGAGGATGTAACTAGTAGAGTTGATCAAGAAGAGCCAATGGATGTGGTTTATTTAGACTTTCAGAAGATTTTCGACACAATCTCACATAACAGACTACACTGTAAAGTTAAAGAACATGGGATTTTGGGTAATGTCTTGAGATGGATAGAAAACTGGTTAGCAGATAGGAAGCAAAGAGTTGGCATAAATGGGTCTTTTTCTGATTGACAGTCAGTGACCAGTGGGGTTCCGCAGGGCCCCGAACTATTCACATTATATATTAATGATTTGTAAGAGGGAACCGAATGTATTACCTCCAGATTTGCAGATGATACAAAGTTGGGTGGGAAGGTGAGCTGTGAGGAGGATGCAGAGATGCTTCAGTGTGATTTTGGACAGGCTGAGTGAGTGGGTATCTGCATAGCAGATGCAGCATAATGTGGATAAATGTGAGGTTATCCACTTTGGGAGCAATAATAGGAAGACAGATTATTATTTGAATGGGTGTAAATTGAGAGAGATGTCCTTGTGCATCAGTCACTGAAAGTAAGCGTGCAGGTACAGCAGGCAGTAAAGAAGACGAATGGTATGTTGGCCTTCATAGCGAGAGGATTGGAGTGTAGGGATAGCGATGTTTTGTTGCAATTGTGTAAGGTGTTGGTGAGGCCACACCTGGAGTATCGTGTACAGTTTTGGTGTCCTTATCTGAGGAAGGATGTCGTTGCTGTAGAGGGAGCACAGCGAAGGTTTACCAGGCTGATTCCTGGGAAGGCAGGTCAGTCATATGAGGAGAGACTAAGTCTGGTTGGGGTTATATTTTCTGGAGTTTAGAAAAATGAGAGGGGATCTCATAGTTGCACTTGAATCCCAGGGAGACCAATATCATGGTGGGAAGGTTTGCTAAGGCTATTGAGGAGAGTTTAAACTCGCAAGGTTGAAGGGTGGGAATCAAAATGAAGTGACTGCGAGAGAGGAGGTTAGCTCACAAATAGAGAGAGCTCGAGACAGTGTGAGAGGAAGGGTAGACAGGTGATGGAGAAGGGGAGCGCTCAGACTGAAGGTTTGAGATGTGTCTATTTTAACGCAAGGAGTGTTGTGAACAAAGTGGATGAGCTTACAGCGTGGATCATTACTTGGGAATGTGATGGGGTGACCATTACAGAGACTTGGGTGACTCAGGGACAGGACTGGATACTTCAAGTGCTGGGTTTCAGATGTTTCAGAAGGGACACGGAGGGAGGTTAAAGAGGTGGGGGAGTGGCAGTGTTAATCAGAGATAGTGTCACAGCTGCAGAAAAAATGGACGCCATGGAGGGATAGTCTATGGAGTCTCTGTGGGTGGAGGTTAGGAACAGGAAGGGGTCAATAACTTTACTGGGTGTTTTCTACAGGCCGCCCAATAGTAACTGGGATGTTGAGGAGCAGATTGGGAAACAGATCCTGGAAAGGTGTAAAAATAACAGAGTTGTGGTGATGGGAGATTTTAATCCCAAATATTGATTGGAATCTCCCTAGGGTAAGGGGTTTAGATGGGGAGGAATTTGTTAGTTGTGTTCAGGAGGGTTTCTTGACACAGTATGTGGATAAGCTGACAAGAGGAGAGGCTATACTTGATCTGGGAAATGAACCTGGACAGGAGTCAGATCTCTCTGGGAGAGCATTTTGGAGATAGTGATCATAATTCTATCTCCTTTACAATAGCATTGGAGAGAGATAGGATCAGGCAAGTTAGAAAAGTGTTTAATTGGAGTAAGGGGAATTATGAGGCCATCAGGCAGGAAATTGGAGGCTTAAATTGGAAAGAGGTTTCCTCAGGGAAATGTACAGAGAAATGTGGTAAATTTTCAGGGAATATTTGTCTGGAGTTCTGCACAGCAACGTTCCAATGAGACAGGGAAGTTATGGTAGGTTACAGGAACCGTGGTGTACAAAGGCTGTAATAAATCTAGTCAAGAAGAAAAGAAAAGCTTACAAAAGGTTCAGAGGGCTCGGTAATGTTAGAGATCTAGAAGAGTATATGGCTAATAGGAAGAATCTTAAGAAGGAAATTAGGAGAGCCAGAAGGGGTCATGAGGAGGCCTTGGCAGGCAGGATTAAGGAAAACCCCAAGGCATTCTACAAGTATGTGAAGAGCAAGAGGATAAGATGTGAAAGAATAGGACCCACCAAGTGTGATGGTGGGAAAGTTTATACGGAACCGGAAGAAATAGCAGAGGTAATTAATGAATACTTTACTTCAGTGGAAAAGGATCTTGGTGGTTGTAGTGCAGACTTGTAGTGAACTGAAAAGCTTGAACACGTAGATATTAAGAAAGAGGATCTTTTGGAGCTTTTGAAAAGCATCAAGTTGGATAAGTCACCGGGACCAGATGGGATGTACCCCAGGCTACTGTGGGAGGCAAGGGAGGAGATTGCTGAGCCTCTGGCGATGATCTTTGTGTCGTCAATGGAGATGAGACAGGTTCCAGAGGATTGGAGGATTGCGGATGTTGTTCCTTTATTCAAGAAAGGGAGTAGAGATAGCCTTGGAAATTACTGAGCGGCGAGTCTAACCTCAGTGGTTGGTAAGTTGTTGGAGAAAATCCTGAGAGGCAGAATTTATGAACATTTGGAGAGGTAAAATATGATTAAGAATAGTCAGCACGGCTTTGTCAAAGGCAAATCATGTCTTACGAGCCTGATTGAATTTTTTGAAGATGTGACTAAACGCATTGATGAAGGAAGAGCAGTAGATGTGGTTTATATGGACTTCAGCAAGGCGTTTGATAAGGTGCCCCATGCAAGGCTTATTGAGAAAGTGAGGGGGCATGGGATCCAAGGGGACATTGCTTTGTGGATCCAGAACTGGCTTGCCCACAGAAGGCAGAGAGTGGTTGTAGATGGATCATTTTTTGCATGGAGGTTGGTCACCAGTGGAGTGCCCCAGGGATCTGTTCTGGGACCCTTGCTGTTTGTGATTTTTATAAATGACCTGGATGAGGAAGTGGAGGGATGGGTTGGTAAGTTTGCTGATGACACAAAGGTTGGAGGTGTTGTGGATAGTGGGGGGGGGGATGTCAGAAGTTGCAACGAGACACTGATAGGATGCAAGACTGGGCAGAGAAGTGGCAGATGGAGTTCAACCCAGATGCTCCTAGTTTGGGGGCGTTTAAGAGATCTGTAGATAGGTTTATGGATGAAAAAGGTATAGGCTAGTGGGTCATTGTTTTCGTAACTGGTCGGCGCAACATCGTGGGCCGAAGGGCCTGTTCTACGCTGTAATGTTTTATGTTCTATGTTCTAAGTGTGAAGTGGTTCATTTTGGCAGGTCAAATAGGATGGCAGAATATAATATTAATGATAAAACTCTTGGCAGTGTGGAAGATCAGAAGGATCTTGGGGTCTGAGTTCATAGGACGCTCAAAGCAGCTAAGAACAAAGAACAGTACAGCACAGGAAACAGGCCCTTCGGTCCTCCAAGCCTGTGCTGTGCATTGGTCCAACTAGACCATTCAACCTGCTATGCAGGTTGAAGCTGTGGTTAAGAAGGCGTATGGTGTACTGGCCTTCATCAATCGAGGGATTGAGTTCAGGAGTTGATGTTGCAGCTATGGATTTGTCAAGGGCAGGTCGTGCCTTACGAGCCTAGTTGAGTTCTTCGATAATGTGACTGAACACATTGACGAAGGAAGTGCCGTGGACGTAGTGTACATGCACTTCAGCAAGGCTTTTGATAAGGTCCCCCATGCGAGACTTCTTGAGAAGGTGAGAGGGCATGGGATCCAAGGGCCTTTGGCCTTGTGGATCCAGAACTGGCTTGCCTGCAGAAGGCAGAGAGTGGTTGTGGATGGGTCTTTTTCGGAATGGAGGTCAGTCACCAGTGGGGTGCCCCAGGGATCTGTTCTGGGACCCTTGCTGTTTGTCATTTTCATAAATGACCTGGATGAGGAAGTGGAGGGATGGGTTAGCAAGTTCGCTGATGACACGAAGGTCGGCGGTGTTGTGGATGGTCTGGAAGGATGTCAAAAGTTGCAGCAGGACATAGATAGGATGCAGGAATGGGCGGAGAAGTGGCAGATGGACTTCAACGCGGATAAATGTGTAGTCGTCCATTTCGGCAGAACCAACGGGATGAACGAGTACACTATTAAGGGCAGGAGTCTTAGTAGCGTTGAAGAGCAGAAGGATCTCGGGGTCCGGGTTCACAGGACTCTTAAATCGGCCTCGCAGGTGGAGGAGGTGGTCAAGAAGGCGTATGGTGTACTGGCCTTCATTAATCGAGGGATTGAGTTTAGGAGTCGGGAGGTAATGCTGCAACTTTACAGGACCCTTGTCAGGCCTCATTTGGAGTACTGTGCGCAGTTCTGGTCGCCTCACTATAGGAAAGACGTAGAAGCTATTGAAAGGGTGCAGAGGAGATTTACAAGGATGTTGCCTGGACTGGGAGGCATGCCTTATGAAGATAGGTTGAGGGAGCTGGGACTCTTTTCCCTGGAGAGGTGAAGGTTGAGAGGCGACCTGATAGAAGTTTATAAAATGTTGAGAGGAATAGATAGGGTGGACTCTCAGAGGCTATTTCCCCGGGTTGAAATGGTCGCTACGAGAGGACACAGATTTAAGGTGCGGGGAGGGAAGTACAGAGGTGATGTTAGGGGTAAGTTTTTCACTCAGAGGGTGGTGAGTGAATGGAATCGGCTGCCGTCATCGGTGGTGGAGGCGAACTCGCTGGGGTCTTTTAAAAGACTTCTGGATGAGTATATGGGGTTTAATGGGATTGGGGGTTATAGATAGGTCTATAGATTGGTGGGGTTGATGTGATTGGCGCAACTTGAGGGCCGAAGGGCCTGTTTGTGCTGTAACGTTCTATGTTCTATGTTCTATATAGGACCCTGGTCAGACCCCGCTTGGAGTACTGTGCTCAGTTCTGGTCGCCTCATTACAGGAAGGATGTGGAAGCCATAGAAAGGGTGCAGAGGAGATTAACAAGGATGTTGCCTGGATTGGGGATCATGCCTTATGAGGATAGGTTGAAAGAGCTCGGTCTTTTCTCCTTGGAGAGACAAAGGATGAGGGGTGACCTGATAGAGGTGTATAAGATGTTGAGAGGTATTGATCGAGTGGATAGTCAGAGGCTTTTTCCCAGGGCTGAAAGGTCACTACGAGAGGACACAGGTTTAAGGTGCTGGGGAGTAGGTACAGAGGAGATGTCAGGGGTAAGTTTTTCACTCAGAGGGTGGTGGGTGAGTGGAATTGGCTGCCAGCAATGGTGGTGGAGATGGATTTGATAGGGTCTTTTAAGAGACTTTTAGGTAAGTATGTGGAACTTAGTAAGATTGAGGGTTATAGGTAAGCCTCGTAATCTCTAAGGTAGGGATGTGTTTGGAGCCAAAGGGCCTGTATTGTGCTGTAGTTTCTCTATGTTTCTATAGAAAGTTATAAAATTCTAACAGGGTTAGACAGGGTAGATTCAGAAAGAATGTTCCCGATGGTGGGGGGAGTCCAGAACTAGGGGTCAGAGTTTGAGGATAAGGTGTAGAACTGAGCTGAAGAGAAATTTCTTCACCCAGAGGGTGGTGAATGTGTGAATTCACTCCCACAGAAAGTAGTTAAGGCCAAAACATTGTGTGATTTCAAGAATGAATTAGATATAGCTCTTGGGCTAAAGGGATCAAGGGATATGGGTAGGGGGAAATCAGGATATTGAATTCAATGATCAGCCATGATCGTAATGAATAGCAGAGCAGGTTTGAAGGGCTGAATAACTTCCTGCTTTCCATTTTTATGTTTTTAAATGAAACTAAACAAATCTTAGATTTTTTCAGGAGGTCACAGGGTAGTTATCATGGGTGACTTTAACTTTCCAAATATTGATTGGAACCTTTATAGGTCGAATAGTTTGGATGGGACGCTTTTTGTACAGTGTGTGCAGGAGAGTTTCCTGACACAATATGTGGATAAGCCGACAAGAGGTGGGACCACATTGGACTTGGTCCTGGGTAATGAACCGGGCCAAGTGTTAGGTTTGTTTGTGGAAGAGCACTTTGGAGATAGTGACTACAATTCGGTGTCATTCATTATTGCAATGGAGAGGGATAGGGTCACACGACAGGGCAAGGTTTATAATTGGGGCAGGGGTAATTATGATGCGATTAGACAAGAATTAGGGAGCATAAGGTGGGAGCAGAAACTGTCAGGTATGGACATAAATGAAAAGTGGAGCTTTTTCAACGAAAATATCTTAAATTAATCCTCAGTGGTTTTAGATTCAAACTGAAATCGAACCACGTCAGAGCTAAATTCAACTAAACTGAGGCTAAAACTGCAGCTGGCCAATGGCTCAGGCGGAATGACCCCCAGCCTGTGATGTCTCACTGTTTCTGACAGACCCCCGGGGGGTGCAGAATGAACCTAATGGATGAATCAGATTCCGATTAAAGCTGCAAGTGTTTTATCTGTTAGTGTCTCCGCCTCCAGGACCCCCAGGATCAGCCTAACCTCCACTCATTACAAACAATCCCCAAATCAAACCCCACAAACTCTCCCATTCCAGCCCCAGAAACTCTCTGGGAAGGAAGTTTGTGCCAAAGTTCCAGTCGGAGGAGCAGCTTCCCGTGGGACAGGGAGAGAATTTAGCAAATAAAACTCTCCAAAATCCACATTCACGTTCTTTCCAAACCTGACAGGGTGAGTGTATTTTTGAGCTTTGGGAAACAGGGAGAGTAATCAGATAGCTCTCGCAAAGAGCAAGCACAGGCACAATGGGCCGATTTCCCGCTTCGACTCCGTATCGGTTACGGTTCAAGACCAGTTCCCACCCAGAGATTTAACATCCGTCAGCAGCTGAGAAAATGTAAGCACCAGAAGCCTGGATGGTTGTGAGTTGAGGATTAATGAGCTGACCTCATTAATATATAAGCATTACAAACAGTTCCAGGGTCTGGCACTGCTTCCAAATGAGGAAGCTATTTAACAATTAGCAAACCTCATTCCTTCAGTACAGATTCACCCAAAGAGTCATGGAAAAGGGGTTGGGGAATAGGGGGATGCGGGCAGGTGTGGGGGTTGGTGGTGCAGATGGGGGGATGGGGTGGATTCGGGGGTTTGGGGGAGTAGGGTTGGTTGGGAAGAGTACATGGAGGAGGAGGAGGGGGTGGGGGGGGTGGGGGAGGGTAGGGTGGGCATGGGGGTTTGGGGAGTTAGGGATTGGGGGTAGGGTTGGTTTGGGGGTGTACATGGGGATGGGGGGTGGGGTCAGGTGGGGAAGGTAGGGGTGGGGAGGGTGGGCATGGGGGGTAAGGGTTTGTTGGGGTGTGTACGTGGGGTTGGGGGTTGGGGTTGGGGTGGGGGTAGGGAGGGTAGGGGTGGGGAAGGGGAAGGTAGAGGAGGTAACGGTAGGGGTGGGGAGGGTGGGCATGGGAGGTTAGGGGTTGGTTGGGTGGTGTACATGGGGATGGGGTAGGGAGGGTAGAGGTGGTGAGGGTAGGGGTGGGGAGGGTGTGGGATGTGGGAAGGGTGGTGGCAGGCATTCACATCTCTGAGTGTGGAAATGGTGATTGTTGATCAGTTATGAGCAACAAGTCACAGGTTCCAGATTCTCTCTGGAAAGAGAGACAGGAAATCAAAATGCAATATCTGACAGAAAGTATCAATCAGGCAACTGCTGGATTATCATTTAAAAGAGGATTGGAGATTTATAGGACATGAGGACTAGGAGCAGGAGTAGACCATTTGGCCCCTCGTCTGCTCTGCTGTTCAATAAAATCATGGCTGATCTTTTCATGGACTCAGCTCCACTTACCCTCCCACTCACCATAACCCTTAATACTGTTCAAAAATCTATCTATCCTTGCCTTAAAAACATTCAATGAGGGAGCCTCAACTGCTTCACTGGGCAGGGAATTCCACAGATTCACAACCCTTTGTGTGAAGAAGTTCATAAGAACATAAGAACATAAGAAATAGGAGCAGGAGTAGGCCATCTGGCCCCTTCGAGCCTGCCCCGCCATTCAATAAGATCATGGCTGATCTGTCATGACTCAGCTCCACCTTCCCGCCCTCTCCCCGTAACCCTTAATCCCTTCTCTTATCAAAAGCCCATCAACCCGTTTTCTTAAAAATATTATAGCGAGGCAGCCTCCACCACTTCAACGGGCAGAGAATTCCAGAGATTCACCACCCTTTGAGTGAAGAAGTTCCTCCTCAACTCTGTTCTAAACCGCCCCCCCTTTATCTTGAGCTGTGCCCCCTAGTCCTACTGTCTTTTTTGAGCGGGAACAGTCTCTCCACCTCTATCCTATCCATCCCATTCATCATCTTATACGTCTCAATGAGATCTCCCCTCATCTTCTAAACTCTAACGAGTACATAGGCCTAGTTTATTCAGCCTCTCCTCATAGCTCAATCCCCTCAACTCCGGTATCAGCCGAGTAAACCTCCTCTGCACTCCCTCCAGGGCCAAAACATCCTTGCGCAGGTGCGGCGCCCAAAACTGCACACAGTACTCCAGCTGCGGCCTCACCAATGCCCTATACAGCTGCAGGAAGACCTCCTACTTTTATATTCTATCCCTTCGCTATGAGGCCAGCATCCCATTCGCCTTCCTGACCACCTGCTGCACCTGCAAGCTGGGTTTTTGCGACTCATGCACAAGGACCCCGAGGTCCCTCTGCACCGTCGCCTGCTGCAGTTTTTCGCCCCGTAAGTAATAGTCCTTCACTACCATTCCTCCTACCAAAGTGGACCACCTCACACTTGCCAACATTAAATTCCATTTGCCATTTCCTGGCCCATTCGCCCAGCCTATCTAGATCCTTCTGCAGACTCTCCACACCCTCCGCACAATTTGCCTTTCCCCCAATCTTGGTGTCATCAGCAATTTCGGACACCCTGCACTCGGTTCCCTCCTCCAGATCATCTATATAAATGGTAATAGCTGAGGCCCAGCACCCGACCCCTGGGCAACCCCACTAGTCACCAACCGCCAATCCGAATAGCATCCATTGACCCCCACTCTCTGCCTCCTATTTGACAACCAATCCTCTATCCACGCTAACACCCTACCCCCAACTCCATGTCCCTGACCTTCTGCAATAACCTCTTGTGAGGTACCTTGTCAAACGCCTTCTGAAAATCCAGAAAGACCACATCCAACCGGCTCTCCTCCATCCACTGCCCTAGACACATCCTCATAGAACTCAGTAAATTTGTCAGACACGACTTCCCTTTAATGAAACCGTGTTGCGTCCGCCCTATCAAGCAATTCCCCTCAAGATGCCTCGCTATTTCCTCCTTAATGACAGTTTCTAACATTTTACCTACCACAGACGTTAAACTAACCGCCTATAATTCCCCGCCTTTTGCCTGGCACCCTTCTTAAACAACGGCGTAACATTAGCCATTTTCCAATCTTCCGGCAGTTCCTCCTCAACTCAGTCCTAATCTGCTCCTCTTACTTTGAGGCAATGCCCCCTAGTTTCTAGTTTCACCCGCCAGTGAAACCAACTTCCCTGCTTCTATCTTATCTTTTCCCTTCATAATCTTATATATTTCTATAAGATCTCCCCCTCATTCTTTGAATTCCAATGAGTATAGCCCCAGTATACTCAGTCTCTCCTCATAGCAACCCTCTCAACTCTGGAATCACCCCTAGTGAATCTCCTCTGCACCCCCTCCAGTGCCAGTATATCCTTTCTCAAGTAAGGAGACCAAAACTGTACACAGTAACTCAGGTGTGTCCTCACCAGCACTCTAGAAAGGAGAGTATAGAAAGGGAAGGGAAATATTTAAAAAATTAGGAAACCAAAAACGAAGACAAAAACATTACCAAGTAAAATGAAGCCCATTGGGGACCAAATTGATAGTCTATACATGTGGAGCTGAAAGATGTGGGTGAGGTGTTAAATGAGTATTATATATGTGTCCACACGGAGAAGGACAAGGTCAGTATAGAAAGCAGGAAAAGGTCTGTGATAGAATTGAATAGATTAATAAATTTGAACGTGGAGGAAACTCAAGACTCTACACATCCAAAGTCTCCCACCCTCCCCCCTCCTCTACACATCCAGAGTCTCCCACCCTCCCCCCCTCCTCTACACATCCAGAGTCTCCTCCCTCCCCCCTCCTCTACACATCCAGAGTCTCCCCCCCTCCCCCCTCCTCTACACATCCAGAGTCTCCCCCCCTCCCCCCTCCTCTACACATCCAGAGTCTCCCCCCCTCCCTCCTCCTCTACACATCCAGAGTCTCCCCCCCTCCCTCCTCCTCTACACATCCAGAGTCTCTCCCCTCCCCCCTCCTCTACACATCCAGAGTCTCCCCCCTCCCTCCTCCTCTACACATCCAGAGTCTCTCCCCTCCCTCCTCCTCTACACATCCAGAGTCTCTCCCCTCCCTCCTCCTCTACACATCCAGAGTCTCCCCCCTCCCCCCTCCCTCTACACGTCCACAGTCTCCCACCCTCCCCCCCACACATCCAGAGTCTCCACCCCTTCCCCCCCTCCCCCCCTCCTCTACACGTCAAGGAGTCTCCCCCCCTCCCCCTCTCCTCTACATGTCCAGAGTCTCCCACCCTCCCCCCAACACATCCAGAGTCTCCACCCCTTCCCCCCTCCCCCCTCCTCTACACGTCCAGAGTCTCCCCCCTCCCCCTCTCCTCTACATGTCCAGAGTCTCCCACCCTCCCCCCCACACATCCAGAGTCTCCACCCCTTCCCCCCTCCCCCCTCCTCTACACGTCCAGAGCTCTCCCCCCCTCCCCCTCTCCTCTACATGTCCAGAGTCTCCCACCCTCCCCCCCACACATCCAGAGTCTCCACCCCTTCCCCCCTCCCCCCTCCTCTACACGTCCAGAGTCTCCCCCTCTCCCCTCCTCTACACGTCCAGAGTCTCCCCCCTCCCCCTCTCCTCTACACGTCCAGAGTCTCCCCCCCTCCCCCTCTCCTCTACACGTCCAGAGTCTCCCGCCCTCCCCCCCCCCTCCTCTAAACCTAGCAAAAAGACTCGGGGTGAGAGCAGGTAAGCTTTCTTCTTTCTTTTTGATTTTGCTTATTCCTCTAATCTAAGGGGATGAGGGAATATCAGGCAAGATCTTTCTTTCTTTTTATCTAGAAGGAATGGCAGTGAAAGCAGTGCAATGTTCCTCCTGAACCAGGTGAGGTCCCAGAGGATTGGAGGATAGCGAACATGGCCCCGTTATTTAAGAGGGTAACAAAGGGGTAATTATAGACCGGTGAGCTTGACATCCGTGGTTGGGAAATTGTTGGAGAAGATCCTTAGAGATAGGATGTATGCACATTTAGAACGGAATAATCTCATTAGTGACAGACAGCATGGTTTTATAAAGGGGAGGTCATGCCTCACAAATTGGTGGAGTTTTTTGAGGAGGTGAAAGAAATGGTTGATGAGGGTAGAGCCGTGGATGTCTTTTGTATGGATTTTAGTGAAGTGTTTGGACAAAGTCCCTCATGGCAGGTTGGTGCAAAAGGTTAAATCTCATGGGATAAAAGGAGAGGTGACAAGATGGGTAGAGACTAGCTTGGCCATAAAAGACAGAGGGTAGGACACAGTGAGCACGTGAGCTGGAGGTCTGTGACCAGTGGTGTTCTGCAGGGCTCTGTACTGGGACCTCTGCTATTTGTGATGTATATAAATGATTTGGAAGAAGATGTAACTGGTGTGATCAGTAAGTTTCCGGATGACACAAAGATGGCTGGACTTGCTGATAGCGATGAACATTGTCAGAGAATACAGCAGGATATAGATAGGCTGGAAAATTGGGCAGAGAAATGACAAATGGAATTTAATCCAGATAAAGGCAAAGTGATGCATTTTGGTAGAAATAATGTAGAGGGGAGCTATACAATAAATGGCAGAACCATCAGGAGTATAGGCACACAGAGGGACCTGGGTGTGCAAGTCCACAGATCCTTAAAGGTAGCAACACAGGTGGTGAAGAAGGTATATGGCATGCTTGCCTTTATAGGACGGGGCATAGAGTATAAAAATTGGTGTATGATGTTGCAGCTATATAGAACGTTGGTTAGGCCCCATTTGGAATACTGCGCCCAGTTCTGGTCGCCACACTACCAGACGGACATGGAGGCTTTGGAGAGAGTACAGCAAAGGTTTACCAGGATGTTGCCTGGTATGGAGGGTCTTAGCTATGAGGAGAGATTGGGTAAACTGGGGTTGTTCTCCCTGGAAAGATGGAGGATGAGCGGTAACCTAATAGAGGTATATAAAATTATGAAGGGCATAGATTGGGTGAACAGTGGGAAGCTTTTTCCCAGGTCGGAGGTGACAAACACGAGGGGTCACAGGTTCACGGTGAGGGGGGCAAGGTTTAACTCAGATATCAGAGGGACGTATTTTACACACAGAGGGTGGCGGGGGCCTGGAATGCACTGCCAAACAAGATGGTAGAGGCGGACACGCTGGGATCGGTTAAGACTTATCTGGATAGCCCCATGAACAGACTCGGAATGGAGAGATACAAACAAATAGTCTAGTTGGACTAATGAGCAGCGCAGGCTTGGAGGGCCGAAGGGCCTGTTTCCTGTGCTGTATTGTTCTTTGTTCTTTGATACCTACTGCGGTGCCACTATTCAAGAAGGGTAATTCCAGGCCATTAAGTCTAACCTCAGTGGTAGGGAAATTATTGGAACAAATCCTGAGAGACAGAATTAACCTCCAGTTGGGGAGGCGAGGATTAATCAAGGATAATCAACATGGCTACGTCAGGGAGAGACTGTCTAACAAATCTGATTGAATTTTTCAAGGAGGTGACTAGATGTGAATGGGAACAGTACAGTTGATGTAGTCTACATGGAGCTTCAGTAAAGCTCTTGACAAAGTCCCACATGGGAGATTGACCAAGAAGGTAAGAGACAAGGACAATGTGGCAAATTGGATCTAAAATTGGCTCAGTGGCAGGAGGCAGAGGGTGATGGTTAAAGTTTGTTTTTGTTGCTGGGTGCCTGTGTCTACTGCTGTACTGTGGGAAGCTGTAAAAGTAACAAGGTTGTTGTACAGGGAGATTTTAACTTCCCCGATATTGACATGGACTCACTTAGTGTTAGAAGTGTGGATAGGGCAGAGGTTGTAAAGAGCATCCAGGAGGGCTTCCTGAAACAGTATGTAGATAGTCCAACGAGGGAAGGGGCCATACTAGAGCTGGTATTGGGGAATGAACCCAGCCAGGTGGTCGATGTTTCAGGAGGGGAGCAGTTCAGGAACAGTGACCACAATTCATTAAGCTTTAAGATACTGATGGATAAAGATCAGTGTAGTCCTCAAATTAAGGTGCTAAATTGGGAGAAGGCTAATTACAACAATATTAGGCAGGAACTGAAGAATGTAGATTGAGGGCAGATGTTTGAGGGCAAATCAACATCTGGCATGTGGGAGACTTTCAAGTGTAAATTGATAGAGATTCAGGACTGGCACATTCCTGAAAGGATGAAGGATAAGTAAGGCAAGTTTTGGGAACCTTGGATAACAAAAAATATTGTGAGACTCGTCAAAGAGAAAAAGGAAGCCTTCTCAAAGCTCGGAGGCTGGGAACACACGAAGCAAGTGTGAAATACAAGGAAAATAGAAAGAAACTTAAGCAAGGAGTAAGGAGGGGTCATGAAAAATCATTGGCGAGCAGGAATAAGGAAAATCCCAGGGCTTTTTATGCATATATAAAGAGCAAGAGGGTAGCCAGGGAGAGAGTTGGCCAACTCAAGGACAAGGAAGGGAATCTATGCATGGAGACAGAGGAAATGGGCAAGGTATTAAATGAGTACTTTGCGTCAGTATTCACCAACGAGAAGGACTTGGTGGATGATGAGTCTGGGAAAGGATGTGTACATAGTTTGAGTCATGTTGAGATCAAAAAGGAGGAGGTATTGGGGGTTTTTGAGAAACATTAAAGTAGACAAGTCTCCAGGGCCTGATGGGATATACCCCAGAATACTGAGAGAGACAGGGAGGAAATTGCTGGGGCTTTGAGAGAAATCTTTGTATCCTCACTGTCTACAGCGAAGGTCCCAAAGGATTGGAGAACAATCAATGTTATTCCTTTGTTTAAGAAGGGTAGCAAGAATAATCCAGGTAATTACAGGCCGGTGAGCTTTATATCAGTGGTAGGGAAATTATTGGAGAGGATTCTTCGAGACAGGATTTATTTCCACTTGGAAATAAATGGACGTATTAGTGAGAGACAACATGGTTTTGTGAAGGGGAGGTCATGTCTCACGAACTTGATCAAGTTTTTCGAGGAAGTGGTGAAGATGATTGATGAGGGTGGGGCAGTGGATGTTGTTTACATGGACTTCAGTAAGGCCTTTGACAAGGTCCCTCATGGCAGACTGGTGCAGAAGGTGAAGTCGATCGGGATCAGAGGTGAGCTGGCAAGGTGGATACAAAACTGGCTCGGTCAAAGAATAATGTGGAGATGCTGGTGTTGGACTGGCGTAAACACAGTAAAAAGTCTGACAACACCAGGTTAGAGTCCAACCGATTTATTTGATAATAGACTCACAAGCTATTGAAAGGGTACAGAGGAGATTTACAAGGATGTTGCCTGGACTGGGAGGCATGCCTTATGAAGATAGGTTGAGGGAGCTGGGACTCTTTTCCCTGGAGAGGCGAAGGTTGAGAGGCGACCTGATAGAAGTTTATAAAATGTTGAGAGGAATAGATAGGGTGGACTCTCAGAGGCTATTTCCCCGGGTTGAAATGGTTGCCACGAGAGGACACAGATTTAAGGTACAGGGAGGGAAGTTCAGAAGTAATGTTAGGGGTAAGTTTTTCACTCAGAGGGTGGTGAGTGAATGGAATCGGCTGCCGTCAGTGGTGGTGGAGGCGAACTCGCTGGGGTCTTTTAAAAGACTTCTGGATGAGTATATGGGGTTTAATGAGACTGAGGGTTATAGATAGGTCTGTAGGTTGGTAGGTGTTGATGTGATCGGCGCAACTCGTGGGCCGAAGGGCCTGTTTGTGCTGTAGTGTTCTATGTTCTATGTTCTAATGCGAATCTTTACACCTAACCTGCTGTTCAAGTCCTAAAGTGGCCAACAATGTGAGTGGAAGGAGCACTGATCACAGGTTACAGAGATGTGTATTGTCTCCAGACAGTACAGTAAGTGAGGTTTTGCAAACCCAGGCAAGTCACGGGGGTTACAGATAGTGCGACATGAACCCAAGATCCCTGTTGAGACCGTCCTCATGTGTGTGGAACTTGGCTATCAGTCTCTGTTCAGCGATCTGCGATGTTGTGTGTTGTGAAGGCCGCCTTGGAGAATGCTTACCCGAAGGTCAGAGGCTGAATGCCCGTGACCACTGAAGTGTTCGCCAACAGGAAGGGAACAGTCTTGCCTGGTGATTGTCGAGCGATGTTCATTCATCCGTTGTCGTAGCGTCTGCATGGTCTCCCCAATGTACCATGCTTCGGGACATCCTTTCTTGCAACGTATCAGGTAGACAATGTTGGCCGAGTTGCAAGAGTATTTACCATGTACCTGGTGGATGGTATTCTCACGTGTGATGATGGTATCCATGTCGATGATCCGGCACGTCTTGCAGAGGTTGCTGTGGCAGGGTTGTGTGGAATTGTGGTCACTGTTCTCCTGAAGGCTGGGTAGTTTGCTGCGAACAATAGTCTGTTTGAGGTTGTGTGGTTGTCTGAAAACAAGAAGTGGGGGTGTGGGGATAGCCCTGGCGAGATGTTCATCTTCATCAATGATATGTTGAAGACTCCGGAGAAGATGTCGTAGCTTCTCCGCTCCGGGGAAGTACTGGACGACGAAGGGTACTCTGTCCATTGTGTCCTGTGTTTGTCTTCTGAGGAGATCGGTGCGGTTTTTTGCTGTGGCGCATCAGAACTGCTGATCTATGAGTCGCGCACCATATCCTGTTCTGATGCACCACAGCAAAAAACCACACCGATCTCCTCAGAAGACAAACGCGGGACACAGTGGACAGAGTACCCTTCGTCGTCCAGTACTTCCCCGGAGCGGAGAAGCTATGACATCTTCTCCGGAGTCTTCATCATTGATGAAGATGAACATCTCGCCAGGGCTATCCCCACACCCCCACTTCTTGCCTTCAGACAACCACACAACCTCAAACAGACCATTGTTCGCAGCAAACTACCCAGCCTTCAGGAGAACCAGTGACCACAATACCACACAACCCTGCCACAGCAACCTCTGCAAGACATGCCGGATCATCGACATGGATACCATCATCACACGTGAGAACACCATCCACCAGGTACATGGTAAATACTTTTGCAACTCGGCCAACATTGTCTACCTGATACGTTGCAAAAAAGGATATCCCGAAGCATGGTACATTGGGGAGACCATGCAGACGCTACGACAACGGATGAATGAACATCGCTCGACAGTCACCAGGCAAAACTGTTCCCTTCCTGTTGGCGAACACTTCAGTGGTCACGGGCATTCAGCCTCTGACCTTCGGGTAAGCATTCTCCAAGGCGGCCTTCACGACACACGACAGCGCAGAGTCGCTGAACAGAGACTGATAGCCAAGTTCCGCACACATGAGGACAGCCTCAACAGGGATCTTGGGTTCATGTCGCACTATCTGTAACCCCCGTGACTTGCCTGGGTTTGCAAAATCTCACTTACTGTACTGTCTGGAGACAATACACATCTCTTTAAACTGTGATCAGTGCTCCTTCCGCTCACATTATCAGCCACTTCAGGTCTTGAACAGCAGGTTAGGTGTAAGGATTCGCATTCTAATCAGTAATCTCTAAACTGTCTGTGCTTAATATGGTCTGTCTGAGGCCAGAACTCTCCATTCACCTGACGAAGAGGGAGTCCCCTCGAAAGCTTGTGAGTTTACTATCAAATAAATCGGTTGGACTAAAACCTGGTGTTGTCAGACTTTTTACGCTGTCAAAGGAGACAGAGGGTAGCAGTGGAAGGGTGTGTTTCTGAATGGAGGGCTGTGACAAGTGGTGTTCCTCAGGGATCAGTGCTGGGACCTTTGCTGTTTGTAATATATATAAATGATTTGGTGGAAAATGTAACTGGTTTGATTAGTAAGTTTGTGGATGACACAAAGGTTGGTGGATTTGTGGATAACGATGAGGAACATCAGAGGATACAGCAGGATATAGATCAGTTGGAGACTTGGGTGGAGAGATGGCAGATGGAGTTTAATCTGGGCAAATGTGAGGTAATGCATTTTGGAAGGTCTAATACAGATAGGAAATATACAGTAAATGGCAGAACCCTTAAGAGTATTGATAGGCAGAGGGATCTGGGTGTACAGGTACACAGGTCACTGAAAGTGGCAATGCAGGTGGGGAAGGTAGTCAAGAAGGCATACGGCATGCTTACCTTCATCAGCCGGGGCATTGAGTTAAAAAAACTGGCAGAAATGTGTTGCAGCTTTATAGAACCTGAGTTAGGCCGCCCTTGGAATATAGTGTTCAATTCTGGTCACCACACTACCAGAAGGATGCGGAGGCTTTGGAGAGGGTACAGAAAAGATTTACCGGGATGTTGCCCTGGTATGGAGGGTATTAGCTATGAGGAGAGGTTGGAGAAACTTGGTTTGTTTCACTGGAATGACAGAGGTTGAGGGGAGACCTGATAGAAATCTACAAGATTACAAGAGGCACGGACAGAGTGCATAGTCAGATGCTTTTTCCCAGGGTGGAAGAGTCAATTACTAGGGGGCACAGGTTTAAGGTGTGAGGGACAACGTTTAAAAGAGATATAGGAGGCAGATTTTTTTACACAGAGAGTGATGGGTGCCTGGAACTCATTGCCAGGAGAGGTCGTGGAAGCAGATACTTTTAAGGGGTGTGAATTCTAAGGGGAGTCTTGTCAAGTACATGAATAGGATGGGAATAGAGGGATATGGTCTCCAGAAGGGTAGGGAGTCTTGGTTAAGTTGGACAGCATGGTCGGTGCAGGCTTGGAGGGGCCGAAGGGCCTGTTCCTGTGATGTAATTTTCTTTGTTCTTTGTTCTCTGTGTTCTTTAATTGGTGCCGGGTCGTTTCCTGTTTGTATCGTACATTAATGATCCAGATTGGAATGTGGGGAGGGCAATGATCAATAAGTTTGGAAATGACACGAAAATTGACAGTATAAAAAATGGTGAGGAAAGCCTCAGATTACAGGATGATCTAGACAGGTGTCAGATGGACTGAACAGATATAGACGGGTTGATAGACGGGTTGATAGATTTAGACGGGTTGTCAGATGGACAGAAGAGCGACAAATGGAGATTAACCCTGAAAATTGTGAGGTGATGCATTTTGAGAGGACTAACAAGGCCCAGTGAATGATGGGACATGACATCGTATAGAGGATCAGAGGGACCTTGGGATGTATATTCAAAGACCTCTGAGGTCAGCAGGACAGGTAAATAAGGTGGAATACGGGATACTTGCCTTCATTATCTGAGGTGTTGAATGTAATGGACAGGGAAACATTACTGAAAGGAAAGACAGGAAATGGCAGACATTTAAAGAACAAATAGATAAACATCCAGAAGTTGTTTATTCCTGTTTTGCACAAGAGCAGTAAGGGAATTGTGGCCAAACCATGGTTTACAAGGGAAATTAGAGATAGTATCAGGTTCAAGGAAGAAGCTTTCAAATTGGTAAGAAAAAGCTGTAGGCTTGAGGATTGGGAGAGTTTAAAATTCACAAAGGATGACAAGGATTAGAGTTATAGAGTCACAGAGGTTTACAGCAATGGAAACAGGCCCTTCGGCCCAACTTGTCCATGCCATACTTTTTTTTCAACCCCTTAAGCTAGTCCCAATTGCCCGTATTTGTCCCATTTCCCTCTATATCCATCGTACCCATGTAACTATCTAAATGTTTTTTAAAAGACAAAATTGTACCCACCTCTACTACTGCCTCTGGCAGCTTGTTCCAGACACTCACCACCCTCTGTGTGAAAAAATTGTCCCTCTGGACACTTTTGTATCTCTCCCCTCTCACCTTAAACCTCTGCCCTCTAGTTTTAGACTCCCCTACCTTAGGGAAAAGATATTGACTATCTCGCTGATCTGTGCCCCTCATTATTTTATAGACCTCTATAAGATCACCCCTCAGCCTCCTACATTCCAGAGAAAAAAGTCCCAGTCTATCCAGCCTCTCCTTAGAACTCAAACCATCAAGTTCCGGTAGCATCCTAGTAAATCTTTTCTGCACTCTTTCTAGTTTAATAATATCCTTTCTATAATAGGGTGACCAGAACTGTACACAGTATTCCAAGTGTGACTTTACCAATGTCTTGTACAACTTCAACAAGACGTCCCAACTCCTGTATTCAATGTTCTGATCGATGAAACCAAGCATGCCGAATGCCTTCTTCACCACTCTGATTAAGAAAGTAAAAATGCAGTATGAAAGATGGTAACGGGAATATAAAAACTGACTGAAAGTTTCGATAGATATGTAAAGAGAAAAGATTGAGAAAATCATCTCAGGCCCCATACAGCCAGAAACGGGAGAATTCATAACGAGGAATGAAGAAATGGCTGAGGAATTAAATCTGTCTTTTGCTTCAGTCTTCACAAAGGAAGACATGAATAATGTACCAGACGTGCTGAGAGAAACAAGTTTTAGTGAGGAGCTGAAGGAAATCAGCATTAGTAGGGAAATGGTTTTGGGGAAATTGATGGGATTGAAGGTGGATAAATCTCCAGGTCATAAGAACATAAGAACATAAGAAATAGGAGCAGGAGCAGGCCATCTGGCCCTTCGAGCCTGCCCCGCCATTCAATAAGATCATGGCTGATCTGTCGTGACTCAGCTCCACCTTCCCGCCCTCTCCCCATAACCCTTAATCCCTTCTCTTATCAAAAACCCATCAACCCGTTTCTTAAAAATATTTAGCGAGGCAGCCTCCACCACTTCAACGGGCAGAGAATTCCAGAGATTCACCACCCTTTGAGTGAAGAAGTTCCTCCTCAACTCTGTTCTAAACCGCCCCCCCCTTTATCTTGAGGCTGTGCCCCCTAGTCCTACTGTCTTTTTTGAGCGGGAAGAGTCTCTCCACCTCTATCCTATCCATCCCATTCATCATCTTATACGTCTCAATGAGATCTCCCCTCATTCTTCTAAACTCTAACGAGTACAAGCCTAGTTTATTCAGCCTCTCCTCATAGCTCAATCCCCTCAACTCCGGTATCAGCCGAGTAAACCTCCTCTGCACTCCCTCCAGGGCCAAAATATCCTTGCGCAGGTGCGGCGCCCAAAACTGCACATAATCTTCATCCCAGATTACTTGAGGAAGTGACCCTGGAAATAATAGATCCATTGGTGGTTATTGTCCAAAATTCTTTAGATTCTGAATGGTTTCTACAGATTGGAGGATGGCTAACGTAAGCCCCCTATTCACAAAGGGAAGTGGAGAGAAAACAGGGAACTGTAGACCAGTGAACCTAACGCTGGTACTGGGGAAGTTGCTGGAGTCCATTAACAAGGATTTCGTATCTCGGCATTTGAAAGGCAGTGGGATAATCAAACAAAGTCAGCACGGATTTACAAAAGGGAAATCATGCTTGATGAATCTATTGGATTTCTTTGAGGATGTAACCAGTAGAGTTAACAAAGGAGAACTAGTGGATGTGGTTTATTTAGACTTTCAAGAGGCTATCAACAAGGTCTCACATAACAGACTAGGATGTAAAGTTAAAGAACATGGGATTTTGGGTAATGTCTTGAGATGGATAGAAAGCTGGTTAGCAGATAGGAAGCAAAGAGTTGGCATAAATGGGTCTTTTTCTGATTGGCAGTCAGTGACCAGTGGGGTTCCGCAGGGGTCTGTGCAAGGACCCTAAAGATTTATCCACCTTCAATCCCATCAACTGTTTACGTTATATTAATGATTTGGAAGAGGGAACTGAATGTTTTATCTCTAAATGTGCAGATGGTGCAAAGTTGGGTGGGAGGGTGAGCTGTGAGAAGGATGTGGACATGCTTCAGTGTGATTTGGACAGGCTGAGTGTGTGGGTATCTGTGTGGCAGATGCAGTATAATGTGGATAAATGTGAGGTTATCCACTTTGGGAGCAATAACAGGAAGACAGATTATTATTTGAATGGGTGTAAATTGAGAGAGGCGGATACACAATGAGGCCTTGGAGTCCTCGTGTATCAGTCACTGAGAGTAAGCGTGCAGGTACAGCAGGCAGTAAAGAAGGGAAATGGTATGTTGGCCTTCATAGTAAGAGGATTGGAGTATAGGGATAGGATGTTTTGCTGCAATTGTAGAGGGTGTTGGTGGGGCCACACCTGGAGAATTGTGTGCTGTTTTGTTGCCCTTATCTAAGGAAAGATGTCCTTGCTATAGAGGGAGTACAGCAAAGGTTTACCAGGCTGGCTCCTGGGATGGCAGGTCTGTTATCTGCCAGCTCCGTCTACATTTCCTGCTGCCTCGGCAAAGCAGCCAACATAATTAAGGACCCCACGCATCCCGGACATTCTCTCTTCCAACTTATTCTTTTGGGAAAAGAGAAAGCTCTGAGGTCATGTAGCAACTGACTCAAGAACAGCTTCTTCCCTGCTGCTGTCAGACTTTTGAATGGACCTACCTCGCATTAAGTTGATCTTTCTCTACACCCTCGCTATGACTGGAACACTCCATTCTGCACTCTCTCATTTCCTTCTCCACAAACGGTATGTTTTGTTTGTATAGCACGCAAGAAACAATACTTATCACTTTATATTAATATATGTGACAATAATAAATCAGATCAAATCAAATCAAAGTCATATGAGGAGAGATTAAGTAGTTTTGGATTATATTCGCTGGAGTTTAGAAGAGTGAGAGGGGATCTCATAGCAACTTACAAAATTCTTACAGGTTAGACAGGATAGATTCAGAAAGAATGTTCCCGATGGTGGGGAAGTCCAGAACTAGGGGTCAGAGTTTGAGGGTAAGGGGGAAACCTTTTAGAATTGAGGGTGAGGAGGAATTTCTTCACCCAGAGGGTGGGGAATGTGTGGGATTCACTCCCACAGGAAGTAGTTGAGGCCAAAACATTGTCTGATTTCAAGAAGAAATGAGATATCAGTCTTGGGGCTAAAGGGATCGAGGGATATGGGGGGGAGGGGGGGAGTCAGGGCTTGAATTTGAGGATCGGCCATGATCAAAATGAATGGCAGAACAGGCTGGAAGGGCCAAATGGCCTCCTCCTGCTTCTAGTTTTGATGTTTCTAAGAGCAGGGAGGTTATTGTGGAGCAGTACAAAATGCTGGTTAGGCCACAGCTGGGGTATTGTGTGCAGTTCTGGTCACCTCACTATAGGAAGGATGTGATTGTACTGGAGGGGATGCAGAGGAGGGTCACCAGGACATAAAAAGAAAACAACAAAGTAAAGTCAAGCAGGGCTAAAAAGGTCAAAAGAAATTACTTGGTTGCTGAAAGCCCAAGAATTGGGAGCAATTCAGAATCCAATAGAGGAGGACCAAGAAACTGATAAAGATAAAAAGGAATATAAATTCGAGCTAGTGAGGAAAGGTGGAATGTTAAAGGTTTTTTAGATTCACAAAGTGAAAAAGGGCAGTGAGGATAAATGTGGGTCCAACTTGGGAGACAGGATCATGCATAATGGAGAATAGGGATTTGGCAGAGAAACTAAATAATTTCTTTGTATCTGCCTTCAGGAGGAAGATAGGGAATATCTCCAGAACGAAAAAACATGGTATTAATGAAAAGGTAATGCCCAAAATTAATTGGATTGAAGGTGGATAAATCCCCTGGACCTGATGAATTACATCCCAGAATGTTGAAGAACGCGGAGAAACAGATAGTGGATAAATCACTGATAGTTAATATCACCTCACTAAATAAGAGGTGGAGAGAGAGAAAACTACAGATCAATTGATTTGATGTCAACAGTGGGAATGATGTGAAGATGCCAGTGTTGGACTGGGGTAGGCAAGGTAAGTTTCACAATACCAGGTTAACTTAATAAAGGGGCAACAGTCTGAAAGCTCCTGCTACAAATAAACCTGTTGGACTTTAACCTGGTGTTGTGAGAGATGACTAATAATGGGAATGTTAGAATCTGTTATAAAGAATGGGATAACTGGACATAAATTCCTGTATCAGAAAGCAATGGCCTGCGATAGTTAGAAGATTTAAATGCACATTTACCCAATCTCGAAAATCACACTGACATTTCCAATGTCCAGAACCGACATTGAGAGCTCGCAGGTGGGTTGTTTTGGGGCCACGGGTCGGGGGAATGGATCGAGTCTGGGGGGACTTCCTGGTGGGTCGTGGTGGTGGGGAAACCTTGGGGTGGCAGAGCTGGAGTGTGGGGGAGTCCCCTGAGGGGTTGGAGGGCTGGAGAGAGGCCTGAGGGGGGATCAACCTGGGTCTTTAATAAAGTAGAAATTAGAGGAGAGAGATACACACGCACACAGACACACACAGACACAGAGAGAGAGAGAGGGACAAGGGGAGAGGGAGAGAGACAGTGACACAGGGAGAGAAAGATGGAGACAGTTAAGGAGACGGAGAGAGAGAGAGAGAGAGATGGGAGAGAGAGAGAGAGAGGGACGAGGGAGAGGGAGAGAGACAGTGACAGAGACACAGGGAGAGAAAGAGGGAGACAGTTAAGGAGACGGAGAGAGAGAGAGAGAGAGACGGGAGAGAGAGAGAGAGAGGGACGAGGGAGAGGGAGAGAGACAGAGACACAGGGAGAGAAAGAGGGAGACAGTTAAGGAGACAGAGAGAGAGAGAGAGAGAGACGGGAGAGAGAGAGGGATGAGGGAGAGGGAGAGAGACAGTGAGAGAGACACAGGGAGAGAGGGACAGTGAGAGGGACTCAGGGAGAGAGAGACAATGAGAGAGACACAGGGAGAGATAGAGAGAGAGAGACAGTTAAGGAGACAGAGGGAGAGAGACAGAGACACACACAAGGAAAGAGAGGGAGAGAGAATGCCTGTATGGCAGTTGGAGAGAGTGAGTGACTGCAGAGATCATGTTTGCACAGTCAGTTAATCATTGCTCCATTACCCCTGATTCTATGAATTCCCGTTCGAACCCCATTGTGTTGAGATTGAGGAGGAAGTTCTCCGCCATTGGCAGATGGACCCATACGGGTCCATTCCTGCTGCCATTCCTTATCATCTTGTTCCTGACTGGTGATCACTGTGATCTTGCCAGCAACACACATACCCCAAGATAAAGCACCACCAAATCCAATAGGAATGATGAATCCGGGTGTGTAGCTGGAGACACTGAGTGACGTTGTGTCTGACAAGTAGTAATTCGGAACGTTCACTCTGTGTTTGAGCTGTCTGTGTTTCAAGGACTCATGGAGTGGGAGCGTTGGATGAGTGACATTGAAATGTTGCAGTGACAGGGACTGACATTCACCAAGAGAAATCGGATTTGAGTTGAAGCTAAGGGGATTTTCTCCCATATTTGTTTCCCTTGCCTGTGTTATATTCTAGCAATGCCCAGATAAAGTTCTTTCCTGGATTTTAATCTACATCATTTTGATCAAATATGTTAATTCCCAGAATGATGATAAATTCAGAATTCCTGCTATTGACACTGTTAAAGGCTGCACTGAATGAAATCAAAGTTAGGAAATCTTCAGAAAGATGCTATGGAAACATGCAGGATTTTACAAGTTAGGAACTGCAGACCATGTGGCTCCTTGAGCCTGTTCCACCACTCAATCAGATCAAGGCCCATCTGATGGTAACCCCACATCCTTGCTCATCTCTGATAATCTTTCAGCCCCTTGTTAATCAAGGATCTATCTAGCTCAGCCTATCTCGCTGTTTCCACTGCCTCTTGAGGAACATAGCTCCAAAGACTCGTGACCCACTAAGAGATAAAAATTGTCATCTTTGGCAGAGCTGATTCGATGGGCTGAATGGCCCACCACTAAACCCGTGCCTTACGGACTAATGGTGTCTGCCTTAAATCAGCAAGCCCTCTTTTTAAACAGTGACCTTAGTTCTAGATTCTCCCGTGAAAAAAAAATCCTCTTCAGATCCACCCTGTCAGAATGTCTGTCTTCACTTGGAGAGGCAAAGCTTAATCAGGATAGACATCGTGGCTTCGTCAGAGGGAGGTCACGCCTAATAAATCTGATTGAATTGTTTGAGGACGTGGCCAGGTGTGTAGACAAGGGTAGTGCAGTCGATGTAGTTTATCTGGATTTCAGTAAAACCTTTGTCAAGGTCTCACATGGGAGACTCGTAAAGAAGGTAAATTCACATGGGATCCAGGGTAATTTGATAAAGTGGATTCAAAATTGGCTCAGGTTGTAGGAGACAGAGGGTGATGACAGAAGGCTGCTGTAGTGACTGGAAGCCAGTGTCCAGTGGCGTACCACGGGGATCTGTGCTGGGTCCCCTATTATTCATCATTTGTGTAAATGACATTGACGACAATGTGGGGGTAGGATTAGTAAGTTTGCGGATGACACGAAGATTGGACGAATGGTTAACAGTGCGTTGGAGTGTCTTGGGCTGCAAGAAGATATAGATGGAATGGTCAAATGGGCAGATAAGTGGCAGATGGAATTTAACCCTGAAAAGTGTGAGGTGATACACTTTTGAAGGAGTAATTTGACAAGAAAGTATTCAAAGTTTATTTATTTATTAGTCACAAGTAAGGCTTACATTAACATTGCAATGAAGGGGGTAATTCTCCCAAAAGTGCTGAATTGGAGGAAAACGGTTCTAAATCCTGACTGTTTTGTCAGTTCAGCTTCTCATTTAATAAATGGCAGAACCCTTAAGAGTATTGATAGGCAGAGGGATCTGGGTGTACAGGTACACAGGTCACTGAAAATGGCAATGCAGGTGGAGAAGGTAGTCAAGTAGGCATACGGCACGCTTGCCTTCATCGGCTGGGGTATTGAGTTTAAAAATTGTCAAGTCATGTTGCAGCTTTATAGAACCTTAGTGAGGTCACACTTGGAATATTGTGTTCAATTCTGGTTGCCACACCACCAGAAGGATGTGGAGAGGGTACAGAAAAGATTTACCGGGATGTTGCCTGGTATGGAGGGCATTAGATATGAGGAGAGGTTGGAGAAACATGGTTTGTTCTCACTGCCCCCACCGCGACACACCTGAAAAGTTGTGGGTCGGGATGGGAGAATTGTGGCCAAAGTTACTGTGAGATTCCCACAGTCACTACATTTAGGCACCTGTTTGGGTCAATGCACCTAATCAGCACGTCTTTCGGACTGTGGGAGGAAACTGGAGCACCCAGAGGAAACCCACGCAGACACAGGGAGAACGTGCAAACTTTGCACAGACAGTGACCCGAGCTGGGAATCGAACCCAGGACCCTGGAGCTGTGCTAACCACTGAGCCACTGAGCCACCCAGAACCCTACCATTCAATGAATAGTGGGACATTTGAGAATTCTGAGAAACAAAGGGACCTTGGTATGTTTGCCCACAGAAAGTGAAAGGACATGTTAGTAAGTGATGAAAAAGACATAATGGACACTCACCTTTATCAATTGAGGCAAAGGTTAATAAAGCAGGGAAATGATGTTGGAGTTGTTTCAAACTTTAGTGGGGTCACAGCTGGAGTATTGTGTGCAGTTCTGGTCACCACATTATCGGAAGGATGTGATTGCACTGGAGGGGGTGCAGGGGAGATTCACCGGGATGCTGCCTGGGACGGAGAGAGGTTATGGAGAGAGGTTGAGTGGGTTTGGGTGTTTTCGTTGGAGCAGAGAAGGCTGAGGGGCGACCTTTTAAATACAAGAAACCCACAGTAACAGCCCCTAACTCTACTATCTTCCCACACACTAGTCTCTCAGCCACACATTCAATTTCTGATCCATCCCAATGGCACAAAGATGGGAAATCCAACTTTATCACTGCAACATCTTGTTTCCAATGTCGTTCCCAGATTTTCATCCCGTTCAGCAGGGTCTCATTCTGGTTCTTCCTGAAACCATTGGTCCCAAAACAAATGCTGATAACCATTCCTTCTGGGCTAGAGCAGGATAGGAAAGAAAGATTTTGTCTGATTAATATTGAGTGATCCCTGGCTTTAGGGAATGTGTAGAAGAAGCTGATATGTGGTTAGAACATAGAACATAGAACATTACAGCACAAACAGGCCCTTCGGCCCTCGAGTTGCGCCGATCACATCAACCCCACCAATCTATAGACCTATCTATAACCCCCAATCCCATTAAATCCCATATACTCATCCAGAAGTCTTTTAAAAGACCCCAGCGAGTTCGCCTCCACCACCGACGACGGCAGCCGATTCCATTCACTCACCACCCTCTGAGTGAAAAACTTACCCCTAACATCACCTCTGTACTTCCCTCCCCGCACCTTAAATCTGTGTCCTCTCGTAGCGACCATTTCAACCTGGGGAAATAGCCTCTGAGAGTCCACCCTATCTATTCCTCTCAACATTTTATAAACTTCTATCAGGTCGCCTCTCAACCTTCGCCTCTCCAGGGAAAAGAGTCCCAGCTCCCTCAACCTATCTTCATAAGGCATGCCTCCCAGTCCAGGCAACATCCTTGTAAATCTCCTCTGCACCCTTTCAATAGCTTCTACGTCTTTCCTATAGTGAGGCGACCAGAACTGCGCACAGTACTCCAAATGAGGCCTGACAAGGGTCCTGTAAAGTTGCAGCATTACCTCCCGACTCCTAAACTCAATCCCTCGATTAATGAAGGCCAGTACACCATACGCCTTCTTGACCACCTCCTCCACCTGCGAGGCCGATTTAAGAGTCCTGTGAACCCGGACCCCGAGATCCTTCTGCTCTTCAACACTACTAAGACCCTGCCCTTAATAGTGTACTCGTTCATCCCGTTGGTTCTGCCGAAATGGACGACTACACATTTATCCGCGTTGAAGTCCATCTGCCACTTCTCCGCCCATTCCTGCATCCTATCTATGTCCTACTGCAACTTTTGACATGCTTCCAGACCATCCACAACACCGCCGACCTTCGTGTCATCAGCGAACTTGCTAACCCATCCCTCCACTTCCTCATCCAGGTCATTTATGAAAATGACAAACAGCAAGGGTCCCAGAACAGATCCCTGGGGCACCCCACTAGTGACTGACCTCCATTCCGAAAAAGACCCATCCACAACCACTCTCTGCCTTCTGCAGGCAAGCCAGTTCTGGATCCACAAGGCCAAAGGCCCTTGGATCCCATGCCCTCTCACTTTCTCAAGAAGTCTTGCATGGGGGACCTTATCAAAAGCCTTGCTGAAGTCCATGTACACTACGTCCACAGCACTTCCTTCGTCAATGTGTTCAGTCACATTATCGAAGAACTCAACTAGGCTCGTAAGGCACGACCTGCCCTTGACAAATCCATGCTGACTATTCCTGATCATGTCAAACCTCTCCAAATGCTCGTAAATCTTGTCCCTCAGAAGCCTCTCCATCAGCTTACCAACCACTGAGGTCAGACTCACCGGGCGGTAATTTCCCAGGCTATCTCTGTTCCCTTTCTTGAAAATAGGGACTACATCCGCAATCCTCCAATCTTCCGGAACCTCTCCCGTCTCCATTGACAACGCAAAGATCATCGCCAAGGGCTCTGCAATCACTTCCCTGGCCTCCCACAGTATCCTGGGGTACATCCCATCTGGTCCCGGCGACTTATCTACCTTGATAGAATTCAAAAGTTCTAACACATCCTCCTCCTTAATGTCCACGTACTCAATCTTTTCCACCTGCTGCAAGTCCATAGCAAGATCTCCCAAATCAGCTTCCACTGTAAATACTGAGGCAAAGTACTCATTAAGCACCTCCGCCATTTCTTCTGGTTCTACACAGACCTTTCCCCCTTCATCTTTTATAGGTCCTATCCTTTCCCTTCTCACCCTTTTACCTTTCACATATTTATAGAAGGCCTTGGGATTTTCCTTAATCTTACCCGCCAAGGTCTTCTCATGACCCCTTCTGGCTCTCCTAATTTCCCTTTTAACCTCCTTTCTACAGTCCTTATATTCTTCAAGATCCTTAACCTCTCCTAGTTCCCTGAACCTTTTGTACACCTTCCTTTTCCTCCTGACTAGGTTCAACACAGCCTTCGTGCACCACGGTTCCCGCGACCTACCAAAACCCCCTTGCCTTATCGGAACATTGTCATGCAGAGCGCCAGACAAACATTCCTTGAATATCCGCCACCTTCCTTCGGTACTTTTCCCTAAGAATGCCTCCTTCCAGTTTATTTGTCCAAGTAACTTCCTGACTTCTTTGTATCTCCCCTTACTCCAGACAAACACCTTCCTAGCCTGCCTGATCCTATCTCGTTCCAATGCAATTGTGAAGGAGATAGAATTATGGTCATCATTCCCAAGATGCTCTCCTACCGAGAGATCCATCACCTGCCCTGGTTCATTCGCCAGTACCAGGTCAAGTACAGCCTCTCCCCTCGTAGGCTTGTCCACATACTGTGTCAGGAAACCTTCCTGAACACACCTAACAAACTCCTCTCCAGCCAAACCCCTTACTCTAGGGATATTCCAGTCGATGTTTGGGAAATTGAAGTCTCCCATCACGACAACTCTGTTTTTAATACATTTCTCCAGAATCTGGTTCCCTATCTGCACTTCAACTTCCCTGTCACTATTGGGCGGCCTATAGAATACACCCAGCAAAGTTTTCGACCCTTTGCTGTTCGTAACTTCCACCCACAGAGACTCTGTAGAAAGTCCCTCCACGGCATCCTCTTTCTCTGCAGCCATGACATTAAATTATGAGGTGAGATATGACCAACAAGTAATACTTTGAACAATAAATTTGCTTTAGGTCACAATGCTTTGAGAATAAAGTGTTAATAAAGTGTTCAATAACTTGATGACAGCGAACAGTTGGAAGCAGTGACTGCTGGCAGTTACTGTGAGTCTAAATGAGACTAATGCTTGTCATTTATCATCGCAAATATTTAATTGTTTGAAAGAAAATACAGAACAGATTGATGCACGGTTAATAATATCATTAAATAAAGCTACTGTTATGAATTAATAATCTGTAATAATATCTACCCCAGCAATTTACCCAGATCTATGAGGCATAGCATCACTGACGGCAAATACATAACGAGGACCAAATTAATTAAAAGTGCATTCCGTCAAAAGCAGCAAAAACAGGAACAAATTACTGAGATATCCTTGTGTCAATACGGTGATATCACTATCACTAAGCCACAGGGTCAGTGATTTGCCAATCTCCTGTCTGATCATCGATTATCTGTCAGTTCTGTACCATTCACAAGATACATTGGCAAATTAAAAATGTACTGCTCAGCTGATAGCACCTCGTACAAATATTACAATTAAAACAAAGTGCTGGAAAAACTCAGCAGGTCTGGCAGCATCTGTGGAGAGAGAAACAGAGTTAATGGTTCATGTTCATGTGACTCTTCCCCAGAACTGAACAGGGATATGAGTGGAGTGGTGGATAGTGCTTAAGAACAAAGAAAATTACAGCACAGGAACAGGCCCTTCGGCCCCTCCAAGCCTGCACTGACCATGCTGCCCAACTGAACTAAAACCCCCTACCCTTCCGGGGACCGTATCCCTCTATTCCCATCCTATTCATCTATTTGTCAAGATGCCCCTTAAAACTCACTACTGCATCCACTTCCACTCCCTCCCCCGGCAGCGAGTTCCAGGCACCCACCCCCCTCTGTGTAAAAAATCTGCCTCGTCCATCTCCTTTAAACCTTGCCCCTCGCACCTTAAACCTGTGCCCCCAGTAATTGACTCTTCCACCCTGGGAAAAAGCTTCTGACTCTCCACTCTGTCCATGCCTCTCATAATCTTACATAGAACATAGAACACTACAGCACAAACAGGCCCTTCGGCCCACGAGTTGCGCCGATCACTTCTATACCTACTAAGCCATATCTATACCTATCTAAACCTATCTATAACCCCAATCCCATTAAACCCCATATACTCATCCAGAGGTCTTTTAAAAGACCCCAGCGAGTTCGCCTCCACCACCGATGACGGCAGCCGATTCCATTCACTCACCACCCTCTGAGTGAAAAACTTACCCCTAACATCACCTCTGTACTTCCGTCCCCGCACCTTAAATCTGTGTCCTCTCGTAGCGACCATTTCAACCTGGGGAAATAGCCTCTGAGAATCCACCCTATCTATTCCTCTCAACATCTTATAAACTTCTATCAGGTCGCCTCTCAACCTTCGTCTCTCCAGGGAAAAGAGTCCCAGCTCCCTCAACCTATCCTCATAAGGCATGCCTCCCAATCCAGGCAACATCCTTGTAAATCTCCTCTGCACCCTCTCAATAGCTTCCACATCCTTCCTGTAGTGAGGCGACCAGAACTGCGCACAGTACTCCAAATGAGGCCTGACAAGGATCCTATAAAGTTGCAGCATTACCTCCCGACTCCTAAACTCAATCCCTCGATTAATGAAGGCCAGTACACCATACGCCTTCTTGACCACCTCCTCCACCTGCGAGGCCGATTTAAGAGTCCTGTGGACCCGGACCCCTAGATCCTTCTGCTCTTCAACACAGCTAAGACTCCTACCCTTGATATTGTACTCCTTCATCCCATTGGACCTGCAAAAATGGACCACTACACATTTATCCGCGTTGAAGTCCATCTGCCACTTCTCCACCCAGTCTTGCGTCCTATCTGTGCCACGCTGCAACTTCTGACATCCCTCCAGACTATCCACAACACCACCAACCTCCGTATCATCTGCGAACTTGCTGACCTATCCCTCCACTTCTAGACTCCCATCTTATATACTTCTATCAGGTTTTCCCTCAACTTCCATCGTTCCAGTGAGAACAAACCGAGTTTCTCCAACCTCTCCTCATAGTTGATACCCTCCATACCAGACAACACCCTGGTAAATCTTTTCTGTCCCCTCTCCAAAGCCTCCACATCCTTCTGGTAGTGTGGTGACCAGAATTGAACATTCTATTCCAATGCGGCCTAACTAAGGTTCTATAAAGCTGCAACATGACTTGCCAATTTTTAAATATTCTGGCTGATGAAGGCAAGAATGCCAAATGCCTTCTTGACTACCTTCCCCGTCCGCATTGCCACTTTCAGTGACCTGAGTACCTGTACACCCAGATCCCTCTGCCTATCAATACTCTTAAGGGTTCTGCCATTTACTGTATATTTCCTATCTGTATTAGACCTTCCAAAATGCATTACCTCACATTTGTCCAGATTAAACTCCATCTGCCATCTCTCCACCCAAGTCTCCAACTGATCTATATCCTGCTGTATCCTCTGATGGTCCTCATCGTTATCCACAAATCCACCAACCTTTGTGTCGTCCGCAAGCTTACCAATCAATCCAGTTACATTTTCCACAAAATCATTTATATATATTACAAACAGCACTGGACTGGGAGAAGTCTCACAGTCTCACAGTGCCAGGACCTGGGTTCAATTCTGACCTCGGGTCACTGTCTGTGTGGAATTTGCACATTCTCCTCGTGTCTGCGTGGGTTTCCTCCAGGTACTCTGGTTTCCTCCCACAGTCCAAAGATGTGTGGGTTAGGTTGATTGACCCTGCTGAATTGCCCCTTAGTGTCAGGGGGACTAGCTGGGGTAAATACATGGGGGTGACAGGGATAGGGTCTGGGTGGGATTGTAGTCGGTGCAGGCTCGATGGGCTGAATGGCCTCCTCCTGCATTGTAGGCATTCAATGATTCTTTAATTTTTTATAGACTGAAAACATGAACCCAGTTTCTCACTTTTAATCACTGCTTGAAGGTGATTGGTGTGTGATAATTCAGGTAAAAAAATTCAGTGAAAATATAACCTGACACATTCACAAGTGATAAAAGGCAAGATAGCTCCAAAATCTAATTGCAGGCCTTCATTCTAAACTTGGTTACAGGTTGTGAAGTGGGGCTTTTCTCTTTAGAGCAAAAGAGGAGGATGAGAGGGGACTGAACTGAGGTTTATAAGATGATGAGAGGGATTGATAGAGTGGACGTGCAGAGACTATTTCCTCGGGTGGATGTAACTGTTACTCGGGGACATAACTATAAGGTTCATGGTGGGAGATACAGGAGGGATGTCCGAGGTAGATTCTTTACTCAGAGAGTGGTTGGGGTGTGGAATGCACTGCCTGCTGTGATAGTGGAATCGGACACTTTAGGAACTTTCAAGTGGTTATTGGATTGGCACATAGAACATAGAACATTACAGCGCAGAACAGGCCCTTCGGCCCACGATGTTGCGCCGAAGGGCAAAAACAGTTACAAAAACAATGACCCACTAGCCTAAACCAATCCCTTTTCGTCCATAAACCTATCCACAGATCTCTTAAACGCCCCCAAACTAGGCGCATTCACAACTGCAGCAGGCAGGGCATTCCAATCCCTCACCACCCTCTGGGTAAAGAACCTACCCCTGACATCCGTCCTGTAGCTACTCCCCCTTAATTTAAAGCCATGCCCCCTCGTGCTAGCTTTCTCCATCTGAGGAAAAAGGCTATCACTGTCCACCCTATCCAAACCTCTAATCATCTTATATGTTTCAATAAGATCCCCTCTTAGCCGCCTTCTTTCCAACGAAAACAACCCCAAATCCCTCAGTCTCTCCTCATAGGACCTCCCCACCATACCAGGCAACATCCTGGTAAACCTCCTCTGCACCCTCTCCAAAGCCTCCACATCCTTCCTGTAATGTGGGGACCAGAACTGCACACAGTACTCCAAATGCGGCCGCACCAGAGTAGTGTACAGTTGCAACATGACGCTGCGACTCTTAAATTCAATCCCCCTACCAATAAACGCCAAGACACCGTACGCCTTCTTAACAACCTTATCTACTTGATTCCCAACTTTCAGGGATCTATGTTCACATACACCTAGATCCCTCTGCTCCTCCACACTATTCAAAGTCCTCCCGTTAGCCCTATACTCAACACATCTGTTATTCCTACCGAAATGAATTACCTCACACTTCTCCACATTAAACTCCATCCGCCACCTTTCAGCCCAGCTCTGCAACCTTTCTAAGTCACCCTGCAAACTATGACACCCTTCCTCACAATCTACCACACCTCCGACTTTGGTGTCATCAGCAAACTTACTAATCCACCCAACTATACCCTCATCCAGATCATTAATAAAAATTACAAACAGCAGTGGCCCCAAAACAGATCCCTGAGGCACACCACTTGTAACCGAACTCCATGACGAATATTTACCATCAACCACCACTCTCTGTCTCCTATCTGCTAGCCAATTCCTGATCCAATTACCTAGATCACCCCCAATCACATGGAGCACACCAGAATGATAGGGAGTGGGATAGACTGATCTTGGGATTGGACATAGCTCAGCACAACATCGAGGGCCGAAGGGCCTGTACTGTGCTGTAATGTTCTATGTTCAATCAGAAGTTAAACAGCATTCACTTCAAACACAAGATTAAATGTTTGTACACCTGGGTTTCTTTGCACAATGGGTTTTTGAATTTAGGGAACTCAAACTGATAAGTTTTGATTGTTGGAGATGATTTCAGAGCAGATCTGTTCACTCTGGATTCCTTCCCTCACTGCCTTGGGACCTGGGTTCGATTCCCGGCTCGGGTCACTGTCTGTGTGGAGTTTGCACATTCTCCTCGTGTCTGCGTGGGTTTCCTCTGGGTGTTCCAGTTTCCTCCCACAGTCCAAAGATGTGCAGGTTAGGTTGATTGGCCGTGCTAAGAAATTGCCCCTTATTGTCCAGGGATGTGTAGGTTAGAGGGATTAGTGGGTATAGTATGTAGGGATATGGGGGTAGGGCCTGGGTGGGTTTGTGTTGGTGCAGACTCGATGGGCCGAAGGGCCTCTTTCTGCACTGTAGGGTTCTATGGTTCTATGAATTCAGCACAATATCACATTCCATTCAGACAGATGATTTGTGATGTTACTGAATGGCCGAGCAGCTCAAAGGCAAAATGTCCAACTTTGACGATGGTTTTGCGTTTTGTTGTTTGGTTATTTGATTTCTGGACATAAATAAAGACCTGGGGCGGAATCTTCCAACTGTGCTCGTCCAGAAATTCCTGTCTGGGTTCAACAGACCGTTGTGTGGTTCACTCTGTCCGCAGGCCCATGGTGGGTGGGATGGGAAGATTCTGTCTTGCGTCTGCCGGGAGTGTCCGGCAGTCAGGATCACCATGAAACAGTCTGGGAACAAAGAACGACATCAAAGGAAAGCCTAGGGTCATGGAGACCAGCCAGAGAGAGAGGCTGTGGGGGAGGAGCAGCTGATCGGAGTGGTGGGGGCAGCTTAATACCAGCAGCTCAGTGAATGAACCACGACTCAATCCAAGGGTTCAAATCCTGCAGCAATGTCAAGATTCAGGAAGTGGCATGGGGCAAGGGGAAGCTGCTGATTGGCTGAGTAAGGTTGAGTGACTTGGATTTGGCTGGAGAGGAGCTGGGATTAGGGACTGTCCCTAAAACAGCAAGTTAGAAAAGTAACCTCGAGGGGTAAACTGAGAAGCATTAGGGCAGCGACAGCATAATAAAGTGATCAGGAATTATAATATATAATACAAGGGTAAATAGGCTGGAGTAGAAATAGACAGGGTGACTAACTTCAGGAAAGAGAAGTATTTTTTAAGACTAATTTGAAAGTTAGCAGGTATGACAAAGTATGTTTCAGTTTAAGACTGGGAAAATGAGGTCAGTTAAGTAGAATGTGTGACCTGTCATATGTGGGAAGTCGCGGGTCACACCAGCATCCGAGATGACCACATGTGCAGAAAGTGTTCCCAACTGCAGAAACTTGAGCTCTGGAGCAGCAGCTGGAAACACTGGAATGCATCCATGAGGCTGACAGTTAGGTAGATAGCATGCTTAGAGAGGGGGGTCACACCATAACTGAAGGGACATGAGGAAGGAAAAGAATGGGTGACAACCAGAGAGTCGAAGGGAACCAGGCAGGTAGTGCAGGAGTGTGCTGGTGTCCTGCTGTCAAATCAATTTTCCATTTTAGAGCCTGATGAAAATGTTTAAGTTGCTTCAGGTAATGTAATCAGAGACAGTGTGATTTGGACAGGTTGAGTGTGAGGGTATCTGCATGGCAGATGCAGCATAATGTGGATAAATGTGAGGTTATCCATTTTGGGGGCAAAACTAGGGAGATGGACTTGAATGGGTGTAAATTAAAAGAGTTGGACTCAGTGAGGCTTTGGTGTCCTCATGCATCAGTCTCTGAAAGTAAGCGTGCAGGTACAGCAGGCAGTAAAGAAGACAAATGGTATGTTGGCCTTCATAGCGAGAGGATTGGAGTATAGGGATAGCGATGTTTTGCTGTAATTGTATAAGGTGTTGGTGAGGCCACACCTGGAGTATCGTGTACAGTTTTAGTGTCCTTACCTGAGGAAGGATGTCCTTGCTGTAGAGGGAGTACAGCGAAGGTTTACCAGGCTGATTCCTGGGATGGCAGGTCTGTCATATGAGGAGAGACTAAATCAGTTAGGATTATATTCACTGGAGTTTAGAAGAGTGAGAGGGGATCTCAAAGAACAAACAAAAATTACAGCCCAGGAACTGGCCCTTCGGCCCCTCCAATCCTGCACCGAACATACTGCCTGACTGAACTAAAACCCCCTCCCCTTCCGGGGACCATATCCCTCTATCCCCAATCTGTCCATTCACTTGTCAAGATGCCCCTTAAAACTCACTACCGTATCCATATCCACTTCCACTGCCTCCCCCAGCAGTGAGTTCCAGGCACCCACTACCTTCTGTGTAAAAAATCTGCCTTGTACATCTCCTTTAAACCTTGCCCCTCACATCTTAAACCTGTGCCCCCAGTAATTGACTCCTCCACCCTGGGAAAAAGCCTCTGATTATCCACTCTGTCCGTGCCTCTCATAATCTTGTTGACTTCTATCAGGTCTCCCCTCAACCTCCATCATTCCAGTGAGAACAAGCCAAGTTTCCCCAACCTCTCCTCATAGTTAATGCCCTCCATACCAGGGGCAACATCCTGGTAAATCTTTTCTGTCCCCTCTCCAAAGCCTCCACATCCTTCTGGTAGTGTGGCAACCAGAATTGAACACAATATTCCAAGTGTGACCTAACTCAGGTTCTATAAAGCTGCAACATGACTTGACAATTTTTAAATATTCTGGCCGATGAAGGCAAGCATGCCGTATGCCTTCTTGACTACCTTCTCCACTTGCATTGCCACTTCCAGTGACCTGCATCTGTACACCCAGATCCCTCTGCCTATCAATACTCTTAAGGTTCTGCCATTTACTGTATATTTCCTATCTGTATTAGACCTTCCAAAATGCATTACCTCACATTTATCCTGATTAAACTCCATCTGCCATTTCTCTACCCAAGTCTCCAACTGATCTATATCCTGCTGTATCCTCTGATGTTCCTCATCGCTATCCACAAATCCACCAACCTTTATGTCGTCTGCAAACTTACTAATCAAACCAGTTACATTTTCCTCCAAATCATTTATATATATTACAAACATCAAAGGTCCCAGCACTGATCCCTGAGGAACACCACTTGTCACAGCTCTTCATTCAGAAACGCACCCTTCCACTGCTACCCTCTGTCTCCTTTGACCGAGTAAAAAGTCTGACAACACCAGGTTTTAGTCCAACCGATTTATTTGATAATATTCTCACAAGCTTTCGAGGTTTCCCTCTTCATCAGGTGAATGGAGAGTTCTGGCCTCAGACAGAGCATATAAAGCACAGACAGTTTACAGATTACTGATTAATCTTTAAACTGTCTGTGCTTTATATGCTCTGTCTGTCTGAGGCCAGAACTCTCCATTCACCTGACGAAGGGGCTAACCCCGAAAGCTTGTGAGAATATTATCAAATAAATAGGTTGGACTAAAACCTGGTGTTGTCAGACTTTTTACCGTGTTTACGCCAGTCCAACGTTGGCATACCCACTTCTTGGAAATATATCGCAGTTCCTTCACAGTCACTACATCAAAATCCTGGAATTCCCTCCTTAACAGCATTGTGGGTGTACCTACGACCACCTGGGGAGAGGGAGAGGGAGCTTGGTACCAATATAAATACCAGACTGCCAGCCCTGCCCACAGAACAGATTCTAAAACAAAGATCTCAGGGAGAGTCTTTGTGGCTGACAGTTGCCGATCGATCTCAGTCATTGCCTCATGATCTCTCCCTCACAGCAAAGCTCAAATTTAAAGATGTAACTTCAGAAACAGCTCACATTGAAAATTCATGAGTTTCACAACAATCAAACACTTGCTGGCTCTCTGTCTAAGAAGGAAACTCCCTCCTGAGTGGCTGATTAGAAAGTCTACTGTACAACTGACCGCAATCATATAAAGCATTTAATAGTCTGCTTGCAGCCAACGTGATCTGCATTCCCTCATTACTAAACACTGTTAGCCAGGAATATATTAATAATAGGCCAATTACTATTGGTTCTATAAATCATTAGCAGTTCACTGAATTTAATTCAGTGTTAATTTTTTTAAACATTTATTTTATGGAATGTGAGTATCGCTGGCTCGGCCCAGCGTTTATTACCCATCCCTAAATGCTCTTGGGCAGCACGGTGGCACAGTGGGTTAGCGCTGCTGTTTCACAGCTCCAGGGACCTGAGTTTGATTCCTGGCTCAGATCACTGCCTGTGTGGAGTTTGCACATTCTCCTCGTGTCTGCGTGGGTTTCCTCCGGGTGCTCCGGTTTCCTCCCACAGTCCAAAGATGTGCAGGTTAGGTTCATTGGCCGTGCTAAGAAGTTGCCCCTTAGTGTCCTGGGATGTGTAGGTTAGAGGGATTAGTGGGTAAAATATGTAGGGATATGGGGATAGGGCCTGGGTGGGATTGTGTTCGGTGCAGACCCGATGGGCCGAAGGGCCTCTTTCTGCACTGTAGGGTTCTATGATTCTATGAGAAGGTGATGGTGAGTAGTCACCTTAAACCACGGCAGTCCTTGTGGTGTAGGTACATCCACAGTGCTGATAGGGAAGGAGTGCCAGGATTTTGACCCAGTGACAGTGAAGGAATGGTAATATATTTCCAAGTCAGGATGGTGAGTGACTGGGAGGGGTCCTTTCGGTGGTGGTGTTCCCATTTTCCTGCTGCCGTTGGTCTTCCAGGTGGTCAAGCTCTGAGGTTGAAATGATGTGTTGCTGCAAAGCATCTCCTGGCAATGCTGAGGGAGTGATTGTTTAAGGTGATAATGTTTAAACCAGTACTGGGGAGATACGAGGACTATATCTTCACCACTTAAAATATTTGATAACAACATAAATACTAATGAGTCATCTAAACCTGGAAGATTTAATTTGCTAACAGAATAGAGGTGATAGAGCAGCTGATGTGTTGTGGCTGCACAATGTGATCCGACTCAAGTCTGTGTGAACCACAGGTAACACATTGCAGGAAACCTCGGGGAACATTGATTCAGATTTCTCGAGTTGGAATCTTTGGACATTGATACAACAGGGAGGGAGTTTCCTGGACTCTTTGTTCCAGAGGGGAGCTAGATTGTTTTCAGGGGCAGGAGGGTGTGACTATGAAATGTGGGGATCCAATGGGTTGTAATGGATGAATCAGCTCCCACAATTGTCCAAGTCAGGATGGTGAGTGACTTGGAGGGGAACCTCCAGGTGATGCTATCCCCAGGTATCTGCTGCTCTTGTCCTTCTAGACGTTAGCAGTCGTGAGTTTGATTGTTGCTGTTGAAGGTGTCTTGGAGCATCTTGTAGATGGTACCCACGGCTGCTATTGCTCACCAGGGATTGAATGTCTGTGGAAGGGGCAGCAATCGAGCAGCTGCTCTGTCCTGGGGGGTGTTGAGATTCCTGAGTGTTGTTGGAGCTGCTCCCATCCAGGTAAATGGAGAGTATTCCATCACACTCCTGACTCGTCTCCTTGTAGATGATGAACAGGCTTTGGGGATTCCTAGCCTCTGCCCTGCTCTGGTAACCACAGTATTTATATAGCTAGTTCAGTTCAGATTCTGGTCATTGTGGAGGATTCAGTGATAGTAATACCATGAAATGTTAAGAGCGATGGTTAGATCTTGTCTTGTTGGAGACAGTCATTACCTGGCACTGGTCGGGTGATAATGTTGCTTTCCACTTGTCATTTCCAGTCCAGATCATAGTCAACTCTTCAACAAGTTCAGTGAGGTTTGTGACCTACCATTCACAAATTCATGCTGGTTTCCTGTTTAAGTGAAAAAATTAAGGTGTTCAGTTATCCTATCCTTAGAGTCATGGAGGTTTACAGCACAGAAACAGGCCATTCGGCCCAGCTTTTCCATTCCATCCAGTTTTTACCATTAAACTCATGCCAATTGCCCACAGTTGACCCATATGCCACTTTGTCCATCTTACCCATGCTTTTTAAAAGACAAAATTGTACCTGCGTCTCCTACTATCTCTGGCAGTTTGTTCCAGACACTCACCACCCTCTGTGTGAAAAAACTGCCCCTCTGGACACTTTTGTATCTCTCCCCTCTCACCTTAAACCTCTGCCCTCTAGTTTTAGACTCCCCTACCTTTGGGAAAAGATATTGACTATCTAGCTGATCTGTGCCCCTCATTATTTTATAGACCTCTATAAGATCACCCCTCAGCCTCCTACACTCCAGAGGAAAAGGTCCCAGTCTATCCAGCCTCTCCTTATAACTCAAACCATCAAGTCCCGGTAGCATCCTAGTAAATCTTTTCTGCACTCTTTCTAGTTTAATAATATCCTTTCTATAATAGGATGACCAGAACTGTATACAATATTGTAAATGGCTGATTTCTTATACAACTTCAACAAGACGTCCCAACTCCTGTATTCAATGTTCTGACCAATGAAACCAAGCATGCTGAATGCCTCCTTCACCACTCTGTCCACCTGTGACTCCACTTTCAAGGAGCTATGAACCTGTATCCCTAGATCTCTTTATTCTGTAACTCTCCCCAACGCCCTACCATTAACTGAGTAAGTCCTGCCCTGATGAAGTACTCTTGATGGGGTGGGAGGTTCAATTGGGGTCTGAAAGGTCCCAATAATTAACAAATATATATATCTAAAATAGATTAAAAACAGATTTAAATCACTTACCTGCCTTCCCGCCAGTTTCCAGTGTGGTCATGCCCAGCGAATCTTCACCGGCTCTGGGAGATGCGCGCGTGTTCCCAGCACATGGACAAATCCTGGAACAAGGACGCGCGTTTCCTGACCGAGCCTGCCAGGAAACTGGAGGATTGCAATAGGATAATCGCGGCCTATATTCCAAGTGCGGCCTAACTACGGTTCTATAAAGCTGCAACATGACAGTTTAAACTCAGTGTCCCGGCCGATGAAGGCAAGCATGCCGTATGCCTCCTTGATTATCTTCTCCACCTGCATTGTCACTTTCAGTGACCTGTGTACCTGTACACCCAGATCCCTCTGCCTATCAATACTCTTAAGGAATTGCATTTGGAATACTGCGCCCAGTTCTGGTCACCACACTACCAGAAGGACGTGGAGGCTTTGGAGAGAGTGCAGAGAAGGTTTACCAGGATGATGCCTGGTATGGAGGGTCTTAGCTATGAAGAGAGATTGGGTAAACTGGGGTTGTTCTCCCTGGAAAGACAGAGGATGAGGGGCGACCTAATAGAGGTGTATAAAATTATGAAGGGAATAGATAGGGTGAACAGTGGGAAACTTTTTCCCAGGTCAGAGGTGACAAACACAAGGGTCACAATTTCAAGGTGAGGGGGGCAAGGTTCAGTACAGGTATCAGAGGGACATATTTTACACAGAGGGAGGTGGGGGCCTGGAATACACTGCCAAGCAACGTAGTGGAGGCAGACACGCTGGGATCGGTTAAGACTTATCTGGATAGTCACATGAACAGGCTGGGAATGGAGAGATACAAACAAATGGTCTAGTTGGACCAATGAGCAGCGCAGGCTTAGAGGGCCGAAGGGCCTGTTTCCTGTGCTGTATTGTTCTTTGAATGGTTCTGCCATTTACTGTATATTTCCGATCTGTATTAGACCTCCCAATATGCATTACCTCACATTTATCCAGATTAAACTCCATCTGCCATCTCTCTGCCCAAGTCTCCAACTGATCTATATCCTGCTGTATCCTCTGATGGTCCTCATCGCTATCCACAAATCCACCAATCTTTGTATTGTCCACAAACTTACTAATCAATCCAGTTACACTTTCCTCCAAATCATTTATATATATTACAAACAGCAAAGATCCCAGCACTGACCCCTGAGGAACACCACTTGTCACAGCCCTCCATTCAGAAATGAAATAGGTCCCAGTGTGGATATTGAATTTGTTGATCAGTCTTGTTCATAATGAATGGTGGAGCAGGTTTGAAGGGCTGAATGGCCTCATCCTGCTTCTAGTTTCTATGTTTACCTCCTTCTCCCTCCAGCACCTGCCGATTCCTGAGAAAAATGTCAGCTTGCTTCCAGTTCAAAGGTGAACTTGTAACCCTTAAACTCCAGGTTAGCTTCGCAAAGTCCAGATAATGCAATGTCTTTCTGTATTTTAAAAGGGAAATATCGGTTTGAAAGGTATGATTCCAACAGAAACTGGAGAAAAGCAGCAGTGAGTGAGTGATTTACACAATTCTCTGGCTGCTATGGGTGGAAGCTGACAGATTGCTGTATAAGTTTCTGCAACAATTAATCAGCAAACACAGCAACTCACGTTTCACTGCAAATGTAAGAAAAATTATTTCATAATAACATAACTTGCAACCTACTTAAACCTAATTAAAGAACAACCTATCTCCATATCAGAAAAAAACGAATCAGAATTTGATTGCACCGGGAAGGATTCAGTGCTAATAAGTGGGTAAGTCTGTATTCTGTTGGTGTAATTAACACCCACCAGAAGAGCTATCCAATATCTCTGGAAATCATTGCAGCATTCACAAGAATCTTTAGGAACAAGGAAAGCCCAATGATAAACAGCCCAGTTCCTTCTGATTAAACCCCTAAACCCCACCCAACCCATCTCTTCTCCATAGCAACAGTAATAGCATAAGTTCATAAGAAAGAGGGACAGAATTAGGCCATTCGGGCCATCATGCTTGCTCCACCATTCAATCATGGTTGATATGCTCCTCATTCCCATTTTCCTACCTTCTGCCCATAACCATTCAACCAATTAAAAATCTGTCTAACTCCTCGTTAAATTTACTCACTGTCCCAGCATCCACTGCACTTTGGGGTAGCGAATTCCACAGATTTACACCCCTGTGGGAGAACTAGTTTCTTCTCAACTCTGTTTTAAATTTGCTACCGCTTAACCTAAGATTATGACCTTTTGTCCTAGAATAGCCCATAAGAGGAAGCATCCGCTCTGCATCTACTTTTTCCATATCTTTTATCATCTTGTATACCTCAATTTGATCTCCCCTCATTCTTCTAAATTCCAGCGTGTATAGGCTCAATCTCTCTTCATACAACAAGCCCCTCATCTCTGGAACGAATCTAGTGAATCTTCTCTGAACTGCCTCCAATGTCACTACATCTTTCCTCAATATGGAGACCAAAACTGTGCACAATACTCCAGGTGTGGTCTCACCAATGCCTCGTATAGATACAACAATACTTCCCTATCTTTATATTCCACTCCTTTAGTTATAAATGCCAATATTCCATTCACTTTCTTTATTATCTGCTGTACCTGCATGCTAGCTTTGTGTAACTCATGAATGAAAACACCCAGATCCCTCTGCGTTGGTGCACCCAAAACTATTTCCCTTCTCTTTGCAATATCTGTCAATTTTTTCTTTCTCTGCTCCTTCACGGTTATTTTTTGGGATATCAGTGTCGCTGGACTAAACCAGCATTTATTGCCAAACCTAATTGTCTTTTAAAGGTGGAGGAGAGCTGCCCTCTGCAGTCCATATCATCAGAAAAATGTTTGATGCTATTATTAAATATGTTATAACAGGACACTTACTTACAAGGCAGTCAGGCAGAGACAAGGGAAGGGAAATCATGTTGAACCAATATATTGGAGTTCTTTGAAGGAGTCACATGTGCTGTGGATAGAGGAAGCTGGTGGATACACTGTGCCTAAATTTACAGAAGGCATTTGATAAGATGCCACATCACAGGTTATTGTGGAAATAAAGGCTGATGCTGTAGTGGTTTATATATTAATAAGGATAGAAGATTGGCTAGCCAGCAGCAAACATAATTTTGAGGACTTAACTTTATACAATTTATATAAATGACTGTAAGGAATCAAAGGTAAGGTTGTGAAATTTGCTGGCAACACAAAGATAGGAGGAAGGAAAGAAGAGGGCACAAGGGACCCGACTTTACCAATTTCAGTCTAAGTGCTGAACCTGGGTGTAATGCAGATCCGGTGCCCCCATACGCACCCAACCAGTCCCACTCGTGCTGTGGATGGGGCTGAGAAACGATTGGAGCTCGGAACTGCACAGTTTATAAAAAATTGAAAAAGCGAATCCCGTGTCAGATCGCTCCCGAGCCGCAGAGAGTGGAGAAAGTGGCCTGGGAGTGAACAGCAGGAGTGAAGGCCCCCACACACATCACTGTCCCCCTTAACCACCCCCCAACTACCCACACACATCACTGTCCCCCTTAACCACCCCCCAACTACCCACACACATCACTGTCCCCCTTAACCACCCCCCAACTACCCACACACATCACTGTCCCCCTTATCCACCCCCCCAACTACCCACCCCACATCACTGTCCCCCTTATCCACCCCCCCACTACCCACACACATCACTGTTCCCTTTATCCAACCCCCCAACTACCCACACACATCACTGTCCCCCTTATCCACCCCCCCCACTACCCACACACATCACTGTCCCCCTTATCCACCACCCCCACTACCCACACACATCACTTTCCCCCTTATCCACCTCCCCACTACCCACACACATCACTGTCCCCCTTATTCATCCCCCCATTACCCACACACATCACTGTCCCCCTTATCCACCCCCCCAACTACCCACACACATCACTGTCCCCCTTATCCACCTCCCCACTACCCACACACATCACTGTCCCCCTTATCCATCCCCCCATTACCCACACACATCACTGTCCCCCTTATCCACCCCCCCAACTACCCACACACATCACTGTCCCCCTTATCTACCCCCCCACTACCCACACACATCACTGTCCCCCTTATCCACCCCCCCACTACCCACACACATCACTGTCCCCCTTATCCAACCCCCCCACTACCCACACACATCACTGTCCCCTTTATCCAACCCCCCCCCACTACCCACACACATCACTGTCCCCCTTATCCAACCCCACACTACCCACACACATCACTGTCCCCCTTATCCACCCCCCACTACCCACACACATCACTGTCCCCTTTATCCAACCCCCCCCCACTACCCACACACATCACTGTCCCCCTTATCCAACCCCACTACCCACACACATCACTGTCCCCCTTATCCAACCCCACTACCCACACACATCACTGTCCCCCTTATCCAACCCCACACTACCCACACACATCACTGTCCCCCTTATCCACCCCCCACTACCCACACACATCACTGTCCCCTTTATCCAACCCCCCCCCACTACCCACACACATCACTGTCCCCCTTATCCAACCCCACTACCCACACACATCACTGTCCCCCTTATCCAACCCCACTACCCACACACATCACTGTCCCCTTTATCCACCCCCCCCCCACTACCCACACACATCACTGTCCCCCTTATCCAACCCCACTACCCACACACATCACTGTCCCCCTTATCCACCCCCCCACTACCCACACACATCACTGTCCCCTTTATCCAACCCCCCCCCACTACCCACACACATCACTGTCCCCCTTATCCACCCCCCCACTACCCACACACATCACTGTCCCCCTTATCCACCCCCCCACTACCCACACACATCACTGTCCCCTTTATCCAACCCCCGCTATCCAGACCATTCGCCTCCGCTGCCCGCCTCCCCCCTACCGATCACCCACAGAATGGCAGCGGACCTCCCAATCCCCACCGCGCCCCAACCAGAGATCCATCATTATTTTATAAACCTCTATTAGATCATCCCAAAGCTCCCTTCCTGCGTTCCAAGCAAAAAAGTCCCAGTCTATCCAGCTTCTCCTTATAACTCAAATCATCAAATTCCACTAGCATCCTAGTCAATCTTTTCTGCACTCTTTCTAGTTTAATAATATCCTTTCTATAATAGTGACCCGAACTGTACACAGTATTCCAAGTGTGACCTTACCAATGTCTTGTACAACTTCAACAAGACGTCCCAACTCCTGTATTCAATGTTCTGACCAATGAAACCAAGCATGCCGAATGCCTTCTTCACCACTCTGTCCACCTGTGACTCCACTTTCAAGGAGCTATGAACATGTACCCCTAGATCTCTTTGTTCTGTAACTCTCCCCAATGCCCTACCATTAACTGAGTAAGTCCTGCCCTGGTTCGATCGACCAAAATGCATAACCTTGTATTTGTCTAAATTAGACTCCATCTGCCATTTGTCAGCCCATTGGCCCAATTGATCAAGATCCCGTTGCAATTGGAGATAACTTTCTTCATTGTCAACTATGCCACCAATCTTGGTGTCATCTGCAAACTTACTAACCATGCTTCCTATATTCTGATCCGAATCATTAATATAAATGACAAATAACAGTGGGCCCAGCACTGATCCCTGAGACACACCGCTGGTCACAGCCTCCAGACCGAAAAATAACCCACTATAACCAGCCTCTGACTTCTGTCAATTTTGTAGCCAATGAGCTCCCTCACCTGACCCTTTCTTCCCTCCCTATTCATGTTTTTCTTTATTATTTACTGGGGGCTGAAGGGTGGGTTAGTAAATTTGCTGACAACACCAAGATTGGTGGAGTAGTGGATGAGGTGGAGGGCTCTCGCAGACTGCAAAGAGACATTGATAGGATGCAGAGCTGGGCAGAAATATGGCAGATGGAGTTTAACCCTGATAAATGCGAAGTGATTCATTTTGGTAGGACAAACTTGAAAGCAGATTACAGGGTCAATGGCAGGGTTCTGAGGAATGTGGAGGAACAGAGAGATCTTGGGGTTCATATCCACAGATCTCTGAAGGTTGCCACTCAAGTGGATAGAGTCGTGAAGAAGGCTTATAGTGTGTTAGCGTTTATTAAAGAGCCGTGGGGTTATGCGGCAACTATTACTGGACCTGGGTGAGACCACATTTGGAATATTGTGTGCAGTTCTGGTCACCTCACTATAAGAAGGATGTGGAAGCATTGGAGAAAGTGCAGAGGAGATTTACCAGGATGCTGCCTGGTTTGGAGGGTAGGTCTTATGAGGAAAGTTTGAGGGAGCTGGGGCTTTTCTCTTAGGAGTGGAGGAGGATGAGAGGCAACTTAATAGAGGTTTATAAGATGATGAGGGGGATAGATAGAGTGGATGTGCAGAGATTATTTCCTCAGGTGGATGTAGCTGTTACTAAGGGGCATAACTATAAGGTTCATGGTGGGAGATATAGGAGGGATGTCCGAGGTAGATTCTTTACTCAGAGAGTGGTTGGGGTGTGGAATGCACTGCCTGCTGTGATAGTGGAGTCGGACACTTTAGGAACTTTCAAGCGGTTATTGGATAGGCACATGGAGCACTCCAGAATGATAGGGAGGGGATAGCTTGATTTTGGGTTTAGACATAGCTCAGCACAACATTGAGGGCCGAAGGGCCTGTACTGTGCTGTTCTGTGTTCATTCTTTATTCATTTGTGGGACATGAGCATCACTGGCTGGCCAGCATTTATTGCCCATCCCTAGTTGTCCTTGAAAAGTTGATGGTGAGCTGCCTTCTTGTATCGCTGAAGTCCATGTTTTGTGGGTTGACCCACAATGTCATTAGGAAGGAAATTCCAGGATTTTGACCCAGTGACTGGGAAGGAATGGCAATATATTTCCAAGTCAGGATGGTGAGCGGCTTGGAGGGGAACTTGCATGTGGGGGTATTCCCATGTATCTGCTGCCCTTGTCCTTCTGGATGGAAGTGGTTATGGGTTTGGAAAGTGTTGCTTAAGGATCTTTAGTGAGTTGCTGCAGTGTATCTTGTAGATACACTGAGAATCGGTGGTGGAGGGAGTGGATGTTTATGGATGTGGTGCCAATACAGTGGGGCTGCTCTGTCCTGGAGGGTGTTGAGCTTCTTGAGTGTTGCTGGAGTTACACCCATCCAGACAAGTGGGGAATACTCCATCACGCTCCTGACTTGTGTCTTATAAATGGTGGACAGGCTTTAGGGAGTCAGAAGGTGAGTTACTCACTGCAGGATTCCTAGCCTCTGGCCTATCTTCTAGCCACTGTGCTTATGTGGTGAGTCCAGATGAGTTTCTGGTCAATGATAACACCAACTTTTACCATTGTGGACCTGTACACCCAGATCCCTCTGCATGTTAATGTTCCTAAGGGTTCTGTGTTTACAGTATAATTCACACCTAAATTTGATCCTCCAAAATACATCACCTCTCATTTGTCTGGATTAAACTCCACCTGCCATTTCTGTACCCAAATCTCCAATCTCTCTCTATCCTGTTGTATCCTCTGATAATCAGATTATCCTCTGATAATCGTATGGTGAGCAGTTGCAATCCAATGGGCCAAATGGCCTCCTTCTGCACCGAAACAAATGACAAATGCAAATTTCCTGTACACTGTCACAATTAAGATTGGAAAAGTCCAATCAAAGAATATTCAATTAGTTCTAGCCAAAATGCACAAACTTTCTTAGTGGTCCCGGACCTCTTAAAGTCCTTTGAGAAGAGCAAAGAGGGGGCATGAGATCAGCTTTCATGTGGAACATGTTCATCCGCTTCCTACCCTGGTCAAACGGGAATGTTTCCAACAGGCACCATCGGCAACTCCGCCAATCTTTGTATCATTTACAAATATACTCTTCAGACCTCCACAGCCCATTTTTATACACTACAAACAACAGAGGACCCAGCATTGATCCCCACGGTTCAGTTAGACCTCAGCTGGAATATTGTGTACAGTTCTGAGTGCCACACTATAGGAAGGATGTGGACACATTGGAGAGAGTACAGAAGAGGTTTATAAGAATGGTTCCAGGGATGAGAATCTTCAGTTATGAGGACAGATTGGAGAGTTGTGGCTGTTTCCCTTGGAGAGAAGAAAGTTAATTGGAGATTCTTGAAGGTGGCAGTATAGGTGGAGAAGGTGGCGAAGAAGGCTTATGGTATGCTTGCCTTTATAGGAAGGGGTATAGAGTATAAAAGCTGGTGTCTAATGTTGCAGTTGTATAGAATGTTGGTTAGACTGCATTTGGAGTACTGAGTCCAGTTCTGGTCACCTTACTACCGGAAGGACATGGAGACCCTGGAGAGAGTGCAGAGGAGGTTTACCAGGATGTTGCCTGGTATGGGGGGTCTTAGCTATGAGGAGAGATTGGGTAAATTGGGGCTGTTCTCCCTGGAAAGATGGAGAATGTGGGGAGATCTAATAGAGGCGTATAAGGTTATGAAGGGTATAGAAAGGGTGAACAGTGGGAAGCTTTTTCCCAGGTTGGATATGAAAATCACGAAGGGTCATGGGCTTAGGGTGAGAGGGGCGAGGTATAATTCAGATGTTAGAAGGAGGTTTTTTTTGGGGCCACTGCTGTTTGTAATCTTTATTAATGATCTGGATGAGGGTATAGTTGGGTGGATTAGTAAATTTGCTGATGACACCAAAGTCGGAGGTGTGGTAGATTGTGAGGAAGGGTGTCATAGTTTGCAGGATGACTTAGAAAGGTTGCAGAGCTGGGCTGAGAGGTGGCGGATGGAATTTAATGCGGAGAAGTGTGAGGTAATTCAATTCGGTAGGAATAACAGATGTGTCGAGTATAGGGCTAACGGGAGGATTTTGAATAGTGTGGAGGAGCAGAGGGATCTAGGTGTATGTGTACATAGATCCCTGAAAGTTGGGAATCAAGTAGATAAGGTTGTTAAGAAGGCGTACGGTGTCTTGGCGTTTATTGGTAGGGGGATTGAATTTAGGAGTCGCAGCGTCATGATGCAACTGTACACAACTCTGGTGCGGCCGCACTTGGAGTTTTGTGTGCAGTTCTGGTCCCCACATTACAGGAAGGATGTGGAGGCTTTGGAGAGGGTGCAGAGGAGGTTTACCAGGATGTTGCCTGGTATGGAGGGGAGATCCTATGAGGAGAGACTGAGGGATTTGGGGTTGTTTTCGCTGGAAAGAAGGCGGCTAAGAGGGGATCTTATTGAAACATATAAGATGATTAGAGGTTTAGACAGGGTAGATAGTGATAGCCTTTTTCCTTGGATGGAGAAAGCTAGCACGAGGGGGCATGGCTTTAAATTAAGGGGGGGTAGTTATAGGATGGATGTCAGGGGTAGGTTCTTTACCCAGAGGGTGGTGAGGGATTGAAATGCCCTGCCTGCTGCAGTTGTAAATGCGCCTAGTTTGGGGGCATTTAAGAGATCTGTGGATAGGTTTATGGATGAAAAGGGATTGGTTTAGGCTAGTGGGTCATTGTTTTGTAACTGGTCGGCACAACATTGTGGGCCGAAGGGCCTGTTCTGCGCTGTAATGTTCTATGTTCTATGTTCTATGTACACAGAGGGTTGTGGGAGCCTGGAATGCACTGCCAAGTAGGGTGGTGGAGGCAGATACGCTCGGGTTGTTTAAGGCTTACCTGGTTGTTATTGAATGGGATAGCAGACTCAAGGGGCTGAGTGGCCTATTCCTGCTTCTCATTTGTACGTGGTGTAGGTCCTCCCATGGTGCTGTTAGGAAGAGAGTATCAGGATTTTGACTCAGCGACTGCGAAGGAACAGCGATATATATTTCCAAGTCAGGATGGTGAATGGATCGGAGGAGAACTTGGTGGTGTTTCCAGGTGTCTGTTGGTCTTGTTCTGCTCAATAGTAGAGATCAGGGGTTTGAAAAGTGTTTGGCGTGTTGGTATAGTATTTATAAAGAGCTGGGTGCCAGATTCACTGCTGCACTGCAGACATATGGCACAAAGTATTCTATCATTCTATCAGCTCACCTGCCACATACAGGAGCTGAATGGAATACACTTGATAAAACTCCAGCATTTTTCAACCTAAAGTATAATTTATTTCAAAATTGTCAGAACCAGAAGAGATAACTGTGGATAACCTTGCTGAGTTCCTGCAGCACATCTTGTCAATGTGACACATTGCTGCCACTGTTCATCATTGGTGAGGGATTGGAAAAGTAACAATCAAATCTCTGCTTTATCCTGGATGGTGTTTTTGGAGTTGGACCCATCCAGACATGTGGAGCGTATTCCATCACACTCCAGATTTGTGCCTTGTAAATGGTGGACAGGCTTTAGGAAGTCAGGTGGTGAATTAGTCACTGCAATATTTCTAGTCTCTGACCTGCGTTTATAGTCACAATATTTATATAATTGGGTCCAGTTTATTTTCTGGTTAATGGTAACCCTCAGGATGGTGATAATGAGGGATTCAGTGATGATAATTTCTTTGAATGTCAAGGGGTGATGATTAGATTCTCTCTTATTGGTGATGGTCATTGCCTGGCATTTGTGTGGTGTGAATGTTACTTACCACTTGTCAACCCAAACCTGGATATTATCTGGGTCTTGCTGTGTTTGAACATTCGCCTGTTTCAGTATCTGAGGAGACGCAAATGGTGCTGAACATTGTGCAATGATCAGTGATCATCCCCACCTCTGACCTTACGATGGAGGGAGGGTCACTGATGATGCAGCTGAGGATGGCTGGGCCTCGGACACTCCCCTGAGGGACTCCTGCAGAGACTCCTGGGGCTGAGATGATTGACCTCCAACCACCACAACTATCTTCCTTTGTTCCGGGTATGTCTCTAACCAGTGGAGAGTTTTCCTCCTGACACTCATTGATTCCAGTTTTCCTTGGGCTTCCAGATGCCACAATCGGTCAAATGCTGCATTGATGACAAGGGCAGTTACCTCACTCTGGAACTCAGCTCTTTTCCCATGTTTGAACCAAGGCTGTAATGAGATCAGGAGCTGAGTGACCCTGGAGAAACCCAAACTGGTGTCACTGAGCAAATTATTGCAGAAACTCAGCAACTCGACAACACCCAGGACGCGCTGGGCTTAAGAGACTTCTGAATGAGTACATGGGATTTAATGGGATTGAGAGTTACAGATAGGACTGGGCACAACTTGTGGGCCGAAGGGCCTGTTTGTGCTGCAGTGTTCTATGTTCTATAACTCACCAAGGTTCCTTAGCCCCACTTTAGCAAACCCACACCCTCCCATCTCGGAGGACAAGAGCAGCAGATGTCTCGGAACATCATCACCTGGATATTTCTCTCCAAGTCACTCACCATCCTGACTTGGAAACATATCACCGTTCCTTCACTGTCGCTGGGTCAAAATCCTGGACCTCCCTCCCTAACAGCACCATGGGTGTACCTACACCTCGAGGACTTCAGTGAGTTCAAGACAGCAGTAAATGTGCTAAAATAAGGAAGGGAGACTTTCAGATAGCTCCTGTAATTCACAAACTGTGTTCAAGTGAAAAGGTAGAACGTAGAACATAGAACATTCCAGCGCAGTACAGGCCCTTCGGCCCACGATGTTGTGCAAACCTGTGAAACCAATCTAAAGCCCATCTAACCTACACTATTCCAATATCATCCATATGTTTATCCACTGACCATTTGAACGCCTTAAAGTTGGCGAGTCCACAACTGCTGCAGGCAGGGCATTCCACACCCTTACTACCCTCTGAGTAAAGAACCTACCTCTGACATCCATCCTATAATTACCACCCCTTAATTTAAAGCTACATCCCCTCGTGTTAGCCATCACCATCCGAGGAAAAAGGCTCTCACTGTCCACCCTATCCAATCCTTTGATCATCTTGTTTGCCTCAATTAGGTCACCTCGTAACCTTCTTCTCTCCAATGAAAATAACCTCAAGTCCCTCAGCCTTTCCTCATAAAACATTCTCACCATACCAGGCAACATCCTGGTAAACCTCCTCTGCACCCTTTCCAATCCTTCCACATCTTTCTTATAATGCGGCGACCAGAACTGTACGCAATACTCCAACTGCGGCTGCACCAGAGTTTTGTACAGTTGTAACATGAGCATGAAGGTACTATTAGGATATTTTTAATGGGAGATATCTGTACGACACTCACTGGGAAAATGAAATTCAGACAGAGTGGGGCATTATCAATGTCTAATCAGTTGGAACAATCGAGAGGGTTGTGTCCGGAGGGGTAATTTTTTCACACAGAGGGTGGTGAGTGTCTGGAACGAGCTGCCAGAACTAGTAGTAGAGGCAGGTACAATTTTATCTTTTAAAAAGCATTTAGACAGTTACATGGGTACGATGGGTATAGAGGGATATGGGCCAAATGTGGGCGACTGGGATTAGCTTACGGGTTTTTAAAAAAAGCGCGGCATGGATAAGTTGGGCCAAAGGGCCTGTTTCCGTGCTGTAAACCTCTGTGACCTCAATGATCTCTAATCTTTTACTCTACACAATATAAAAGTTAATGTTAATGTTTATTTATTAGTCATGAGTAGGTTTACATTAACACTGCAATGAAGTTACAGTGAAATTCTCCTAGTTGCTACATTCTGGCACCTGTTCGAGTCAATGCACCCAAAGTCAATGCGCCTTTCAGACTGCAGGAGGAAAGCGGAGCAACCAGAGGAAACCCACGCAGACACGGGGAGAATGTGCAAACTCTACACAGACAGTGACCCGACCCAGGAATCGAACCCAGGTCCTTGAGTCACTGCACCACCATGCCACTCAATATATCCGGAACTTTCCAGCCAATCACATTTGTTGCTGCTGGCAGCGAGAATTGAGAATCAGCCAAATCTCTGTTCACTGCAGCGGGACTGGAGAATGGCGGAAAAATCCTGCCCAACATGTAAACAGGTGAAGTGTTGGGGTGTCTTTGTGCTGAGGGGTATCTGGTCCTAAACACACATTTGTCTATTTATATTCATCACTACCCTGGGAATAAATGTCTCACTCAATTAGCCTGACAGACATGAGTTCCCACAGTTATTCCACTGCACAGTTAAGCTTCGTAATTATACTCAACGTAAGATTAACCAGAGTTAAAGATTCCTCAAAAACACCACTTTTCATGTAAATGTGTAGCAATCGGAACCAATCTCCGCTCAATAACTGCTTCCATTCCAATCATAGCGCTGTTAACTCACTCACTGACCAGTGTGGGGGAGCGTATGGGGAGGGGGGTGTGGGGGAGGGGGGTGGGGGTGTGGGGCAGGTGTGTGGGGGAGAGGGTATGAGGGAGGGGGTGTGAGGGAGATGTGTGGGGGTAAGGAATGTGGGGGGGAAGGGGTGTGGGGGAAGGGGTGCTGTTTGATTCCCGGTTTGGATCACTGCATTGGCCATTCTAAATTCTCCCTCAGTGTACCCGAATAGGTGGAGTGTGGCGACTAGGGGAATTTCATCGTAACTCCATTGCAGTGTTAATGCAAGTCTACTTGTGATACTAATAAATACACTTAAACTTCTTACCATCTGAATGGGGAGTTAGAGGAGATGGAAACTGGGGTTAGAAACAAAACGCAGAAAAAGTGAAAGGAAAAGAGGAAATCATGGGGATAAAAAGCAAGAAGCAAACAGAAGCTCCATTGTCCTGGAGACAGTCTTCGTGTCAGATAGAAAAACCAAATTAAAATTTCTGTATCTTAATGCACATTCCTAAAAAAATTAGATATAGAATTGACAGCACAGATAGACTTAGATAGGTTCGATCTGATAGTTAATATTGAAACATGGTTACAAGGAGATCAAAGTAGGGAAATATTTGACTTTTTGGAAGTACAGGTGGGAAGGGAATGTCAGTCAGATAGCTCTAATAAGAGAGGAAATAAGTACAATTCTGAGGTGGTCTCAACTCAGAGGATCTGGAGGCAATTTTGGTGGTAATGATTAATTCCGAAGGAAGGAAGTGAGCGTGGGGAGTATTTCCTCCACCTCCAGAGAGAAGCTGGACTGTAACAAAGAGTTTAAATCAAGAAATAACCAATGCATTTAAAAAGAACACTGCATTAATCACAGGCAATTTTAATTTTATATACATTGGACTAAGCAAATTGGAATTGGCAGCCAAGAGAATAAATTCTTAAAGTGCATTCACTGTGGTTTCCTGGAGCAATACGTTACAGAGCCAACGAGGGATCAGGTTATTTTGGATCCAGTAATGTGTAATGTGGTAGGTTTAAATAAATGATCCGATTGATCCCCTAGGAAGTAATAATCACAGTGTGATAGAATTTAGCACTCAACTAAAGTGTGAGAACATTCGGACTGAAATATTCGTGTTAAAGAAGGAGAATTAGGAAGTACTGGTGGGTGATACTACGAGAGAGACAATGGAATCACATCCTATCTCCAGACAAGAGTACATCAAAAGCACAAAAGCCATATTGAGACTAACTGCCATCTCCTGTGGAGATAATGGAAGCTAATCTATCATGGGGGCAGCATGATGGCCCAGTGGTTAGTATCGCTGCCTCACAGAGCCGGGGACCTGAGTTCAATTCTGGCCTTTGATGATTGTCCATGTGGAGTCTGCATGTGCTTCCCGTGCCTACATGGGTTTTCTATGGATGCCCTGGTTTCCTTCCACACTCCAAAGATGTACAGGTTAGGTGGATTGGCCATACTAAGGAAGGACAGGGAGGCTGGCAGAAGAGGTGGTGGAGTGGCACTGTTAATCAGGGACAGTGTCATGGCTGCAGAGAAAGAGGATGCCGTGGAGGGACTTTCTACAGAGTCTCTGTGGGTGGAAGTTACGAACAGCAAAGGGTCGAAAACTTTGCTGGGTGTATTCTATAGGCCGCTCAATAGTGACAGGGAAGTTGAAGTGCAGATAGGGAACCAGATTCTGGAGAAATGTATTAAAAACAGAGTTGTCGTGATGGGAGACTTCAATTTCCCAAACATCGACTGGAATATCCCTAGGGTAAGGGGTTTGGCTGGAGAGGAGTTTGTTAGGTGTGTTCAGGAAGGTTTCCTAACACAATATGTGGACAAGCCTACGAGGGGAGAGGCTGTACTTGACCTGGTACTGGCGAATGAACCAGGGCAGGTGATGGATCTCTCGGTAGGAGAGCATCTTGGGAATGGTGACCATAATTCTATCTCCTTCACAATTGCATTGGAACGAGATAGGATCAGGCAGGCTAGGAAGGTGTTTGTCTGGAGTAAGGGGAGATACGAAGAAGTCAGGAAGTTACTTGAACAAATAAACTGGAAGGAGGCATTCTCAGGGAAAAGTACCGAAGGAAGGTGGCGGATATTCAAGGAATGTTTGTCTGGCGCTCTGCATGACAATGTTCTGATAAGGCAAGGGGGTTTTGGTAGGTCGCAGGAACCGTGGTGCACGAAGGCTGTGTTGAACCTAGTCAGGAGGAAAAGGAAGGTGTACAAAAGGTTCAGGGAACTAGGAGAGGTTAAGGATCTTGAAGAGTATAAGGACTGTAGAAAGGAGGTTAAAAGGGAAATTAGGAGAGCCAGAAGGGGTCATGAGAAGACCTTGGCGGGTAAGATTAAGGAAAATCCCAAGGCCTTCTATAAATATGTGAAAGGTAAAAGGATGAGAAGGGAAAGGATAGGACCTATAAAAGGTGAAGGGGAAAGGTCTGTGTGGAACCAGAAGAAATGGCGGAGGTGCTTAATGAGTACTTTGCCTCAGTATTCACAGTGGAAGCTGATCTGGGAGATCTTGCTATGGACTTGCAGCAGATGGAAAAGATTGAGTACATGGACATTAAGGAGGAGGATGTGTTAGAACTTTTGAATTCTATCAAAATAGATAAGTCGCCGGGACCAGATGGGATGTACCCCAGGATACTGTGGGAGGCGAGGGAAGTGATTGCAGAGCCCCTGGCGATGATCTTTGCGTCGTCAATGGAGACGGGAGAGGTTCCGGAAGATTGGAGGATTGCGGATGTAGTCCCTATTTTCAAGAAAGGGAACAGAGATAGCCCAGGAAATTACCGCCCGGTGAGTCTGACCTCAGTGGTTGGTAAGCTGATGGAGAGGCTTCTGAGGGACAAGATTTACGAGCATTTGGAGAGGTTTGACATGATCAGGAATAGTCAGCATGGATTTGTCAAGGGCAGGTCGTGCCTTACGAGCCTAGTTGAGTTCTTCGATAATGTGACTGAACACATTGACGAAGGAAGTGCCGTGGACGTAGTGTACATGGACTTCAGCAAGGCGTTTGATAAGGTCCCCCATGCAAGACTTCTTGAGAAGGTGAGAGGGCATGGGATCCAAGGGCCTTTGGCCTTGTGGATCCAGAACTGGCTTGCCTGCAGAAGGCAGAGAGTGGTTGTGGATGGGTCTTTTTCGGAATGGAGGTCAGTCACCAGTGGGGTGCCCCAGGGATCTGTTCTGGGACCCTTGCTGTTTGTCATTTTCATAAATGACCTGGATGAGGAAGTGGAGGGATGGGTTAGCAAGTTCGCTGATGACACGAAGGTCGGTGGTGTTGTGGATGGTCTGGAAGGATGTCAAAAGTTGCAGCAGGACATAGATAGGATGCAGGAATGGGCGGAGAAGTGGCAGATGGACTTCAATGCGGATAAATGTGTAGTCGTCCATTTCGGCAGAACCAACGGGATGAACGAGTACACTATAAAGGGTAGGAGTCTTAGTAGCGTTGAAGAGCAGAAGGATCTCGGGGTCCGGGTCCACAGGACTCTTAAATCGGCCTCGCAGGTGGAGGAGGTGGTCAAGAAGGCGTATGGTGTACTGGCCTTCATTAATCGAGGGATTGAGTTTAGGAGTCGGGAGGTAATGCTGCAACTTTACAGGACCCTTGTCAGGCCTCATTTGGAGTACTGTGCGCAGTTCTGGTCGCCTCACTATAGGAAAGACGTAGAAGCTATTGAAAGGGTGCAGAGGAGATTTACAAGGATGTTGCCTGGACTGGGAGGCATGCCTTATGAAGTTAGGTTGAGGGAGCTGGGACTCTTTTCCCTAGAGAGGCGAAGGTTGAGAGGCGACCTGATAGAAGTTTATAAAATGTTGAGAGGAATAGATAGGGTGGACTCTCAGAGGCTATTTCCCCGGGTTGAAATGGTCGCTACGAGAGGACACAGATTTAAGGTGCGGGGAGGGAAGTACAGAGGTGATGTTAGGGGTAAGTTTTTCACTCAGAGGGTGGTGAGTGATTGGAATCGGCTGCCGTCATCGGTGGTGGAGGCGAACTCGCTGGGGTCTTTTAAAAGACTTCTGGATGAGTATATGGGGTTTAATGGGATTGGGGGTTATAGATAGGTCTATAGATTGGTGGGGTTGATGTGATCGGCGCAACTCGAGGGCCGAAGGGCCTGTTTGTGCTGTAATGTTCTATGTTCTATGTTCTATGTAACATGTTCTATGTTCTAAATTGATCCTTGGTGTTAGGGGGATTTGCAAGGTAAGTACCTGGGGTTTTTGGGAATAAGGACTTCATGGGCCAAATGGCGTCCTTCTGCCCTGAAGAGATTCGAATTATCATCTCAGCAGGAATGATATCCTGTGAATAATGTCCCAACCCAGCTTGTGGACTTTGGCTTTCCAGGAATATGCAAAGACTGGGATAAAAGTCAGCTATAGGTCAGTGCTGGGAGTGTCAACGTGTGACACAGAAGGAAAGGAAGCAGCAACAGAGTTTTGTACAGAACTTTCTGTCTCCCTGATTACTGAAAGCCTGAGCTGAAAAAGAGACAGGGCAGCATCAGCGGAAGCAGAAAACCCTGGAATCTCAAACATTCACCTGCTGAAGACAGAGATACTGGAACTACAAACTCCAATGGCTACAGTATTCCATGATCCACTGCTCCGGGAAATCTGATTCATATCATTTATTAATTTAACTTACTTTTGGACTGATTTCTCCTTTCTAATCTGTGTGAATATATATGTGTGTGTTTTATCTCTCTTAGAAGCTAAAAAACCCACTCTTTACCCAATGGAAGCCTGGTTGCATTGAGCGACACACTGACTTTCTGTCTCAGCCTGACACTCTGAAAGGATTTGGGAAGATTCCACCCGAGGCAGCTGAGAGTAGAGTGAGCAATATTGCAGCAAGGGAGTTTGCTGGTATCCCATCGAGCCAGGATTAAAGTGCAGATAGAACCCTACAGTGCAGAAACAGGCCCTTCGGCCCATCGAGTCTGCACCGAACACAATTCCACCCAGACCCTATCCCCATATCCCTACACATTTTACCTGCTAATCCCTCTAACCTACACAACCTACACAACCCAGGACACTAAGGGGCAATTTTAGCATAGCCAATGAACCTAACCCGCACATCTTTGGACTGTGGGAGGAAACCGGAGCACCCGGAGAAAACCCACGCAGACACGAGGAGAATGTGCAAACTCCACACAGACAGTGACCCGAGCCGGGAATCGAACCCAGGAGCTGTGAAGCAGTAGTGCTAACCCACTGTGCTACCGTGCCGCCCCGATATCTGAAAGACTTGTGGGGCTGGAGGAGATCACAGACACCGGGAGGGTGAGGGAGTTAAGTCAAGATAATGCTCAATGGAAGCCAATATAGGTCAGAGAAATGAGACTTGGTGCAAGTTATGGAGTCAACTAGCAGCATCCTGGATATCTGCACATTTTCATAAGGCAGAATATGGAAGAGTTGCCAGGAAGTGTGTGAAATAGTTGGGTCGAGACATAATGAACATATAGATGAGAATTTCAGCTGTAAGTTAGTTAGAGGAATTGTTCATTATGCACAAAAATGAGGTTGGAATCTCAGCTTGGGTAGCACAGTAGTTAACATTGCTGTTTCACAGCTCCAAGGACCTGGGTTCGATTCCCAGCTTGGATCAGCCTCTGTGTGGAGTTTGCACATTCTCCCTGTGTCCGTGAGGGTTTCCTTTGGGTGCTCCAGTTTCGTCCCACAATCCAAAGATGTGTGGGTTAGGTGCATTGGCCATGGTAAATTACCCCTCAATGTTCCCAGGATGTGTACGTTAGAGGGATTAGTGGGGTAAATGTGTGGGGTTGAGGGGATAGGGCCTGGGGTGGGATTATTGTTGGTACAGACTCGATGGGCCAAATGGCCTCCTTCTATGATTCTATGACATCAACATTGTAAACAGACTGGGTCTAAATTTCAAATCATTGCCAGGGAGAGGGATGGAGTTGGTATCTCGAGATTGGAACTTGGAGTGAAGGCTTCTACCTTCCCAATGATATGTTAGTGAGGAGCAAACTCTGAGCTGTAAACCTAACGCTGGAAATATTCTCTGCAGATTTGGGAATCTGAGAAAATGTCTAATAATGTCCACCAGTCACAAGTGTAACCTTGATGTGGAGATGTCAGCGTTGGGCTGGGCACAGTAAGTGTTCTCACAACACCAGGTTAAACACGAGCTTTCGGAGCTCTGTTCCTTCCTCATTCTTCATTCTCATCCGATTCCAAATAAACCTGTTGGGAGTTTAACCTGATGTTGTGAGAATTGTAACTTGTTTCTTTTCTGTATTTATTCATTAGCAGCCTTAATTGACATGAGGTAATCAGCTTTTGTTTAAAACAAATCAAATGATTTTTTTACTCCTGTGGTTTCTGCTCCCTCACCCCCACTGATACCATCGAGTTTTAACAAGTCCTTCCACTTCCTCAGCTGTAACGTGTCTTTACAAATTTCAGCAAGTCTGGAAGAATTGTATTTGCTTTTCTGTGTTGCTGCTGTTTGTCACTGTGTGGGTCACCAGCTATTTGAACCCCACAGGGTGGGCAAGACTGACAAGAGCTCAATTCTTTCAATACAATCCCATTTCTGTAAAGAACACTCTCTTTAATTGGTGCAGTTTTTAAAAATTCTATTTGTCCCCCATTATTTTAGGTGACCTCCTTATTATTTTGTTCTGGCAGCTCTGGTATTAGACACCCATTAGTGACTCATAATCACTTCAGCAAGTCTCCAGTCTGATTGTGAGTGTCTTTATAAAAGTAAGAATAAATAAGCATGTTACCACACAGAAGAAAATACATTAAACAGGCTTTCCATTCCCAATGAAGCAGTCACCACCTTTCCTCAGCTTCACAGGTATTAGAACGAGGATTTGTTTCAGATCTCCTGGACACTCTGTCAGTGCTGCTGTTAGAAAGCAGATGTTTGCAGACATTTCACAGGCAGGAGCAGAGTGTCAGGAATGGGGGGAGGATTGGGCAGGGGCTGGGGGGGAGAGGGGCCAGGGCGCTGTGGGGGAGGCAGAGACAGCAGGTCCGAGTGTGGGGGGTGAGGCGCAGCTGCATCAGTGAGTCCCAGAATCCCAATGCAGGCAGTGGGTTTACAGGATTCACCCAACAGCCAATAGCACCATGCTGTCCACTTCCTTCATCCTATCCCCTCCATCGACCAGCATTAGAAAATTAACAATTGTTTGGGCAGGTTTGGACTGATAAAGGATCGACTTGTCAGAGAAAATAGTTTCATAAACTTGACTGATGTGTTTGATAATGTGACCAAGGCAGTGGATAAGGACAGTGATCCAGTCCATATGGATTTGAAGAGCATTTGACAAAGCAAAACAGGATAGGCTGTCAGGATAAAACAGGGCAGTAGCAGCACAGAGAAAATTACTGAAAGAGAAAATACACGGTTGTGACAACTGGTTGTTTCGGAGGCTGGAGGGAGGGTACAAGGTGTGTCCTCCTCCGTGAAGACCGACACTAAAAACTTATTTAAAGCCTCAGCCATTTCCTCGTTACCCACTGATAAATCCCCCCTCTCATCCTCCAAGGGTCCAACATTCACTCTAGCCACTCTCTTCTTCTTTATATATTTGTAAAAACTTTTACTGTCATTTTTTATATTTAGAGCTAGTTTAATTTCATACTCTATCTTTCCTTTATCGCTTTCTTAGTCATTCTTTGTTGTTTTTAAAATCTTTCCCAATCTTCTAATCACCCACTATTTTTAGCCACTCTGAACACATCAGCTTTTAATTTAATACTCTCCTTTATTTTCTTAGATAACCACGGCTGGTTATCCCTTCTCCTACAGCCCTTCTTTACCATCAGAATATGTACGAGTACCGAAAAAGATCTCCTTAAAAATCTCCACTGTTCCTCAGCCGTCCTGCCAACCAATCTACATTCGCCAATTCCGCTTTCATCTTATCATACTCCCCTCTGTTCAAACAGAGGACACTGGTTCGGGACCCTACTTTCTCATCCTCCATCTACATCAAAAACTCAACCACACAATGATCACTCGTCCCAAGAGGATCCCTCACAATAAGATCCCTAATTCTACCTGCCTCATTACATAACACCAGATCTAATATAGCGCGTTCCCTCGTAGGTTCCATCACATACTGTTCAAGGAAACTATCCCGACAGCATTCCAAGAACTCTTCCTCAAGCCCACTGCGTCCAACTTGGGTCATCCAATCAATATGCAGATTAAAATCCCCCATAATTATCGCCGTTCCGTTTCTGCACGCGTCAATTATTTGTTTGTTCATAGCCCGCCCCACCTCAAAGTTATTATTTGGGGACCTATAGACCACACCCACCAGTGCCTTCCTCCCCTTACTATTCCTTATCTCCACCCACAACGATTCCACATTTTGCTCTTTGGAGCCTATATCTTCCCTTACTACCGCCCTGATATTATCTTTGATTAACAGAGCTACCCCACCCCCTTTTTCCTCCTGTCTATCCTCCCTAAACGTCTGATACCCCTGGATATTCAGTTCCCAGTCCCAGTCACCTTGCAACCACGTTTCTGTAATGGCCACCAGATCATATCCATTTGTGCTGATTTGCGCCATTAACTCATTCACTTTGTTCCGAATGCTTCGTGCATTCAGATAAAGTGTCTTCATCCCAGCCATTATCTGGACCTTATTTGTAGAAACGCTACTAACCTCTCTCGTGTCCCCTACTCCTTTAATTAGTGGAACATCCTCAACATTTACCTGCACTCTTAAGGATTCTGCCATTTACTGTATATTTCCTATCTGTATTAGACCTTCCAAAATTACCTCATATTTGTTCAGATTAAACTCCATCTGCCATCTCTCCGCCCAAGTCTCCAACTGATCTATATCCTGCTGTATCCTCTGATGGTCCTCATCACTATCCACAAATCCACCAATCTTTGTGTCATCGCAAACTTACTAATCAATCCAGTTACATTTTCCTCCAAATCATAGAATCATAGAAATCATAGAACCCTACAGTACAGAAAGAGGCCATTCGGCCCATCGAGTCTGCACTGACCACAATCCCACCCAGGTCCTACCCCTATATCCCTACATATTTTACCCACCAATCGCTCTAACCGAAGCATCGCAGGACACTAAGGGGCAATTTTAGTATGGCCAATCACACTACCCAGCACATCTTTGGACTGTGGGAGGAAACCAGAGCACCCGAAGGAAACCAATGCAGACAGTAACTCAAGCCATTCAGAAAATGCACTATTCCACTGCTACCCTCTGTCTTCTTTGACCGAGTCAGTTTTGTATCCATCTTGCCAGCTCACCTCTGATCCTGTGTGGTCTCACCTTCTGCACCAGTCTGCCATGAGGGACCTTGTCAAAGGTCTTACTGAAGTCCATGTAGACAACATCCACTGCCCCACCCTCAACAATCATCTTCGTCAGTTCCTCGAAAAACTTGATCAAGTTGGTGAGATACAACCAGCATAATTAAGGGCACTGCGCATTCTCTCTTCCACCTTCTGTCAGGAAAAAGATATAAAAGTCTGAGGTGACGTATCAACTAACTCAAGAACAGCTTCTTCTCTGCTGCTGTCAGATTTTTAAAGGGACCTATCTTGCAGTAAGTTGATCTTTCGCTACACCCTAGCTATGAATGTAACACTACATTCTGCACTCTCTCCTTTCCTTGTCTATGAACAGTATGCTTTGTCTGTGCATAATGCCCCTTGGCACTATGTATCTTCACCCCTGAACGTTCCTACTGAAACCCACCCTCCAAACCTTCTACATGAAGAACCTGCCAGGTTTGTGCTGAGCACAGAGATCAGTGAAGTATTTCTGGTACAGGGTCCAGGTGTGGTGGACTATGAGCAGCATTGCTCCCTCTCTCCTGTTTCCTTCCAAAGAAACTCTTCAAATGTATACAATAAAAATAGAACAAAACTTACTCCAATTTATAAATCAAAGAAAGAGTCCTTTGAAACTTCATTACTCCAAACTTGAGGCCTTACCCTGGGCCAATCCAAGTTTCCCACAATTCCCAACAGGTTCAGCTGGTCAACTGATCATCACATCTTTCTGTAATTGGTTCCATGGTTTACTGGGTCAGTACATTCTTACAGCATTGGCCACATTACATCCCAAACAAAGTTGTTACTGGTTATATATCTTTTATATCTTTTTCCTGACGAGTGGTGTGCCTCAGGTATCTGTTTTGGGGCCACTGCTGTTTGTAATCTTTATTAATGATCTGGATGAGGGTATAGTTGGGTGGATTAGTAAATTTGCTAATGACACCAAAGTCGGAGGTGTGGTAGATTGTGAGGAAGGGTATCATAGTCTACAGGGAGACTTAGATAGGTTGCAGAGCTGGGCTGTGAGGTGGAGGATGGAGTTTAAAGCGGAAAAATGTGAGGTAATTCACTTTGGTAGGAATAACAGATGTGTTGAGTATAGGGCTAATGGGAGGACTTTGAATAGTGTGGATGAACAGAGGGATCTAGGTGTATGTGTACATAGATCCCTGAAAGTTGGGAATCAAGTAGATAGGGTTGTTAGGAAGGCATACGGTGTCTTGGCGTTTATTGGTAGGGGGATTGAATTTAGGAGTCGCAGCGTCATGTTGCAACTGTACAAAACTCTGGTGCGGCCACACTTGGAGTACTATGTGCAGTTCTGGTCCCCACATTACAGGAAGGATGTGGAGGCTTTGGAGAGGGTGCAGAGGAGGTTTACCAGGATGTTGCCTGGTATGGAGGGGAGGTCCTATGAGGAGAGACTGAGAGATTTGGGGTTGTTTTCGCTGGAAAGAAGGCGGCTAAGAGGGGATCTTACTGAAACATATAAGATGATTAGAGGTTTAGATAGGGTGGATAGTAATAGCCTTTTTCCTCGGATGGAGAAAGTTGGCACAAGGGGGCATAGCTTTAAATTAAGGGGGGGGTAGTTATAGGACGGATGTCAGGGGTAGGTTCTTTACCCAGAGGGTGGTGAGGGACTGGAATGCCCTGCCAGCTGCAGTTGTAAATGCACCTAGTTTGGGGGCGTTTAAGAGATCTGTGGATAGGTTTATGGATGAAAAGGGATTGGTTTAGGTTAGTGGGTCATTGTTTTGTAACTGGTCGGCGCAACATCGTGGGCCGAAGGGCCTGTTCTGCTCTGTAATGTTCTATGTTCTAATATGTTCATGTCTCTCTGTAATGATGGTGTCGGAATGTGATGCCGTTTGGTTAGCTGCACTCAGCAGACTCTCTAATTCCATCTTTTACACTGTGCTGTTCAAACTCTATTTTAACTCTTTTACTGTAACATTACATTCTGCACCCTCTCCTTTCCTTCTCTATGAACAGTATGCTTCATCTGCGCAAGAAACAATATTTTTGTTTGTTTACTAATCCATGTGACAATAATAAATCAAATCAATAATCTGGTGGGATCACCTCCTGTTTCTATTCTATAGCATTAGCGTGTCAGGCTGAACACTCTGAGCCTATCTCAGAGCCTATAGGCTGTCACCAGTGAAGTGAGGGGTAAACAGCCCATCAACATTAGCAGCTCTCCTAACGGGTTTAGAGATATCGGCTGTGTGTCCCACTGACCAAGCCTTAACTGGACAGGTGCTCATGGGCAGAGGCAGATACAGTCAGAAGTTTCACACCAGGTTAAAGTCCAACAGGTTTATTTGGTAGCAAAAGCCACTAACTTTCGGGGTTCAGTCCCTTTGTCAGGTGACTGGGAATTCTGTTGGACTTTAACCTGGTTTTGTGAGACTTCTTACAGTGTTTACCCCAGTCCAACACCGGCATCTCCACATCAGAGGCCGATATCACAGCCATTTCCAGCCCCAACAATCATCATCTTCTCTGAATGAAAGTCCTGGCCTCTGATCATAGAATCAGGTGGTGATATTCACTGGTTAGGTTTACAATGGAGAGATGGTAAGGTGGGTGAGGCATTGGCAAAGGAGGAGCAACCATGATATTGAATGCCAACACAAACCAGTGCCACTAGAAGGGTTAATGCCATGGAACATTCTCTGAGCTGCTTTACGTTCACTCCTCAATGACTCACTTTTGTTCAAATGCTTATTTATTATTTTATGTATCTGTTCACCTTCATTTACATAAAACCGACCAGGACTGCATCAACACATGACATCAGCGATCTCAGTAACCAAGGCAACAGCTCTTGTGAGCTCTTTGATTGGGCTGTGGGTCACCCAGGATGATTGGTGAGCTCAGAATGTCTCCTCAGTTCCTGCTTCACTCTCCCCTTTTCCACTTTCCAAATCCAGAAATGGAAAGAAATGTTTTCCTTCATTTGTTTAAAATTGATCAGTTTGAAAGAGCTTTTTGTTACCAAACTCTATCTGCCTCAGTCTATCTGCAGCTAAAACCCTCATTTCTGACTTTGCTACTTCTCGTTTTACTGATTCCCAAGTTCTCTGAATGAGCTCCCTCAGTTCAAACAATCACAGTTTTGAGATTGGTCAAAATTCTGATACTCGCTTCCTTTTCCTGACCAAGTCCAATTTCTCCATTCACCCTTGTGTCATGTTGCCTTCTGGGTCTTTCTAAAATGCTCATTTTAAATCCCAGCCTCTCTGTGTAATCTGCTTTAGACCTGCTCTAGATAGTTTGTAATATATATGAATGATTTGGAGGGAAATTTAACTGGATTGATTAGTAAGTTTGCAGACGACACAAAGGTTGGTTAATTTGCAGAAATAGCGATGAGGACCATCAGAGGATACAGCAGGATATCGATCAGTTGGAGACTTGGGTGGAGAGATGGCAGATGGAGTTTAATCAGGATAAATGTGAGGTGATGCATTTTGGAAGGTCTAATACAGGTAGGAAATATACAGTAAATGGATCCATAACAGTATTGATAGGCAGAGGGATCTGGGTGTACAGGTACTCAGGTCACTGAAAGTGGCAATGCAGGTGGAGAAGGTAGTCGAGAAGGGATACGGCACGCTTGCCTTCATTGGCCGGGGTATTGACTTTAAAAATTGGCAAGTCATGTTGCAGCTTTATAGAACCTTAGTTAGGCTGCATTTGGAATATAGTGTTCAATTCTGGTCGCCACACTACCAGAAGGATGTGGGGGCTTTGGAGAGGGGACAGAAAAGATTTACCAGGATGTTGCCTGATATGGAGGGTATTAGCTATGAGGAGAGGTTGGAGAAACTTGGTTTGTTCTCACTGGAATGATGGAGGTTGAGGGGAGACCTGATAGAAGTCTACAAGATTATGAGAGGCACGGACAGAGTGGATAATCAGAGGCTTTTTCCCAGGATGGAAGAGTTAAATACTGGGGGCACAGGTTTAAGGTGCGAGGGGCAAAGTTTAAAGGAGATGTACAAGGCAGATTTTTTACACAGAAGGTGGTGGGTGCCTGGAACTCGCTGCTGCTGGGGGAAGTATTCAAAGCGGATACAATAGTGAGTTTTAAGGGGCATCTTGATAAATCCATGAATAGGATGGGAATAGAGGGATATGGTCCCCGGAAGGGCAGGGGGTTTTAGTTCAGTTGGGCAGCATGGTCAGTGCAGGATTGGAGGGGCCGAAGGGCCTGTTCCTGGGCTGGAATTTTCTTTATTCTTTGTTCCTTTTACATCCACCAATTTTAAAATAATCCAGGGAAGAGATAGCAGAGGCATCACTACATAGACTCAATAACTTGTTAGAATTATCTGCAGAGTCAGAAGACTGAAGGATGTACGCAGGAGCAGCACATAATAAAAAAGGCCAATGGGATGTTGACATTTATTCAAAGGGACTGGAGTATAAAAGTAGAGAAAAGTTGCTGCAATTGTATTGGGTGTTGGTGAAACCACATTGGGAGTATTGGGTCCAGTTTTGAACAAAGAACAATGAAATTTAGAGCACAGGAACAGGCCATTCGGCCCTCCAATCCTGCACCAAACATTTTACCCAACTTAAATAAAACCCTCTACCCTTCCGGGGACCATATCCCTCTATTCCCATCCTGTTCATGAATTTGTCAAGGTGCCCCTTAAAAGTCACTAAAGTTTCCACTACCTCCCCCAGCAATGAGTTCCAGACACCCACTACCCTCTGTGTAAAAAATCTGCTTCATACATCATCTTTAAACCTTGCCCCTCGCACCTTAAACCTGTGCCCCCCAGTAATTGACTCTTCCACCCTGGGAAAAAGTTTCTGACTATCCACTTTGTCCATGCTTCTCATAATCTTGTAGACTTCTATCAAGAAACCCTCAACCTCCATCATTCCAATGAGAATAAACCAAGTTTCTCCAACCTCTCCTCATTACTAATGCTCTCCATACCAGGCAACACCCTGGTAAATCTCTAAAGCTTCCACATCCTACTGGTAGTGTGGCAATCCCAATTGAACACTATATCCCAAGTGCGATCTAAGGTTCTCTCAAGCTGCAACATGACTTGCCAATTTTTAAACTCAATACCCCGGCCAATGAAGGCAAGCATGCTGTATGCCTTCTTGACTACCTTCCCCACCTGCGTTGCCACTTTCAGTGACCTGTGTACCTGTACATAAGAACATAAGAACATAAGAAATAGGAGCAGGATAGGAGCAGGAGTAGGCCATCTGAGTCACGACAGATCAGCCATGATCTTATTGAATGGCGGGGCAGGCTCGAGGGGCCAGATGGCCTACTCCTGCTCTTATTATTATTTCTTATTTCTATTTCTTATATCTAGCTCTTCGAGCCTGCCCCGCCATTCAATAAGATCATGGCTGATCTGTCGTGGCTCAGTTCCACCTTCCCGCCCTCTCCCCATAACCCTTAATCCCTTCTCTTATCAAAAACCCATCAACCTGTTTCTTAAAAATATTTAGCGAGGCAGCCTCCACCACTTCAACGGGCAGAGAATTCCAGAGATTCACCACCCTTTGAGTGAAGAAGTTCCTCCTCAACTCCGTTCTAAACCGCCTCCCCTTTATCTTGAGGCTGTGCCCCCTAGTCCTACTGTCTTTTTTGAGCGGGAAGAGTCTCTCCACCTCTATCCTATCCATCCCATTCATCATCTTATACGTCTCAATGAGATCTCCCCTCATTCTTCTAAACTCTAACGAGTACAAGCCTAGTTTATTCAGCCTCTCCTCATAGCTCAATCCCCTCAACTCCGGTATCAGCCTAGTAAACCTCCTCTGCACTCCCTCCAGGGCCAAAATATCCTTGCGCAGGTGCGGCGCCCAAAACTGCACACAGTACTCCAGCTGCGGCCTCACCAATGCCCTATACAGCTGCAGCAAGACCACCCTACTTTTATATTCAATCCCCCTCGCTATGAAGGCCAGCATCCCATTCGCCTTCCTGACCACCTGCTGCACCTGCAAGCTGGGTTTTTGCGACTCATGCACCCAGATCTCTCTGCCTATCAATACTCTTAAGTGTTGTTCCATTTACTGTATATTTCCTATCTGTATTAGACCTTCCAAAATGCATTACCTCACATTTGTCTGGATTAAACGCCATCTGCCATCTCTCCACCCAAGTCTCCAGCTGATCTATATCCTGCTGTATCCTCTGATGGTCCTCATCGCTATCCACAAATCCACCAACCTTTGTGTCGTCCGCAAACTTACTAATCAATCCAGTTACATTTTCCTCCAAATCATTTATATATATTACAAACAGCAAAGGTTCCAGCACTGATCCCTGAGGAATACCACTTGTCACAGCCCTCCATTCAGAAACACACCCTTCCACTGCTACCCTCTGTCTCCTTTGACCGAGCCAGTTTTGTATCCACCTTGCCAGCTCACCTCTGATCCCGATCGACTTCACCTTCTGCACCAGTCTGCCATGAGGGACCTTGTCAAAGGCCTTACTGAAGTCCATGTAAACAACATCCACTGCCCCACCCTCATCAATCATCTTCATCACTTCCTCAAAAAACTTGATCAAATTCGTGAGACACGACCTCCCCTTCACAAAACCATGTTGCCTCTCACTAATATGTCCACTTATTTCCAAGTGGGAATAATTCCTGTCTCAAAGAATCCTCTTGAATAATTTCCCTGACCACTGATGTAAGGCTCACCGAGAGGGCCGGAAAGTGGAACTGAGCCACGACAGATCAGCCATGATCTTATTGAATGGCGGGGCAGGCTCGAAGGGCCAGATGGCCTACTCCTGCTCCTATTTCTAATGTTCTTATGTTCTTAAACAAAGGAGCAACATTGGTTATTTTCCAATCCTCTGGGACCTCCCCTGTAGTCATGATGTGGAGATGCCGGTGTTGGACTGGGGTAAACACAGTAAGAAGTCTCTCAACACCAGGTTAAAGTCCAACAGGTTTATTTGGTAGCAAAAGCCACTAGCTTTCAGAGCACTGGCTGCCCCTTCATCAGGTGAGTAGGAGATCTAATTACCACCAGGGTATATAAAGACACAAACTCAATTTACAGAATAATGATTGGAATGAGGTTCTTTATAACTAATCAAGTCTTAAAGGTACAGACAAGTGGAGAGAGTGTGAGTGGAGAGAGCGTTAAGCACAGCTTAAAGAGATGTATATTGTCTCCAGACAGGAGAGTTCGTGAGATTTTGTAAGCTCAGGCAAGTCATGGGGGTTACAGATCGTGCGACATGAACCCAAGATCCCTGTTGAGACCGTCCTCATGTGTGCGGAACTTGGCTATCAGTCTCTGTTCAGCGACTCTGCGCTGTTGTATATCGTGAAGGCCGCCTTGGAGAATGCTTACCTAAAGGTCAGAGGCCGAATTCTCGTGACTGTTGAAGTGTTCGCCAACAGGATTGGTGATTGTCGAGTGGTGTTCATGTTGAGTGGTGTTCATTCATCTGTTGTTGTAGCATCTACTGAAACATCAGCCACCTGGCTGGGCTCATTCCCCAGTACCAGGTTCAGTTTGGCCTCCTTCCCTCATTGGACTATCTACATACTGTTTCAGGAAGCCCTCCTGGACACTCCTTACAAACTCTCCCCCATCCACACCCCTCGCACTAAGTGAGTCCCAGTCAATATAAGAAAAATTAAAATCTCCCACCACAACAACCCTGTTACTTTTCCACCTTGCCAAAATCTGCCTACATATCTTTCCTCTATCTCCTTCTGGCTGTTGTGCGATCTATAGTAAACCCCCAACATGTGACTACACCTTTCCTATTCCTGAGCTCTACCCATGTTGCCTCACTGTGTGAGCCCTCCGAGGTGTCCTTCTGGAGTACAGCTGTGATATTCTCCTCAACCAGTAGTGTAACTCTCTCATCCCTTTTACATCCCCCTCTATCCCGCCTGAAACATCTGTATCCTGGTCTCCTTATTTGAGGAAGGATGTGTTGGCATTGGAGATTCAAAGGAGGTTCATCAGATTGATTCTGGGGATGAAAGGGTTGATGTGAGAAGGGATTTCACTGTTTGGGTTTACACTTGCTGGAGTTTAGAAGCCTGAGTGGGATCTAATCGAGGTATGTAAAATTTTAAAAGGGATTGATAGAGTAAATGTAGACTAAATGTTTGACCTCGTGGGGCAATCTGGAACCAGAGGTCACAGGTATGGTTTGAGAGGCCATAGAACATAGAAAACTACAGCACAATCAGGCCCTTCGGCCCACAAGTTGTGCCAATCATATCCCTACCTACCAGGCCTATCTATAATCCTCAATCCCATTAAATCCTGTGTACTCATCCAGACGTTTCTTGAAAGACCCCAGCGAGTTCGCCTCCACCACCACTGACGGCAGCCGATTCCATTCACACACCACCCTCTGAGTGAAAAACTTACCCCTGACATCTCCTCTGTAAAGATTTAAAACTGAGAGAATGATGAATTTATGGAACTCACAGCACAGTGGAATCTGAATTGTTGAATGGTTTCAAGAAGGAATTAGATATATTTCTGATTTAAAAAGGGAAATGGGGATATGGGAACAGGTGGGGAGGTGGATTTGAGACCAGGAAGAGATCAGCCATGATCTGACTGAGCGGCGAACAGGCTCGAAGGGCTGAATTTGCCAATTTCTGCTGTTAATTCCTACATTTCTATGTTTTGCTGAACATTAAAGTTCTCCCAATCTTTTAGTTTGCGACTAGTTTTTGCAGTTTGATGCAGCTTAGCTTTTGCCTTTCTGTCCACTTTCACTTCCTTGTCTCACCATGGAATGTTGTTCTTCCTTTTACAATTCCTCTTTCTCTCAGGTATAGGTTTAGTTGAGACTTATTCACTATTTCCCTGAATACCTGTTCCTCAATTATCCTGCCCTCAATTATTTGTGCCCAGTTTATTTGGGCCAACTCTTTCCTCAGGTCTGTACAATTATCCCCACCCTACACTAAACTCTAGTGTGACATTGTCTTGTCTTATTCAATCTGAATTGCAAATTCCAACATGCTGTTAAAGCTCTTTCCAAGAAGATCTTTAACAAGATTATTTGTGAACCCTTCATTATTAGAGACACTAAATCTAAAATAGCCTGCTTCCTGATTGGTTTCGTAACATATTGTTTTAAATAAGAATCCCTCATACACACTCTGAAATCTCCTTCGCGTAGCCTTTGCCAATCTGATTGATCCAGTCAATATACATGTTAGAATCAGCCAGGATGTTAGGCTTGGGTAATAAATGCTGGCCGATGCAGTGATTCTCACATCCGATAAATGCATTTTTAAAAAGAGGAACAAATACTCCACTTACTAAAAGTTGTAGCAGATGTGGACAGAGAATTTATTTTGAGGGGATAGATATGGTAATAGTTATGGTTCATTCCAGATGCCAGTAACACAGAATCTAAACAGCAATCCAATCAACTCCAGCAGAATCTATGAAGACAGAAACAGAATTAAGGTTTATGACTCTTGGTGGATGTTGAACTAAGAACAAGACAAATTGAACAGTATGCGATTGGACTGTGTTATACTGTCATATTTTTGAATAAAGTAACATTTTTTAAAAAAATAAAATAAAATCTAGAATTAAAAGTCAGTTGATTAAGAGCATGAAACTGTTGTCAGTTATTGTAAAAACACATCTAGCTTATGTTCTTTAGGGGAGGAAATCTGCCATCCTTACCCAGTCTGGCCTACATGTGAGTCAGAGCCACAGCAATGTGTTTAACTTTTAAATACCCTCTGAAATGACTGAGTGAGCCACTCATTTCATGGGCAATTAGGAATGAGCAACAAAAACTGGTTTGCCAGTGACAGTCATAACCTGTAAATATATCATCATTCCTTCGCCATCGCTGGGTCAAAACCCTTCCTCCCTAACAGCACTGTGGGTGTACCTACACTACATGGAGTGTAGCCTTCCTCCCTAACAGCACTGTGGGTGTACCTACACTACATGGAGTGTAGCCTTCCTCCCTAACAGCACTGTGAGTGTACCTACACTACATGGAGTGTAGCCTTCCTCCCTAACAGCACTGTGAGTGTACCTACACTACATGGAGTGTAGCCTTCCTCCCTAACAGCACTGTGGGTGTACCTACACTACATGGAGTGTAGCCTTCCTCCCTAACAGCACTGTGGGTGTACCTACACTACATGGAGTGTAGCCTTCCTCCCTAACTGCACTGTGAGTGTACCTACACTACATGGAGTTTAGCCTTCCTCCCTAACAGCACTGTGGGTGTACCTACACTACATGGAGTGTAGCCTTCCTCCCTAACAGCACTGTGGGTGTACCTACACTACATGGAGTGTAGCCTTCCTCCCTAACAGCACTGTGGGTGTACCTACACTACATGGAGTGTAGCCTGCCTCCCTAACAGCACTGTGGGTGTACCTACACTACATGGAGTGTAGCCTGCCTCCCTAACAGCACTGTGGGTGTACCTACACTAAATGGAGTGTAGCCTGCCTCCCTAACAGCACTGTGGGTGTACCTACACTACATGGAGTGTAGCCTGCCTCCCTAACTGCACTGTGGGTGTACCTACACTACATGGAGTGTAGCCTTCCTCCCTAACAGCACTGTGGGTGTACCTACACTACATGGAGTGTAGCCTTCCTCCCTAACAGCACTGTGGGTGTACCTACACTACATGGAGTGTAGCCTTCCTCCCTAACAGCACTGTGGGTGTACCTACACTACATGGAGTGTAGCCTTCCTCCCTAACAGCACTGTGAGTGTACCTACACTACATGGAGTGTAGCCTTCCTCCCTAACAGCACTGTGGGTGTACCTACACTACATGGAGTGTAGCCTTCCTCCCTAACAGCACTGTGAGTGTACCTACACTACATGGAGTGTAGCTTTCCTCCCTAACAGCACTGTGAGTGTACCTACACTACATGGAGTGTAGCCTTCCTCCCTAACAGCACTGTGAGTGTACCTACACTACATGGAGTGTAGCTTTCCTCCCTAACAGCACTGTGAGTGTACCTACACTACATGGAGTGTAGCCTTCCTCCCTAACAGCACTGTGAGTGTACCTACACTACATGGAGTGTAGCCTTCCTCCCTAACAGCACTGTGGGTGTACCTACACTACATGGAGTGTAACCTTCCTCCCTAACAGCACTGTGAGTGTACCTACACTACATGGAGTGTAGCCTTCCTCCCTAACAGCACTGTGAGTGTACCTACACTACATGGAGTGTAGCCTTCCTCCCTAACTGCACTGTGAGTGTACCTACTCCACATGGAGTGCAGTTGTTCACCACCACCTTCTCAAGGGAAAGTAGAGGTGGGGATGTTTTTTATTATTCGCTCATAGGACATGGGTATCACTGTCTAGAGCTGCATTTATTGCCCATCCCTAATTGCCCGTGGAAAGATGGTGAGCCGTCTCCTTGAACTGTTGCAGTCGATTAAACATGAACTTGTCAGTGACACTAACGTTGTGAGAGTAAGTAACCTGTTCAGTGTCAAGATGAAAGATGCCTTCATTTTCTCAAGGGTTAATTGTGCTTATCTGCTGATTAAAATTCCTTCCATTGAAGATGAATATTATGGTTAGCTTCACAACCAGTTATGTTTGAAAAGTGTTAACATTGTCTCTCCAATCTGCACAGATGTTGAGTGTGAGTAATGCCTGCAGATATGACTCCAGCTCCGGGTGACAGTAAGATGACTTGTTTGTTCTGCTTTTAACAACAGATTTGAGATCTATTTAGCTGTTTACTAAAGGTTGGCAGACCAAGCTCTTTAGCAACTAATTTTGGTAAGTAATTATGTAAATATGAAGGGTCAGAGGACACTTGTCAACCAGCTGTGGGTCTGTGACTGTGCTGCTGATGCAGTAATAATTACGTACGATTATCTCTATCAGTGAGAGAGCATTAGACTGTGATGGACTCGTACAATATTTATCTCCTCCATTAGCAAACCGATTTAAACTGTAAGATTAAATTTGACGTTAGTTGAACAAACATAAATATTTGAGTTAAATTTGTAATCCATGAACAAGGATGTTAAATGATTAAACACAAAATTGTTCAGGAACTAAGCAATTCCACATAAACAGCATGGGAGATTGACAGATCCAATAATGGAACTGGGAGATTTTTATAGTAATTTATTAACATAAACACACTTTCTAAGTGGTCTCAGTGAAACAGAAGATGGGGAAGTGTCATATGATCCCGTTAAAGCTCTCCGGCTCAATTTGAATTTGGTTTCCAGGCAACTTTTGTACAAAGAGTGAGGATAATTGATATTAGTTCGCTGAATTGACCTCTCACCTGTGAAGTGGTCAACATTATCCACTTATTGTGAAAAATAACTTTAAATCATTCTTAAAGTATCTGGAAACACAATTCACTGCTATCACTGAAGGGACACAAATTGAAGCAAAATCATTCAGATGCTGTAAGTGTGCTGGGAGTTTTACCGGGGAGCAGGCAGCCTGCAGAGTGTCAGGGTTCTGACTGCAGACCCATGAGATATTTTGGTGACTGTTACCTGCAGACAGAGTCACCACATTCCACTGATTTCTGTCTGAGTAACTTTTTCCTGCCGGTGTGACTGAAGCGAAAGTGACTAAAGCACCAATAGAGGGAGAGCCAGTGCAGTGAGATTCATGCTGGTTGCTCACAGCATTGACAGTGAGAGGTGTCTGTGTCCCAGGATGCGTGGGTTTCCTCCGGGTGCTCCGGTTTCCTCCACAGTCCAAAGATGTGCAGGTTAGGTTGATTGGCCAGCTAAGAAATTGCCCCTTAGTGTCCAGGAATGAGTAGGTTAGAGGGATTAGTGGGTATAATATGCAGGGATATGAGGGTAGGGCCTGGCTGGGATTGTGTTCAGTTCAGACTCGATGGGCTGAAGGGCCTCTTTCTGCACTGTCGAGTTCTGTGATTCCATGATGCGGTTCCGCACATGAGGACGGCCTCAACAGGGATCTTGGGTTCATGTCACACTATCTGTAACCCCCCATGACTTGCCTGAGCTTGCAACATCTCACTAACTGTCCTGTCTGGAGACAATATGCATCTCTTTAGCCAATGCCTAATGCTATCTCCACTCACATTGTCTGCATCTTTAAGACTTGAATAGCAGGTTAGCTGTAAAGACTCATATTCTAATCAGTAAACTGTGTGTGCCTTTTATACGCTCTGTTTGTGATCAGAACTCTCCACTCACCTGACAAAGGGGCAGTGCTCCGAAAGCTAGTGATGTTTACTACCAAATAAGCCTGTTGGACTTTAACCTGGTGTTGTGAAGCTTCTTACTGTGTTTACCCCAGTCCAATGTCGCAGGGTCAGGAAGGCAAATGGGATGCTGGCCTTCATAGCGAGGGGGATTGAATATAAAAGTAGGGAGGTCTTGCTGCAGCTGTATAGGGCATTGGTGAGGCCGCAGCTGGAGTACTGTGTGCAGTTTTGGGCGCCGCACCTGCGCAAAGATATTTTGGCCTTGGAGGGAGTGCAGAGGAGGTTTACTAGGCTGATACCAGAGTTGAGGGGGTTGAGCTATGAGGAGAGGCTGAATGAACTAGGCTTGTACTCGTTGGAGTTTAGAAGAATGAGGGGAGATCTCATTGAGCCGTGTAAGATGATGAATGGGATGGATAGGATAGAGGTGGAGAGACTCTTCCCGCTCAAAAAAGATAGTAGGACTAGGGGGCACAGCCTCAAGATAAAGGGGGGGGGGCGTTTTAGAACAGAGTTGAGGAGGAACTTCTTCACTCAAAGGGTGGTGAATCTCTGGAATTCTCTCCCCGTTGAAGTGGTGGAGGCTACCTCGCTAAATATTTTCAAGAAGTGGGTTGATGGGTTTTTGATAAGAGAAGGGATTAAGGGTTATGGGGAGAGGGCGGGAAGGTGGAGCTGAGCCACGACAGATCAGCCATGATCTTATTGAATGGCGGGGCAGGCTCGAAGGGCCAGATGGCCTACTCCTGCTCCTATTTCTTATGTTCTTATGTCGGCATCTCCACATCATGACTCCCAGGATGCAGTCAGATACACTCTGTGTCCAAAGTGTCACTATCACTTTTGTTTTGGCCATTGGCCATTGTATCTAACTCTGTGCTGGACCTGTCCTGGGAGTGTTTGATGGGGGACAGTGTAGAGGGAGCTTTACTCTGTATCTAACTCTGTGCTGGACCTGTCCTGGGAGTGTTTGATGGGGGACAGTGTAGAGGGAGCTTTACTCTGTATCTAACTCCGTGCTGTACCTGTCCTGGGAGTGTTTGATGGGGGGACAGTGTAGAGAGAGCTTTACTCTGTATCTAACCCTGTGCTGCACCTGTGCTGGGAGTGTTTGATGGGGACAGTGTAGAGGGAGCTTTACTCTGTATCTAACCCCATGCTGTACCTGTCCTGGGAGTGTTTGATGGGGGACAGTGTAGAGGGAGCTTTACTCTGTATCTAACCCCATGCTGTACCTGTCCTGGGAGTGTTTGATGGAGGACAGTGTAGAGGGAGCTTTACTCTGTATCTAACCCCGTGCTGTACCTGTCCTGGGAGTGTTTGATGGGGGGGACAGTGTACATAGAACATAGAACATAGAATATTACAGCACAAACAGGCCCTTCGGCCCTCGAGTTGCGCCGATCGCATCAACCCCACCAATCTATAGACCTATCTATAACCCCCAATCCCATTAAACCCCATATACTCATCCAGAAGTCTTTTAAAAGACCCCAGCGAGTTCGCCTCCACCACCGACGACAGCAGCCGATTCCAATCACTCACCACCCTCTGAGTGAAAAACTTACCCCTAACATCACCTCTGTACTTCCCTCCCCGCACCTTAAATCTGTGTCCTCTCGTAGCGACCATTTCAACCCGGGGAAATAGCCTCTGAGAGTCCACCCTATCTATTGTATCTAGTGTAGAGGGAGCTTTACTCTGTATCTAACCCCGTGCTTTGTCTGTCCTGGGAGTGTTTGATGGGGACAGTGTAGAGGGAACTTTACCCTGTATCTAACCCCGTGCTGTATCTGTCCTGGGAGTGTTTGATGGGGGACAGTGTAGAGGGAGCTTTACTCTGTATCTAACCCCGTGCTGTACCTGTCCTGGGAGTGTTTGATGGGGGACAGTGTAGAGGGACCTTTACTCTGTGTCTAACCCCGTGCTGTACCTGTCCTGGGAGTGTTTGATGGGGGGACAGTGTAGAGGGAGCTTTACTCTGTATCTAAGCCCGTGCTGTACCTGTCCTGGGAGTGTTTGATGGGGGGACAGTGTAGAGGGAGCTTTACTCTGTATCTAACCCCGTGCTGTACCTGTCCTGGGAGTGTTTGATGGGGGGACAGTGTAGAGGGAGCTTTACTCTGTATCTAACCCCGTGCTGTACCTGTCCTGGGAGTGTTTGATGGGGGGACAGTGTAGAGGGAGCTTTACTCTGTATCTAACCCCGTGATGTACCTGTCCTGGGAGTGTTTGATGGGGGGACAGTGTAGAGGGAGCTTTACTCTGTATCTAACCCCGTGCTGTACCTGTCCTGGGAGTGTTTGATGGAGGACAGTGTAGAGGGAGCTTTACTCTGTATCTGACCCCGTGCTGTACCTGTCCTGGGAGTGTTTGATGGGGGACAGTGTAGAGGGAGCTTTACTCTGTATCTGACCCCGTGCTGTACCTGTCCTGGGAGTGTTTGATGGGGGACAGTGTAGAGGGAACTTTACTCTGTATCTAACCCCGTGCTGTATCTGTCCTGGGAGTGTTTGATGGGGACAGTGTAGAGGGAGCTTTACTCTGTATCTAACCCCGTGCTGTACCTGTCCTGGGAGTGTTTGATGGGGGAACAGTGTAGAGGGAGCTTTGCTCTGTATCTAACCCTGTGCTGTATCTGTCCTGGGAGTGTTTGATGGGGGACAGTGTAGAGGGAGCTTTACTCTGTATCTAACCCCGTGCTGTACCTGTCCTGGGAGTGTTTGATGGGGGAACAGTGTAGAGGGAGCTTTACTCTGTATCTAACCCCGTGCTGTATCTGTCCTGGGAGTGTTTGATGGGGACAGTGTAGAGGGAACTTTACCCTGTATCTAACCCTGTGCTGTACCTGTCCTGGGAGTGTTTGATGGGGGAACAGTGTAGAGGGAGCTTTACTCTGTATCTAACCCCGTGCTGTATCTGTCCTGGGAGTGTTTGATGGGGACAGTGTAGAGGGAGCTTTACTCTGTATCTAACCCCGTGCTGTACCTGTCCTGGGAGTGTTTGATGGGGGGACAGTGTAGAGGGAGCTTTACTCTGTATCTAACCCCGTGATGTACCTGTCCTGGGAGTGTTTGATGGGGGGACAGTGTAGAGGGAGCTTTACTCTGTATCTAACCCCGTGCTGTACCTGTCCTGGGAGTGTTTGATGGAGGACAGTGTAGAGGGAGCTTTACTCTGTATCTGACCCCGTGCTGTACCTGTCCTGGGAGTGTTTGATGGGGGACAGTGTAGAGGGAGCTTTACTCTGTATCTGACCCCGTGCTGTACCTGTCCTGGGAGTGTTTGATGGGGGACAGTGTAGAGGGAACTTTACTCTGTATCTAACCCCGTGCTGTATCTGTCCTGGGAGTGTTTGATGGGGACAGTGTAGAGGGAGCTTTACTCTGTATCTAACCCCGTGCTGTACCTGTCCTGGGAGTGTTTGATGGGGGAACAGTGTAGAGGGAGCTTTACTCTGTATCTAACCCTGTGCTGTATCTGTCCTGGGAGTGTTTGATGGGGGACAGTGTAGAGGGAGCTTTACTCTGTATCTAACCCCGTGCTGTACCTGTCCTGGGAGTGTTTGATGGGGGAACAGTGTAGAGGGAGCTTTACTCTGTATCTAACCCCGTGCTGTATCTGTCCTGGGAGTGTTTGATGGGGACAGTGTAGAGGGAACTTTACCCTGTATCTAACCCTGTGCTGTACCTGTCCTGGGAGTGTTTGATGGGGGAACAGTGTAGAGGGAGCTTTACTCTGTATCTAACCCCGTGCTGTATCTGTCCTGGGAGTGTTTGATGGGGACAGTGTAGAGGGAGCTTTACTCTGTATCTAACCCCGTGCTGTACCTGTCCTGGGAGTGTTTGATGGGGGACAGTGTAGAGGGAGCTTTACTCTGTATCTAACCCCATGCTGTACCTGTCCTGGGAGTGTTTGATGGATTCAGTGTAGAGGGAGCTTTACTCTGTATCTAACCCCGTGCTGTACCTGTCCTGGGAGTGTTTGATGGATTCAGTGTAGAGGGAGCTTTACTCTGTATCTAACCCCATGCTGTGCCTGTCCTGGGAGTGTTTGATGGATTCAGTGTAGAGGGAGCTTTACTCTGTATGTAACCCCGTGCAGTTGGAATTGGGGATAGTGGGAAGAGGGGTGAAAATCTGCTCCTTTCATCTAAGCTAATAACCAACAAGAGAGAACCTGGTGAAGTACTTCTAATATTGAATGATGGGTTTCAATGCTCCCAATCTGACTGCATTTTCTGCACCCTGGCAATCCAGTCTCTGCCCCCCAGTTCACAATGGGACTATGGGTGTTCAGTGAGCCTGTGGAGACTGCCTGGGCTATCACTTCCTCTGGAGGAACCCACCTTAATCCACTGTCCAACACCAATGTCTAAGAGGACTTGAGGATGAGTGGTTTCTAGGACATGGATTCACAAAGATTAGAAGTAGTGTGTGATTTTGACTATTAAAGAACAAACAAACAAAGCACCAGGTTCATTACCAGAGGGATGTAAGATAATTAAACATTAACATCTATAGAAAGCTGATGTGATCACACATGGAGTCCTGGGAACAGTTCGGGTCTCACATCATACGAAGGCAGTCGAGAAACTTCAGAACATATTCACAGGGATGATATTAGGACTGAGAGGACCAAACTCTCAGGTTGTTTTTCAGAAGGAGAAAAGTGAAGAGAGACCTAAGGACATAAGAACGTAAGAACTAGGAGCAGGAGTCGACCATCTCTCCCCTCGAGCCTGCCCCACCATTCAATCAGATCATGGCTGATCTTTTCATGGACTCAGCTCCACTTACCCACCCACTCACCATAACCCTTAATTCCTTTACTGTTCAAAAATTTATCCTTAAAAACATTCAATGAGGGAGCCTCAACTGCTTCACTGGGCAGGAAATTCCACAGATTCACAACCCTTTGTGTGAAGAAGTTCCTCCTCAATCAGTCCTAAATCTGCTCCCCCTTATTTTGAGGCAATGCCCCCGAGTTCTAGTTTCACCCACCAGTGGAAACAACTTCCCTGCTTCTATCTTATCTATTCCCTTCATAATCTTATATGTTTCTATAAGATCTCCCCTCATTCTTTGAATTCCAATGAGTATATCCCCAGTATACTCAGTCTCTCCTCATAGGCAACCCTCTCAACTCTGGAATCAACCCAGTGAATCTCCTCTGCACCCCCTCCAGTGCCAGTATATCCTTTCTCAAGTAAGGAGACCAAAACTATACACAGTAACTCCAGGTGTGGCCTCACCAGTACCTTACACAGTGCAACATAACCTCGCTGTTTTTAAACTCCATCCCTCTGGCAATGAAGGACAAAATTCCATTTGCTTCTTAATTACCTGCTGCACCTGCAAACCAACTCCTTGAGATTCTCATACAAGGACACCCAGATCCCTCTGCACAGCAGCATGCTGCAATTTTTTACCATTTAAATAATGATCCATTTTACTGTTATTCCTACCAAAATTCCTACCTGAGTGAGTCTTTAAAATTACGAAAGGATTTGATGGGAGCACAGTATCAACAATGTTCCTACTTGTGGGGGGACTAATTGGTAAATTAGTCTTACATATATCCAGAGAAGTATCCTTTTCCAGAGGATGAGAGAATCAGGACAGGGAACGGTCGAGGCAAATAACTTTGGTGCATTTGACACGAAACTCGGGAAAGACAGAGGGAGATAGGAACTGAAGGGTCGACTGATACACTCGGATGACGGAATTGGGAAGAAACTCACTTCCTTGTTGCTTTAAACATTATTAACAGAGCAAAGCAGTGTGTGAATATCCACACTGTCAGGAAACCATGTATAGACTCTCCTGGAGAGATTGATGGAGGTGTTTGAGTAAATATCTAAAAAGTGATGTCAGGTTAATACCTGCTCCCAGATTCCCCAACACAAACTGAACAATTACTCCCAACATTTCACTAATAACTTTCTCAATTTTATCTGATGTGAAATGTATCCGAGTGAACATAAACCAGTCAATTATAAACCAGACCAAATCATAAACCAGTCAATTATTCAGTGACCAAAATGCCTGCTGTCTGAATGGCCGCAGATTAGAAGAAAACATGAGTTTAAAAGAAGAATTAGATCCATCATTTACTCCCGGCCGAATCCCGGTTCATGGGGACTCGGTAGCAGGATGGATGTGTTGGGCACACAGAGAACTAGACTGAAACCTCGCCAAGTTTAAACTTCACTTTTCCAAGGAGTTGGGGTTGAGGTGCAAATCTCTCCGGAACTCCCTTCACTTGTCCCGCTGATGGGTCTGCACTTTTCACTCTTATAACTTTATCTGCTCGAAAACCAGACCGCATTCTGTGAGTGGGTTAATCTTTTTGTACAGATTTTATTTGGCATTACCCAATGGAAATTCCTGTGTGAGTGTTTACCCGGCAATTGCCCAAAGTACTAACTTCCTCTGCACAATCCTGTGCTGGGAACCATCTGTCAGAAGCGTTTAAATCATTAATTCTGGATGGTTTTGCCAATTTTACCCTGATAGTTACTCTTAAAGAAGGAAAAGAATTAATTCTAAATCGAAAGTAGGTATCAAAACACTCAGATCCACTCCCTCAGGGGACCCCACTCCCCCCCCCCCTCCACCCCCTCAGGGGACACCCCCCCCCTCCACCCTCTCAGGGGATCCCTCCGCCCCCCCCCCCCCCCCCCCCCGGACAACCCATCTCCGGCTCCCATTTCTGCTCCAAACCCCCCTCTAACTCACAGATACCCTTCTGCCCTGACCCCTCCCACATTGCTCCCCACTGCTCTGACTCACCCCCCCTTCCCCCCGCTCTGACCCTTCCCCCGCTCTGACCCTTCCCCAGCTCTGACCCTTCCCCCCTCTCTGACCCTTCCCCCCGACTCTGACCCTTCCCCCCTCTCTGACCCTTCCCCCCGACTCTGACCCTTCCCCCCGCTCTGACCCTTCCCCCACTCTGACCCTTCCCCCCGCTCTGACCCTTCCCCCCGCTCTGACCCTTCCCCCCGCTCTGACCCTTCCCCCCGCTCTGACCCTTCCCCCCACTCTGACCCTTCCCCCCGCTCTGACCCTTCCCCCCTCTCTGACCCTTCCCCCCACTCTGACCCTTCCCCCCGCTCTGACCCTTCCCCCCTCTCTGACCCTTCCCCCCGCTCTGACCCTTCCCCCCTCTCTGACCCTTCCCCCCACTCTGACCCTTCCCCCCGCTCTGACCCTTCCCCCCTCTCTGACCCTTCCCCCCCACTCTGACCCTTCCCCCCCCTCTGACCCTTCCCCCCACTCTGACCCTTCACCCCGCTCTGACCCTTCCCCCCAATCTGACCCTTCCCCCCACTCTGACCCTTCCCCCCCTCTCTGACCCTTCCCCCCCTCTCTGACCCTTCCCCCCACTCTGACCCTTCACCCCGCTCTGACCCTTCCCCCCGCTCTGACCCTTCACCCCACTCTGACCCTTCACCCCACTCTGACCCTTCCCCCCACTCTGACCCTTCACCCCACTCTGACCCTTCCCCCCACTCTGACCCTTCCCCCCGCTCTGACCCTTCCCCCACTCTGACCCTTCCCCCCGCTCTGACCCTTCACCCCGCTCTGACCCTTCCCCCCGCTCTGACCCTTACCCCCGCTCTGACCCTTCCCCCCACTCTGACCCTTCCCCCCGCTCTGACCCTTCCCCCCTCTCTGACCCTTCCCCCCACTCTGACCCTTCCCCCCCTCTCTGACCCTTCTCCCCACTCTGACCCTTCACCCCACTCTGACCCTTCCCCCCACTCTGACCCTTCACCCCACTCTGACCCTTCCCCCCGCTCTGACCCTTCCCCCAGCTCTGACCCTTCCCCCACTCTGACCCTTCCCCCCACTCTGACCCTTCCCCCCACTCTGACCCTTCACCCCACTCTGACCCTTCCCCCTCTCTGACCCTTCCCCCCACTCTGACCCTTACCCCCACTCTGACCCTTCCCCCCGCTCTGACCCTTCCCCCACTCTGACCCCTCCCTGCTCTGACAGCCCACCCCCTGTGCTGCCCCCCCGCCCCCCACCCCCACCATTGCTTTGAACCCTCCTCCCATTCCTCCCCCTCCACTCAGATGCCCCTCTAACATAGAACATAGAACATTACAGCACAAACAGGCCCTTCGGCCCTCGAGTTGCGCCGATCGCATCAACCCCACCAATCTATAGACCTATCTATAACCCCCAATCCCATTAAACCCCATATACTCATCCAGAAGTCTTTTAAAAGACCCCAGCGAGTTCGCCTCCACCACCGACGACGGCAGCCGATTCCAATCACTCACTAACCTGAGACATTCCCTTCATTCTGGGACTCCACCTCCCCCTGTCTGCCCCACCCCATCCCAGTCACCTCCCCCCCCCTCCTCCCCCCCCACCTGGATAACTCCTCTATAATGTTGGAAAATCCCAGCAGGTCTGGCAGCCTCTGGAGAGGGAACAGAACCAATGTTTCAAGTTCAGATGCCCCTTTGTCAAAGCGGAGATACGGAAAACCTTTCGGAGAAAGGACCAGTACTTCAGGGTTGGCATTCCTGGAAGAGAAATGGGAGTGAGTTAAACATTGAATAAAAGCAAATTAATGCGGATGGTGGAATCTGAAACCAAAAGAGAAAAAGAAAATTATTGAGGTCTTCCAGCATTTTCTCTTTTGGTTTCAGATTCCAGCTAAGACAGTAATTTGTTTTTATTCGATAATGTTTGCATCTCTCTGTAATTTCCCTGCAGATTTGTTTCTTCTCATTTGTTGGTGGCCTGTGGATTACACCAAGCAATTACGTACTCTTCATTCTTCAGCTCCAGACAAACCAATTTTGTACCTGAATCCTTTGGGACATCCTTTTTCTCTCCTTCGTTGGAAATCGCTGCTGCCTCCCGAAGATACACAAGGCAAACACACCCAGCCATCCCACAGTATGGGATTGGGACCCTGTGCAAGAACCTCTCCGGCTACATCGAGGGCATCCTGAAACCCATTGTACAAAGAATCCCCAGCTTTTGTCGCGACACTACGGACTTCCTACTGAAACTCAGCACACACGGAGCAGTTGAACCAGGGACACTCCTCATCACAATGGATGTCTCAGCGCTCTACACCAACATCCCCCACAACGATGGCATTGCTGCAACTGCCTCAGTACTCAACGCCAACAACTGCCAATCTCCAAATGCAATTTTATAATTCATCCACTTCATCCTGGACCACAATCTCTTCACCTTCAAGAACCAGTTCTTCATCCAGACACACGGAACAGCCACGGGGACCAAATTCACACTCAATATGCCAACATCTTCATGCACTGGTTTGAACAAGAATTCTTCACCGCACAGGACCTTCAACCGATGCTATACACTAGATACATTGATGACATTTTCTTCCTTTGGACTCATGGTGAACAATCACTGAAACAACTATATGATGACATCAACAAGTTCGATACCACCATCAGACTCACTATGGACTACTCTCCGGAATCGGTTGCATTCTTGGACACACGCATCTCCATTAAGGACGGTCACCTCAGCACCTCACTGTATCGCAAGCCCACAGACAATCTCACAATGCTCCACTTCTCCAGTTTCCACCCTAAACATGTTAAAGAAGCTATTCCCTATGGACAAGCCCTCCGTATACACAGGATCAGTTCAGATGAGGAGGATCACGACAGACACCTCCCAACGCTGAAAGATGCCCTCATACGAACAGGATATGGGGCTCAACTCATCGATCGATAGTTCCGATGCGCCACAGTGAAAAAGCGCACCGGCTCAGAGCTCTGTGGTACACACTGTCCGGCTGTCTCTCAGAGCTCTGTGGTACACACTGTCCGGGCAGTCTCTCAGAGCTCTGTGGTACACACTGTCCGGCTGTCTCTCAGAGCTCTGTGGTACACACTGTCCGGGCTGTCTCTCAGAGCTCTGTGGTACACACTGTCCGGGCTGTCTCTCAGAGCTCTGTGGTACACACTGTCCGGGCTGTCTCTCAGAGCTCTGTGGTACACACTGTCCTCGCTGTCTCTCAGAGCTCTGTGGTACACACTGTCCGGCTGTCTCTCAGAGCTCTGTGGTACACACTGTCCGGGCTGTCTTTCAGAGCTCTGTGGTACACACTGTCCGGGCTGTCTCTCAGAGCTCTGTGGTACACACTGTCCGGCTGTCTCTCAGAGCTCTGTGGTACACACTGTCCGGCTGTCTCTCAGAGCTCTGTGGTACACACTGTCCGGCTGTCTCTCAGAGCTCTGTGGTACACACTGTCCGGGCTGTCTCTCAGAGCTCTGTGGTACACACTGTCCGGGCTGTCTCTCAGAGCTCTGTGGTACACACTGTCCTCACTGTCTCTCAGAGCTCTGTGGTACACACTGTCCGGGCTGTCTCTCAGAGCTCTGTGGTACACACTGTCCTCACTGTCTCTCAGAGCTCTGTGGTACACACTGTCCGGCTGTCGCTCAGAGCTCTGTGGTACACACTGTCCGGGCTGTCTCTCAGAGCTCTGTGGTACACAGTGTCCTGGCTGTCAATCAGAGCTCTGTGGTACACACTGTCCTGGCTGGCTCTCAGAGCTCTGTGGTACACACTGTCCGGCTGTCTCTCAGAGCTCTGTGGTACACACTGTCCTCACTGTCTCTCAGAGCTCTGTGGTACACACTGTCCTGGCTGTCTCTCAGAGCTCTGTGGTACACACTGTCCGGCTGTCTCTCAGAGCTCTGTGGTACACACTGTCCGGCTGTCTCTCAGAGCTCTGTGGTACACACTGTCCGGCTGTCTCTCAGAGCTCTGTGGTACACACTGTCCGGCTGTCGCTCAGAGCTCTGTGGTACACACTGTCCTCACTGTCTCTCAGAGCTCTGTGGTACACACTGTCCGGGCTGTCTCTCAGAGCTCTGTGGTACACACTGTCCGGCTGTCGCTCAGAGCTCTGTGGTACACACTGTCCGGGCTGTCTCTCAGAGCTCTGTGGTACACACTGTCCGGCTGTCTCTCAGAGCTCTGTGGTACACACTGTCCTGGCTGTCTCTCAGAGCTCTGTGGTACACACTGTCCGGCTGTCTCTCAGAGCTCTGTGGTACACACTGTCCGGCTGTCTCTCAGAGCTCTGTGGTACACACTGTCCAGCTGTCTCTCAGAGCTCTGTGGTACACACTGTCCGGCTGTCTCTCAGAGCTCTGTGGTACACACTGTCCGGCTGTCGCTCAGAGCTCTGTGGTACACACTGTCCGGGCTGTCTCTCAGAGCTCTGTGGTACACACTGTCCGGGCTGTCTCTCAGAGCTCTGTGGTACACAGTGTCCTGGCTGTCTCTCAGAGCTCTGTGGTACACACTGTCCTGGCTGTCTCTCAGAGCTCTGTGGTACACACTGTCCGGCTGTCTCTCAGAGCTCTGTGGTACACACTGTCCGGCTGTCTCTCAGAGCTCTGTGGTACACACTGTCCTGGCTGTCTCTCAGAGCTCTGTGGTACACACTGTCCGGGCTGTCTCTCAGAGCTCTGTGGTACACACTGTCCTGGCTAAGGCTCAGAGCTCTGTGGTACACACTGTCCGGGCTGTCTCTCAGAGCTCTGTGGTACACACTGTCCTCACTGTCTCTCAGAGCTCTGTGGTACACACTGTCCGGGCTGTCTCTCAGAGCTCTGTGGTACACACTGTCCTCACTGTCTCTCAGAGCTCTGTGGTACACACTGTCCTCGCTGTCTCTCAGAGCTCTGTGGTACACACTGTCCGGTTGTCTCTCAGAGCTCTGTGGTACACACTGTCCGGGCTGTCTCTCAGAGCTCTGTGGTACACAGTGTCCTGGCTGTCAATCAGAGCTCTGTGGTACACACTGTCCTGGCTGGCTCTCAGAGCTCTGTGGTACACACTGTCCGGCTGTCTCTCAGAGCTCTGTGGTACACACTGTCCAGCTGTCTCTCAGAGCTCTGTGGTACACACTGTCCTGGCTGGCTCTCAGAGCTCTGTGATACACACTGTCCGGGCTGTCTCTCAGAGCTCTGTGGTACACACTGTCCTCGCTGTCTCTCAGAGCTCTGTGGTACACACTGTCCAGCTGTCTCTCAGAGCTCTGTGGTACACACTGTCCTGGCTGTCTCTCAGAGCTCTGTGGTACACACTGTCCGGCTGTCTCTCAGAGCTCTGTGGTACACACTGTCCGGCTGTCTCTCAGAGCTCTGTGGTACACACTGTCCGGCTGTCTCTCAGAGCTCTGTGGTACACACTGTCCGGGCTGTCTCTCAGAGCTCTGTGGTACACAGTGTCCTGGCTGTCTCTCAGAGCTCTGTGGTACACACTGTCCGGCTGTCTCTCAGAGCTCTGTGGTACACACTGTCCTCACTGTCTCTCAGAGTTCTGTGGTACACACTGTCCGGGCTGTCTCTCAGAGCTCTGTGGTACACACTGTCCTCACTGTCTCTCAGAGCTCTGTGGTACACACTGTCCCGGCTGTCTCTCAGAGCTCTGTGGTACACACTGTCCTCGCTGTCTCTCAGAGTTCTGTGGTACACACTGTCCGGGCTGTCTCTCAGAGCTCTGTGGTACACACTGTCCTCACTGTCTCTCAGAGCTCTGTGGTACACACTGTCCCGGCTGTCTCTCAGAGCTCTGTGGTACACACTGTCCTCGCTGTCTCTCAGAGCTCTGTGGTACACACTGTCCGGCTGTCTCTCAGAGCTCTGTGGTACACACTGTCCGGGCTGTCTCTCAGAGCTCTGTGGTACACACTGTCCGGCTGTCTCTCAGAGCTCTGTGGTACACACTGTCCGGCTGTCTCTCAGAGCTCTGTGGTACACACTGTCCGGCTGTCTCTCAGAGCTCTGTGGTACACACTGTCCAGCTGTCTCTCAGAGCTCTGTGGTACACACTGTCCGGCTGTCTCTCAGAGCTCTGTGGTACACACTGTCCGGCTGTCTCTCAGAGCTCTGTGGTACACACTGTCCGGGCTGTCTCTCAGAGCTCTGTGGTACACACTGTCCGGCTGTCTCTCAGAGCTCTGTGGTACACACTGTCCTCACTGTCTCTCAGAGCTCTGTGGTACACACTGTCCGGCTGTCTCTCAGAGCTCTGTGGTACACACTGTCCGGGCTGTCTCTCAGAGCTCTGTGGTACACACTGTCCTCACTGTCTCTCAGAGCTCTGTGGTACACACTGTCCTGGCTGTCTCCCAGAGCTCTGTGGTACACACTGTCCGGCTGTCTCTCAGAGCTCTGTGGTACACACTGTCCGGGCTGTCTCTCAGAGCTCTGTGGTACACACTGTCCTCGCTGTCTCTCAGAGCTCTGTGGTACACACTGTCCGGCTGTCTCTCAGAGCTCTGTGGTACACACTGTCCTCGCTGTCTCTCAGAGCTCTGTGGTACACACTGTCCGGGCTGTCTCTCAGAGCTCTGTGGTACACACTGTCCGGGCTGTCTCTCAGAGCTCTGTGGTACACACTGTCCTGGCTGTCTCTCAGAGCTCTGTGGTACACACTGTCCGGGCTGTCTCTCAGAGCTCTGTGGTACACACTGTCCGGCTGTCTCACAGAGCTCTGTGGTACACACTGTCTGGCTGTCTCTCAGAGCTCTGTGGTACACACTGTCCGGCTGTCTCTCAGAGCTCTGTGGTACACACTGTCTGGCTGTCTCTCAGAGCTCTGTGGTACACACTGTCCGGGCTGTCTCTCAGAGCTCTGTGGTACACACTCTCCGGCTGTCTCTCAGAGCTCTGTGGTACACACTGTCCTGGCTGTCTCTCAGAGCTCTGTGGTACACACTGTCCGGGCTGTCTCTCAGAGCTCTGTGGTACACACTGTCCGGCTGTCTCTCAGAGCTCTGTGGTACACACTGTCCGGGCTGTCTCTCAGAGCTCTGTGGTACACACTGTCCGGGCTGTCTCTCAGAGCTCTGTGGTACACACTGTCCGGCTGTCTCTCAGAGCTCTGTGGTACACACTGTCCGGGCTGTCTCTCAGAGCTCTGTGGTACACACTGTCCGGGCTGACTCTCAGAGCTCTGTGGTACACACTGTCCGGGCTGTCTCTCAGAGCTCTGTGGTACACACTGTCCGGGCTGTCTCTCAGAGCTCTGTGGTACACACTGTCCAGGCTAAGGCTCAGAGCTCTGTGGTACACACTGTCCGGCTGTCTCTCAGAGCTCTGTGGTACACACTGTCCGGCTGTCTCTCAGAGCTCTGTGGTACACACTGTCCGGCTGTCTCTCAGAGCTCTGTGGTACACACTGTCCGGGCTGTCTCTCAGAGCTCTGTGGTACACACTGTCCAGGCTGTCTCTCAGAGCTCTGTGGTACACACTGTCCAGCTGTCTCTCAGAGCTCTGTGGTACACACTGTCCTCGCTGTCTCTCAGAGCTCTGTGGTACACACTGTCCTCGCTGTCTCTCAGAGCTCTGTGGTACACACTGTCCTCGCTGTCTCTCAGAGCTCTGTGGTACACACTGTCCTCGCTGTCTCTCAGAGCTCTGTGGTACACACTGTCCGGCTGTCTCTCAGAGCTCTGTGGTACACACTGTCCTGACTGTCTCTCAGAGCTCTGTGGTACACACTGTCCTCGCTGTCTCTCAGAGCTCTGTGGTACACACTGTCCTCGCTGTCTCTCAGAGCTCTGTGGTACACACTGTCCGGGCTGTCTCTCAGAGCTCTGTGGTACACACTGTCCGGGCTGTCTCTCAGAGCTCTGTGGTACACACTGTCCGGGCTGTCTCTCAGAGCTCTGTGGTACACACTGTCCGGCTGTCTCTCAGAGCTCTGTGGTACACACTGTCCGGGCTGTCTCTCAGAGCTCTGTGGTACACACTGTCCGGCTGTCTCTCAGAGCTCTGTGGTACACACTGTCCGGCTGTCTCTCAGAGCTCTGTGGTACACACTGTCCGGGCTGTCTCTCAGAGCTCTGTGGTACACACTGTCCGGCTGTCTCTCAGAGCTCTGTGGTACACACTGTCCTCGCTGTCTCTCAGAGCTCTGTGGTACACACTGTCCGGGCTGTCTCTCAGAGCTCTGTGGTACACACTGTCCGGCTGTCTCTCAGAGCTCTGTGGTACACACTGTCCGGGCAGTCTCTCAGAGCTCTGTGGTACACACTGTCCTCACTGTCTCTCAGAGCTCTGTGGTACACACTGTCCGGGCTGTCTCTCAGAGCTCTGTGATACACACTGTCCGGGCTGTCTCTCAGAGCTCTGTGGTACACACTGTCCTCGCTGTCTCTCAGAGCTCTGTGGTACACACTGTCCGGCTGTCTCTCAGAGCTCTGTGGTACACACTGTCCGGGCTGTCTCTCAGAGCTCTGTGATACACACTGTCCGGGCTGTCTCTCAGAGCTCTGTGGTACACACTGTCCGGCTGTCTCTCAGAGCTCTGTGGTACACACTGTCCGGGCTGTCTCTCAGAGCTCTGTGGTACACACTGTCCTCGCTGTCTCTCAGAGCTCTGTGGTACACACTGTCCGGCTGTCTCTCAGAGCTCTGTGGTACACACTGTCCTCGCTGTCTCTCAGAGCTCTGTGGTACACACTGTCCGGCTGACTCTCAGAGCTCTGTGGTACACACTGTCCGGCTGTCTCTCTGAGCTCTGTGGTACACACTGTCCGGCTGTCTCTCTGAGCTCTGTGGTACACACTGTCCGGCAGTCTCTCAGAGCTCTGTGATACACACTGTCCGGGCTGTCTCTCAGAGCTCTGTGGTACACACTGTCCTCGCTGTCTCTCAGAGCTCTGTGGTACACACTGTCCGGCTGTCTCTCAGAGCTCTGTGGTACACACTGTCCGGGCTGTCTCTCAGAGCTCTGTGATACACACTGTCCGGGCTGTCTCTCAGAGCTCTGTGGTACACACTGTCCGGCTGTCTCTCAGAGCTCTGTGGTACACACTGTCCGGCTGTCTCTCAGAGCTCTGTGGTACACACTGTCCGGCTGTCTCTCAGAGCTCTGTGGTACACACTGTCCGGCTGTCTCTCAGAGCTCTGTGGTACACACTGTCCGGGCTGTCTCTCAGAGCTCTGTGGTACACACTGTCCGGGCTGTCTCTCAGAGCTCTGTGGTACACACTGTCCGGCTGTCTCTCAGAGCTCTGTGGTACACACTGTCCGGGCTGTCTCTCAGAGCTCTGTGGTACACACTGTCCGGCTGTCTCTCAGAGCTCTGTGGTACACACTGTCCGGGCTGTCTCTCAGAGCTCTGTGGTACACACTGTCCTCGCTGTCTCTCAGAGCTCTGTGGTACACACTGTCCGGCTGTCTCTCAGAGCTCTGTGGTACACACTGTCCTCGCTGTCTCTCAGAGCTCTGTGGTACACACTGTCCGGCTGACTCTCAGAGCTCTGTGGTACACACTGTCCGGCTGTCTCTCTGAGCTCTGTGGTACACACTGTCCGGCTGTCTCTCTGAGCTCTGTGGTACACACTGTCCGGCAGTCTCTCAGAGCTCTGTGGTACACACTGTCCGGCTGTCTCTCAGAGCTCTGTGGTACACACTGTCCGGCTGTCTCTCAGAGCTCTGTGGTACACACTGTCCGGCTGTCTCTCAGAGCTCTGTGGTACACACTGTCCAGCTGTCTCTCAGAGCTCTGTGGTACACACTGTCCGGCTGTCTCTCAGAGCTCTGTGGTACACACTGTCCAGCTGTCCCTCAGAGCTCTGTGGTACACACTGTCCGGCAGTCTCTCAGAGCTCTGTGGTACACACTGTCCGGCTGTCTCTCAGAGCTCTGTGGTACACACTGTCCAGCTGTCCCTCAGAGCTCTGTGGTACACACTGTCCGGCAGTCTCTCAGAGCTCTGTGGTACACACTGTCCGGCTGTCTCTCAGAGCTCTGTGGTACACACTGTCCTCGCTGTCTCTCAGAGTTCTCTCTCTTCCTTGTAGCACTGACAGCTCCACTGTTTGCTCCTTGAAGGAAATGTGGAGACACTGCTCCGGGACTTTATCTCCAGTGTTCTCCTGCTCCCTTCAAGATGGTATTTTTTCCTGGAGAAACAAGAGCAGGTGATTGAAATCCTGGTCATTGCAGAGCTGTGAGGTGTCGGAAGGGAGGGGGTTCAGGGGTGTATTTTAGCACCTCAGTTTCCCAGCGTTGATGCTCGGGCTCCACTAACTGGCACCCACTCCTACCACACTGGGCAAAATATCCAGCTCTGTAATTTTATGTATCCTATACCAATCTGCATGAATGTTCCAGATGTTTAGGGGAGATCGTGGCATTGTTGCTGGATTAGTAATGCAGAATTCCAGGGCTGTGCCCTGGAGCCCAAGGTTCATAATCCCACCAGGGCAGATGGTGAAATTTGAATTCAATTAAAGTCTGAAATTAAAAATCTATTGATGACAACAAAATTGTCAGTAAAAACCCATCCAGTTCAGTGATGTCCTTCAGGGAAGGAAATCTGCCATCCTTACCCGGTCTGGCCTACATCTGACTCCAGAACCACATCAATGTCGTTGACTTTTAACTGCCCTCAGGGAATAGTCAATAAATGCTGACCCAGCGAGCGATTCCCACATCCCATCAATGAATAAAAAAATTGTAACCTTGGAAGTTCTGTTTCATTTAGTGCCCAGTTCCTCAAACTCTCAATGTAACCTCTTTTCTCATTCTATCTGTGTCACATGGGCACAGTGGTTAGTGCCGCTGTCTCACGATGTCAGGGACCTGGGTTCAATTCCCGGCTTGGGTCACTGTCTGTGTGTAGTCTGCATGTTCTCCCCATGTCTGCATGGGTTTCCTCCGGGCGCTCCAGTTTCCTCCCACACCCCAAAAATGTGCTCTCAGGCTAATCGGTTTTTACCAAATCGACACTATTTCTTCCCTGAATCTGACTGAGCAGGGTTCCATTCGTAGCCATGCAGGGTAGAATAGGTGTAGGGTGGTGTGGCGGCGCGGGCTCGTTGGGCCGAAGGGCCTGTTTCCCGTGCTGGATTGTTCTTTGTTCTTTGTTCTTTGTTTTTATCCTGAAAGATGTGCTGGTTAGGGCCATTGGCCACACTAACTTCTCCCTCTGTGTACCCAAACAGGCGCCAGAGCGTGGCAACCAGGGGAATTTCACAGTAACTTCATTGCTGTGTTAATATAAAGCTTACTTGTGATGAATAAATAAACTTTTAAAATTGGTGCGGACATGGAGCACAGCGATAGGTTTCTCCCACAGCGAGTTCCTCTCCATTCCTGAATCAAGGTCTCAAACCTGGCACTGGGCAGGCAATGTAGCCCTCTGGGCACAGAGAACAGTGTCCATTCCCCTGATTATATTATCCCATTGGAGAGATCAGGGGATATGGGGCAAAAGGGGATCAGGATATTGAATTTGATGATCAGCCATGATTAAAATGAATGATGTAGCAGGCTCAAAGGGCCAAATGGTCTCCTTCTCCTCATTCTAGTTTCTATATTTCTATTTATTTTCACGTTGAGCAACTCAATGAGCCGTGGGGCTGTGGTAAATTTTCTCGTCCTCCCTACAGTTACCTCCCTTTGGCAGATAAGGCAAAGGAGAATCCAAAGAGATTCTATTAATACATAAAGGGCAAAAGAGTAACTCGGGAGAGAATCGGGCCTCTTAAAGATCAATAAGGTCATGTATGTGCAGATCCACAAGCGATGGGTGAGATCCTAAATGAATATTTCTCATCAGTATTTACTGTTGAGAGAAGTATGAATGTTAGGGAACTTGGGGAAATAAATAGTGATGTCTTGAGGAGTGAACATATTACAGAGAAGGAGGTGCTGGAAGTCTTAAAGTGCATCAAGGTAGATAAATCCCCGGGATCTGATGAAGTGTATCCCAGGACATTCTGGGAGGCTAGGGGGGAAATTGTGGGTCCCCTAGCAGAGATATTTGAATCATCGATAGTCACGGGTGAGGTGCCTGAAGATTGGAGAGTGGAAAATGCTGATGACACCAAGATTGGGGGAACGGCAAATTGTGTGGAGGGTGTGGAGAGTCTGCAGAAGGATGTAGATAGGCTGGGCGAGTGGGCCAGGAAATGGCAAATGGAATTTAATTTCCACAGTGGAAGCTGATTTGGGAGATCTTGCTATGGACTTGCAGCAGATGGAAAAGATTGAGTACGTGGACATTAAGGAGGAGGATGTGTTAGAACTTTTGAATTCTATCAAAATAGATAAGTCGCCGGGACCAGATGGGATGTACCCCAGGATACTGTGGGAGGCCAGGGAAGTGATTGCAGAGCCCCTGGCGATGATCTTTGCGTCGTCAATGGAGACGGGAGAGGTTCTGGAAGATTGGAGGATTGCGGATGTAGTCCCTATTTTCAAGAAAGGGAACAGAGATAGCCCGGGAAATTACCGCCCGGTGAGTCTGACCTCAGTGGTTGGTAAGCTGATGGAGAGGCTTCTGAGGGACAAGATTTACGAGCATTTGGAGAGGTTTGACATGATCAGGAATAGTCAGCATGGATTTGTCAAGGGAAGGTCGTGCCTTACGAGCCTAGTTGAGTTCTTCGATAATGTGACTGAACACATTGACGAAGGAAGTGCCATGGACGTAGTGTACATGGACTTCAGCAAGGCTTTTGATAAGGTCCCCCATGCAAGACTTCTTGAGAAGGTGAGAGGGCATGGGATCCAAGGGCCTTTGGCCTTGTGGATCCAGAACTGGCTTGCCTGCAGAAGGCAGAGAATGGTTGTGGATGGGTCTTTTTCGGAATGGAGATCAGTCACCAGTGGGGTGCCCCAGGGATCTGTTCTGGGACCCTTGCTGTTTGTCATTTTCATAAATGACCTGGATGAGGAAGTGGAGGGATGGGTTAGCAAGTTCGCTGATGACACGAAGGTCGGCGGTGTTGTGGATGGTCTGGAAGGATGTCAAAAGTTGCAGCAGGACATAGATAGGATGCAGGAATGGGCGGAGAAGTGGCAGATGGACTTCAACGCGGATAAATGTGTAGTCGTCCATTTCGGCAGAACCAACGGGATGAACAAGTACACTATCAAGGGCAGGAGTCTTAGTAGCGTTGAAGAGCAGAAGGATCTCGGGGTCCGGGTCCACAGGACTCTTAAATCGGCCTCGCAGGTGGAGGAGGTGGTCAAGAAGGCGTATGGTGTACTGGCCTTCATTAATCGAGGGATTGAGTTTAGGAGTCGGGAGGTAATGCTGCAACTTTACAGGACCCTCGTCAGGCCTCATTTGGAGTACTGTGCGCAGTTCTGGTCGCCTCACTATAGGAAAGACGTAGAAGCTATTGAAAGGGTGCAGAGGAGATTTACAAGGATGTTGCCTGGACTGGGAGGCATGCCTTATGAAGATAGGTTGAGGGAGCTGGGACTCTTTTCCCTGGAGAGGCGAAGGTTGAGAGGCGACCTGATAGAAGTTTATAAAATGTTGAGAGGAATAGATAGGGTGGACTCTCAGAGGCTATTTCCCCGGGTTGAAATGGTCGCTACGAGAGGACACAGATTTAAGGTGCGGGGAGGGAAGTACAGAGGTGATGTTAGGGGTAAGTTTTTCACTCAGAGGGTGGTGAGTGAATGGAATCGGCTGCCGTCATTGGTGGTGGAGGCGAACTCGCTGGGGTCTTTTAAAAGACTTCTGGATGAGTATATGGGGTTTAATGGGATTGGGGGTTATAGATAGGTCTATAGATTGGTGGGGTTGATGTGATCGGCGCAACTCGAGGGCCGAAGGGCCTGTTTGTGCTGTAATGTTCTATGTTCTATGTTGGCAAGTGTGAGGTGGTCCACTTTGGAAGGAATAATGGTAGGAAGGACTATTACTTACGTGGCAAAAAACTGCAGCAGGCGACGGTGCAGAGGGACCTCGGGGTCCTTGTGCATGAGTCGCAAAAACCCAGCTTGCAGGTGCAGCAGGTGGTCAGGAAGGCGAATGGGATGCTGGCCTTCATAGCGAGGGGGATTGAATATAAAAGTAGGGAGGTCTTGCTGCAACTGTATAGGGCATTGGTGAGGCCGCAGCTGGAGTACTGTGTGCAGTTTTGGGCGCCGCACCTGCGCAAGGATATTTTGGCCTTGGAGGGAGTGTAGAGGAGGTTTACTAGGCTGATACCGGAGTTGAGGGGATTGAGCTATGAGGAGAGGCTGAATAAACTAGGCTTGTACTCGTTGGAGTTTAGAAGAATGAGGGGAGATCTCATTGAGACGTATAAGATGATGAATGGGATGGATAGGATAGAGGTGGAAAGACTCTTCCTGCTCAAAAATGACAGTAGGACTAGGGGACACAGCCTCAAGATAAAGGGGGGGCAGTTTAGAATGGAGTTGAGGAGGAACTTCTTCACTCAAAGGGTGGTGAATCTCTGGAATTCTCTGCCCGTTGAAGTGGTGGAGGCTACCTCGCTAAATATATTTAAGATGCGTGTTGATGGGTTTTTGATAAGAGAAGGGATTAAGGGTTATGGGGAGAGGGCGGGAAGGTGGAACTGAGCCACGACAGATCAGCCATGATCTTATTGAATGGCGGGGCAGGCTCGAAGGGCCAGATGGCCTACTCCTGCTCCTATTTCTTATGTTCTTATGTTCTTAAAATGTTGTGCCTTTGTTTAAAAAGGGCTGCAGGGAAAAGCCTGGGAACTACAGGCCAGTGAGCCTCACATCTGTGGTGGGTAAATTGTTGGAAGGTATTTAGAGAGATAGGGTTTACAGGCATTTAGAGACACAAGGACTGATTAGGGACAGTCAGCATGGATTTGTGAGTGGAAAATCATATCTCACAAATTTGATTGAGTTTTTTGAAGGGGTAACCAAGAAGGTAGATGAGGGCAGTGCAGTTGATGTTGTCAACATGGACTTTAGCAAGACCTTTGACAAGGTACCACATGGTAGGTTGTTGCATATGGTTAAATCTCACAGCATCCTGGGTGAGATAGCCAATTGGATACAAAATTGGCTGGGTGGTTGTAGAGAGTTGTTTTTCAGACTGGAGGCCTGTGACCAGTGGTGTGCCTCAGGGATCAGTGCTGGGCCCACTGTTATTTGTCATTTATATTAATGATTTGGATGAGAATATAGGAAGCATGGTTAGTAAGTTTGCAGATGACACTAAGATTGGTGGCATAGTGGACAGTGAAGAAAGTTATCTCCAATTGCAACGGGATCCTGATCAATTGAGCCAGTGGGGTGACGAATGACAGATGGATTTTAATTTAGACAAATGTGAGGTGATGCATTTTGGTCGATTGAACCAGAGCAGGACTTACTCAGTTAATGGTAGGGCACTGGGGAGAGTTACAGAACAAAGAGATCTCAGGGTACAGGTTCATAGCTCCTTGAAAGTGGAGTCACGGGTGGACAGAGTGGTGAAGAAGGCATTCGGCATGCTTGGTTTCATTGGTCAGAACATTGGAAACAGGAGTTGGGATGTCTCGTTGAAGTTGTACAAGACATTGGTAAGGCCACACTTGGAATACTGTGTACAGTTCTGGTCACCCTATTATAGAAAGGATGTTCCTAAACTAGAAAGAGCGCAGAAAAGATTTACTAGGATGCTACCGGGACTTGATGGTTTGGGTTATAAGGAGAGGCTGGGATAGACTGGGACTTTTTTCTCTGGAGCGTAGGAGGCTGAGGGGTGACCTTATAGAGGTCTATAAAATAATGAGGGGCACAGATCAGCTAGATAGTCAATATCTTTTCCCAAAGGTAGGGGAGTCTAAAACTAGAGGGCAAAGGTTTTAGGTGAGAGGGGAGAGATACAAAAGTGTCCAGAGGGGCAATTTTTTCGCACAGAGGGTGGTGAGTGTCTGGAACAAACTGCCAGAGGCAGTAGTAGAGGCGGGTACAATTTTGTCTTTTAAGAAGCATTTAGACAGTTACATGGGTACGATGGGTATAGAGGGATATGGGCCAAATGTGGGCAATTGGGACTAGCTTAAGGGTTTTAAAAGAAAAGGGCGGCATGGAGAGGTTGGGCCGAAGGGCCTGTTTCCATGCTGTAAACCTCTGACAGGTGGCACAGTGGTTAGCACTGCTGCTTCACAGCTCCAGGGACCTGGGTTCGATTACCACCTTGGGTCACTGTCTTTGTGGAGTTTGCGCATTCTCCTCGTGTCTGCGTGGGTTTCCCCCGGGTGATCCAGTTGTCTCCCACAGTCCAAAGATGTGCTGGTTAGGTTAATTGGCTTTACTAAAAATTGCACCTTAAGAGTCCTGAAATGCATAGGTTAGAGGGATTAGCAGGTAGATGTGTGGGGATATGGGGGTAGGGCCTGGGGGGGATAGGGGTCGGTGCAGACTCGATGGGCCAGAGGGCCTCTTCCTCCACAGTAGGGTTTCTCTGATTTCTATGACTCGATACCTCGACAGTCCCCTTCACTCAGCCACCCAGCGAGTGGGAATCTCAAAGCTCTTGAACAAGGACAGGGGCTGAGGCTCCTGCAGTTCTATCCCCTGGATCACTCTACCTGCCTCACTCGCAGTCAACTTACTATTAACTAGAATTAATTACTCATCAGCTTGAATTTTACCTTCTTGAGTTTATAATGGATCGGAAAGACAAAGGAAGCAGGAGAAACGAAATGACGAGGTTTTCACCTCCACCAACACATTTCATCTGAAGATTTTGATTCAGCAAAAACACTCCTGAATAATTCACAATATTAATGTTTAACAATCTGCTGTCAGATTGTCCATGTCTACTGTCTGACTTTTTCACTTATCGAAATTCTGCAGTTTACTTTCTGAAGTGGTTGTTCTGCTGTCACTGGCATCCTAACCACGTCTTGGCATCATTCTGAGATAGGAACAGCCCGTCAAGTAGATAACACCAGGCAGAAAGGCCAACTTACAGAACCAGCTCTGGAATCTGTGAATACCAATCATTTACCAGCGTCAGTGCCACACTCTGTCCTGAACTAATGCGCGATAGCAACATGTGGGCTTTGAGCAGTCTGCTGGAACACAGAACAATGTGACATTAAAAGTGTGAGTGGGTTGTCTCACTGAAACTGCTGGGGGCGAGATCTCCAGTGGGGAACTTGAGTGATGTGAAACCCCCACAACTGAAAAATCATTTCAGCCCATCAGAGTGTTACACAACATTTGCAACCGAGCTACAGGCCATTCAGCCCATCTGCTACATGCTGATGTTTATGCTGTTCACGAGCCTCCTCCCACCCACTCTCCCCCTATCATCAGTAAATCTTTGATCCCTTTCTCCTCATGTCTTTACTGAGCTTTTCTTGATCACATTGATGCTCAGCGCCTCAAGGCAACAGCTCAACCAGCTCTGTCTTCCTATTGGATCAATTTAGCTCATCTTGTTTCAAATCCTTCTCCAGTTCCTCTGCAGCCATTTTAACAAACGGAGCCCAACCTTCCTCCAGAGAACCTGGAGTTCAATGATGGGCAGGGCAGAGAATTTGGCAGAAAGAACAAGCAGTATGCTGATGGGAGTTTCCTGTAGGTTCCTCCACTGGTGTCTGCCATGGCAAATCAGGAATCCCACAGGAGACTAGCATGAAACTGATTGGGATGCTGATAGAGGCCCAACTGGAATATTCTCCCCATTCCTGATGCCAGCCGGAAAAACAATGGTCCAGAATCTGTATGGAACAATGTGGCAGAGAGAACTCAGGACTTTCCTGAATGTTGCCTGATGGCCTGAATCTCTATCAGGCTAACACTCAGCTTTCTCTATTCTGGAGAAAGGAGCCACATTTTATTGAATCTTTCTGAATGTGACCATCAATCAATGTTGTAGGTTTGAATCTTGAATTCCTCTTGTGAGAGACTGGGAAAATTGAGGCCATTCTCTTCAGCCCCACAACAAAACCCACTTTTTCACCAATGATTCCATTCCCCATGAATGACCCTGAGCTGCATTTGTGACCACAGATTCTCCATATCACAGAATATCTCAGCAACATCCCCTCTCTCTGTGTTCGGTGCCCAAACCATCTCCTGATTTGAACATTCCATTGCCCTTCTTCTCATCCTCCCATTTTACACTCTGATTAAACAGCGACTCACCTAAATCTCTGCTGCTCTCACCCTAATCTTCACTAAATCTCTGCTACTCTCACCCTAATCTTCACTAAATCTCTGCTGCTCTCACCCTAATCTTCACTAAATCTCTGCTGCTCTCACCCTAATCTTCACTAAATCTCTGCTGCTCTCACCCTAATCTTCACTAAATCTCTGCTGCTCTCACCCTAATCTTCACTAAATCTCTGCTGCTCTCACCCTAATCTTCACTAAATCTCTTCACTGTCTGGTTCCTGGGGCTGAAACATCTAAAATTTTAAATTCTCACCCTTTCATCTGAAAAATGTGCTGGTTAGGTGCATTGACCTGAACAGGCACGAGAATGTGGTGACAAGAGGAATTTTACAGTAACTTCATTGCAGTGTTCATGTAAGCCTCACTTGTTACTAATAAATAAACTTTTATGTTCCAATCTGTCCATGATCTAATTGGTCCCAATCTCAGCAACCTCCTCCAATCCTCTGCAAAGATCCATCCCTCAAATTCAATTACATTGTTTGGATCCTGATTTCCTCTTTAGTTACATCGTAGGTCAGAGAAGATGGAAAACAGACTGAAGATGGGGAGGAGGCACAGAGTAGGGAACGGGAAAGACTGAATTGAGGAGAGGGAGAGCAGGATCAGCTGGGCAGCTAAATATATAACGAGGCAAAGGAATCTCGGAGCGACTCAAATCTTCCTGTATCCGTACAGGGATTTGGTTTATTGGGAGCTCACGTTATTGGCTCACTGCCAGAGCAGGTGACCCCTGCGAGACATCACATCCTTTCAAGTCATTGGCTGAAATTCCCATATGGAATAACGGAATTTTACCAGTGATGACCTGATGGGAAGGAAAGTCTTGGGGGTCAGGGGTCGGTTATTTCTGGGAATCAGCAGCCAGGCTCCAAAGACCAGCATTGAAACCAAGCCCAATACTGACTGAGTTCCAGTTCACAGCTCAGCATTCCGTCCAATGCAGCAAATCTGAATTGGACTGACTGTCAGACAGGAAACACAGCAACCAATCAGCACAAAGATAAATTCAGCAAAGGCAAATACAAACAATCAGATAATCTGTTCTTGTAACTGTGACCAGGAGAGAATCCTGGAACCCCTTCAAAACACACTGACAGATTCTATTAAAGTGATTCCTTAGAGAAGATATGGGCTTGTTTCTGGCGAGCAAAGTCGAGAGGCAGCGATTTTTGGACATTAGAGGAGGCAGCAACGGGTACATTTTTCTGTTTCTTTGGCTAACTTTTATTTTTAGTTTTTTTAAAGTTGCGAGTTTTTGGCGGTTTTTTTTAAAATTAGTTACAACCGGAAGTCGTCACTAAGATGCTTGCCGGGAGTTGTAGTTTTTTTTTTCCGGGCCCCTAACCCTATAAATTAGCGTAGAGAGGATACCCGATTCTCTACACTGGTAGAGAATCCCTCCCTCCCACCTCCTCTAACCTAAATTATAAGTGTGGGTAAGTTTTTCTTTTTAATATTTTTATTTCTTCTGCTGGTAACTGTTTCAGGGATGGCAGTTCAGGCAGTGTGCTGCATCTCCTGTGGGATGTATGTGGTGAGGGACTCCAGTAGTGTTACAGGGGATTTTACTTGTAGGAAGTGCGTTAGATTGCAGCTTCTGGAGGAGCGTGTAAAGGAGTTGGAGTTGGAAGTAGGGGAGCTCCGCAAAATTCGGGATGCAGAGGTGGACATTGATAGGAGTTATAGGGAGTTAGTCACTCCTAGAAACCAGTCTTGGGTCACTGCCAAGAGGAGGGGAAAGAAGCAAGTGGGGGGAAAATCCCCTGGGGCTGTTCCCCTCCAAAATAGGTTTTCGGTCCTGGAGGCTACAGTTGAGGAGGGATCAACTGGGGATAGCCAAAGGGAGCAGGTCTCTGGGGATGAGCCTACTGTAAAAGCTCAGGTGGTTAGGGGTAGCCAAAGATTAGGTCTTGTAATTGGGGACTCCACCGTTAAAGGGACGGATAGGAGAGTCGGTAATAATGATAGGAACTCAGGGCTGGTGTGTTGCCTACCAGGGGCTGGGGTCCAGGATGTCTCAGAGAGGATATTCAAGACTCTCAGGGGAGAGGGGGATCAACCCCAAGTTATTATTCATGTGGGGACGCATGATATAGGAAGGCTAAGGGAAGGGGACATTAAACAGAGATTCATGGAGTTGGGGTGGAAGCTAAAGGCCAAGACAGACAGAGTGGTTATCTCTGGACTCTTGCCTGTGCCACGGGATAGTTTAGAGAGGAATAGAGGGAGGGAAAGCTTGAACTCGTGGCTGAGGGGATGGTGCAGGAGGGAGGGGTTTAAGTACTTGAACAATTGGGGCTCGTTCTGGGGAAGGTGGGACCTTTATCAGAGGGATGGGATTCACCTGAACCAAAGGGGAACAAATATCCTGGGAGGTAAATTTGTTAAGGTTATGCGGAGTGGTTTAAACTGATTCAGAGGGGGGGTGGGATCCTGAGTAGAGGGGGTGAAAGTGAGGGGGGCGTAGATGGAGACTGCAATGCCCGGCATTGCGGGGGAGGGGCGGAACAGGGTTTGGAATGTGGTTTGAAATGTGTATACTTTAATGCGAGGAGTATTCGCAATAAGGTGGATGAACTTGCAGCGTGGACCAGTACCTGGGACTTCGATGTTGTGGCCATTTCAGAGACTTGGATAGAGCAGGGTCAGGAATGGATGTTGCAGGTCCCGGGGTACAAATGCTTTAATCGGAGTAGACAAGGAGGTAGAAGGGGGGGTGGGGTAGCATTATTGGTCAAGGACTGTATCTCAGTATCAGAGAGGAACTTTGATGAGGACTTGTCTGTTGAGGTAATATGGGCGGAGATTAGAAATAGGAGAGGAGAGGTCACCCTGTTGGGAGTCTTTTACAGACCTCCAAAAAGTTCTAGAGAGGTTGAGGAAAGGATTGCGGAGACGATCCTTGTTAGGAGTGAAAGTAATAGGGTAATTGTTATGGGGGACTTTAACTTTACTCATGTAGATTGGAATTGCTACAGCTCTGGCTCGTTAGAGGGGTCAGTTTTTGTTCAAAGTGTGCAAGAAGGTTTTTTGACTCAGTATGTAGATAGGCCGACGAGAGGTGAGGCTATATTGGATTTGGTGCTCGGTAATGAGCCAGACCAGGTGCTAGACTTGGAAGTTGGTGTACAGTTTGGGGATAGTGATCACAATTCGATTACGTTCACCTTAGTGATGGAAAGGGATAGGCATGAACCTCGGGTCAGTAGTTTCAGCTGGGGGAAGGGTAATTATGAGGCTATTAGGAGAGAATTAGGAAGCATTGGTTGGAATGGGAGATTACAGGGACTGGGAACATCCGAGATGTGGAGATTTTTCAAGGAGCAGCTATTGCGGGTCTGTGATAAGTATATCCCTGTCAGGCAAGGAGGATTTGGTAGGCCCAGGGAACCGTGGTGCACCAAAAAAGTTGATTCGTTGGTTAGGAAGAAAAAGGAGGCTTATGTTCGGATGAGGCTTGAGGGCTCAGGTAGTGCATTAGAAAGTTTTAGATTGGCTAGGAGGGAGTTGAAGAGGGAGTTAAGAAGGGCCAAAAGAGGGCATGAGATGATTTTGGCTGATAGGATTAAGGAGAACCCTAAGGCGTTTTACAGGTATGTCAAGAACAGAAGGTTGGTTAGGACAAGATTAGGGCCAGTTACAGATAGTAGAGGGAAGTTGTGTGTGGAACCGGAGGAGATTGGAGAGGCGTTGAACCAATATTTCTCTTCGGTGTTCACGCAAGGGGACAGGAATGTAGCTGAGGAGGACACTGGGGTGCAGGGGTGTGAAATAGATAGTATTGCAGTTGATACGGGGGATGTGCTGGATATTTTAGAGGGTTTGAAAATAGATAAGTCCCCTGGTCCAGATGGGATTTACCCTAGGATTCTTTGGGAGGCAAGAGGGGTGATTGCGGAGCCTCTGGCTCTGATCTTCAGGTCGTCGTTAGTCTCTGGTATAGTACCAGAAGATTGGAGGACAGCAAATGTTGTCCCATTGTTTAAGAAGGGGAGAAGGGACTTCCCTGGGAATTATAGACCGGTGAGTCTTACTTCTGTGGTGGGTAAGGTTTTGGAAAGGATTATTAGAGACAGGATTTATAGTTATTTGGAAAGTAATGAGTTGATTAGAGATAGTCAGCATGGTTTTGTAGCGGGTAGGTCATGCCTTACTAACCTTATCGAGTTCTTTGAGAAAGTGACCAAAGAGGTGGATAGGGGTAAGGCAGTTGATGTGGTGTATATGGATTTTAGCAAGGCGTTTGATAAGGTTCACCATGGTAGGCTTCTGCAGAAAATGCAGATGTATGGGATTGGGGGTGATCTAGGTAATTGGATCAGGAATTGGCTAGCAGATAGGAGACAGAGAGTGGTGGTTGATGGGAAATATTCGTCATGGAGTTCGGTTACAAGTGGTGTGCCTCAGGGATCTGTTTTGGGGCCACTGCTGTTTGTAATTTTTATTAATGATCTGGATGAGGGTATAGTAGGGTGGATTAGTAAGTTTGCTGATGACACCAAAGTCGGAGGTGTGGTAGATTGTGAGGAAGGGTGTCATAGTTTGCAGGATGACTTAGAAAGGTTGCAGAGCTGGGCTGAGAGGTGGCGAATGGAGTTTAATGTGGAGAAGTGTGAGGTAATTCATTTCGGTAGGAATAACAGATGTGTTGAGTATAGGGCTAACGGGAGGACTTTGAATAGTGTGGAGGAGCAGAGGGATCTAGGTGTATGTGTACATAGATCCCTGAAAGTTGGGAATCAAGTAGATAAAGTTGTTAAGAAGGCATACGGAGTTTTGGCGTTTATTGGTAGGGGGATTGAATTTAGGAGTCGTAGCGTCATGATGCAACTGTACACATCTCTGGTGCGGCCGCACTTGGAGTTTTGTGTGCAGTTCTGGTCCCCACATTACAAGAAGGATGTACAGGCTTTGGAGAGGGTGCAGAGGAGGTTTACCAGGATGTTGCCTGGTATGGAGGGGAGATCCTATGAGGAGAGATTGAGAGATTTGGGGTTGTTTTTGCTGGAAAGAAGGCGGCTAAGAGGGGATCTCATTGAAACATATAAGATGATTAGAGGTTTAGACAGGGTAGATAGTGATAGCCTTTTTCCTAGGATGGAGAAAGCTAACACGAGGGGGCACGATTTTAAATTAAGGGGGGGTAGTTACAGGACAGATGTCAGGGGTAGGTTCTTTACCCAGAGGGTGGTGAGGGACTGGAATGCCCTGCCAGCTGCAGTTGCAAATGCACCTAGTTTGGGGGCGTTTAAAAGATCTGTGGATAGGTTTATGGATGAAAAGGGATTGGTTTAGGTTAGTGGGTCATTGTTTTGTAACTGGTCGGCGCAACATCGTGGGCCGAAGGGCCTGTTCTGCGCTGTAATGTTCTATGTTCTATGTTCTATGTTCTATTGGGTTAACATCTCTACAGAGAGCGCTTAAAACAGTGCAGCACTCCCTCAGCACTGACCCTCTGACAGTACGGCACTCCCTCAGCACTGACCCTCTGACAGTGCGGCGCTCCCTCAGCACTGACCCTCTGACAGTGCGGCACTCCCTCAGCACTGACCCTCTGACAGTGCGGCACTCCCTCAGCACTGACCCTCTGACAGTACGGCACTCCCTCAGCACTGACCCTCTGACAGTGCGGCGCTCCCTCAGCACTGACCCTCTGACAGTGCGGCACTCCCTCAGCACTGACCCTCTGACAGTGCGGCACTCCCTCAGCACTGACCCTCTGACAGTGCGGCACTCCCTCTGTACTGACCCTCTGACAGTGCGGCACTCCCTCAGCACTGACCCCCTGACAGTGCGGCACACCCTCAGCACTGACCCTCTGAGAGTGCGGCACTCCCTCAGCACTGACCCTCTGACAGTGCGGCACTCCCTCAGCACTGACCCTCTGACAGTGCGGCACTCCCTCAGCACTGACCCTCTGACAGTGCGGCACTCCCTCAGCACTGACCCTCTGACAGTGCGGCACTCCCTCAGCACTGACCCTCTGACAGTGCGGCACTCCCTCAGTACTGACCCTCTGACAGTGCGGCACTCCCTCAGTACTGACCCTCTGACAGTGCGGCACTCCCTCAGCACTGACCCTCTGACAGTGCGGCACTCCCTCAGTACTGACCCTCTGACAGTGCGGCACTTCCTCAGCACTGACCCTCTGACAGTGCGGCACTCCCTCAGCACTGACCCTCTGACAGTGCGGCACTCCCTCAGTACTGACCCTCTGACAGTGCGGCACTCCCTCAGCACTGACCCTCTGACAGTGCGGCACTCCCTCAGTACTGACCCTCTGACAGTGCGGCACTCCCTCAGTACTGACCCGCTGACAGTGCGGCACTCCCTCAGCACTGACCCTCTGACAGTGCGGCACTCCCTCAGCACTGACCCTCTGACAGTGCGGCACTCCCTCAGCACTGACCCTCTGACAGTGCGGCACTCCCTCAGCACTGACCCTCTGACAGTGCGGCACTCCCTCAGTACTGACCCTCTGACAGTGCGGCACTCCCTCAGCACTGACCCTCTGACAGTGCGGCACTCCCTCAGTACTGACCCTCTGACAGTGCGGCACTTCCTCAGCACTGACCCTCTGACAGTGCGGCACTCCCTCAGCACTGACCCTCTGACAGTGCGGCACTCCCTCAGTACTGACCCTCTGACAGTGCGGCACTCCCTCAGCACTGACCCTCTGACAGTGCGGCACTCCCTCAGTACTGACCCTCTGACAGTGCGGCACTCCCTCAGTACTGACCCGCTGACAGTGCGGCACTCCCTCAGCACTGACCCTCTGACAGTGCGGCACTCCCTCAGCACTGACCCTCTGACAGTGCGGCACTCCCTCAGCACTGACCCTCTGACAGTGCGGCACTCCCTCAGCACTGACCCTCTGACAGTGCAGCACTCCCTCAGCACTGACCCTCTGACAGTGCGGCACTCCCTCAGCACTGACCGTCTGACAGTGCGGCACTCCCTCAGCACTGACCCTCTGACAGTGCAGCACTCCCTCAGCACTGACCCTCTGACAGTGCGGCACTCCCTCAGCAGTGACCCTCTGACAGTGCGGCACTCCCTCAGCACTGACCCTCTGACAGTGCGGCACTCCCTCAGCACTGACCCTCTGACAGTGCAGCACTCCCTCAGCACTGACCCTCTGACAGTGCGGCACTCCCTCAGCACTGACCCTCTGACAGTGCGGCACTCCATCAGCACTGACCCTCTGACAGTGCAGCACTCCCTCAGCACTGACCCTCTGACAGTGCGGCACTCCCTCAGCAGTGACCCTCTGACAGTGCGGCACTCCCTCAGCACTGACCCTCTGACAGTGCGGCACTCCCTCAGCACTGACCCTCTGACAGTGCAGCACTCCCTCAGCGCTGACCCTCTGACAGTGCAGCACTCCCTCAGCACTGACCCTCTGACAGTGCAGCACTCCCTCAGCACTGACCCTCTGACAGTGCGGCGCTCCCTCAGCACTGACCCTCTGACAGTGCGGCACTCCCTCAGCACTGACCCTCTGACAGTGCGGCACTCCCTCAGCACTGACCCTCTGACAGTGCGGCACTCCCTCAGCACTGACCCTCTGACAGTGCGGTGCTCCCTCAGCACTGACCCTCTGACAGTGCGGCACTCCCTCAGTACTAACCCTCTGACAGTGCGGCACTTCCTCAGCACTGACCCTCTGACAGTGCAGCACTCCCTCAGCACTGACCCTCTGATAGTGTGGCACTCCCTCAGCACTGACCCGCTCACAGTGCGGCACTCCCTCAGCACTGACCCTCTGACAGTGCAGCACTCCCTCAGCACTGACCCTCTGACAGTGCTGCACTCCCTCAGCACTGACCCTCTGACAGTGCGGCACTCCCTCAGCACTGACCCTCTGACAGTGCGGCACTCCCTCAGCACTGACCCTCTGACAGTGCGGCACTCCCTCAGCACTGACCCTCTGACAGTGCGGCACTCCCTCAGCACTGACCCTCTGACAGTGCGGCGCTCCCTCAGCACTGACCCCCTGACATTGCGGCACTCCCTCAGTACTGACCCTCTGACAGTGCGGCACTCCCTCAGCACTGACCCCCTGACATTGCGGCACTCCCTCAGCACTGACCCTCTGACAGTGCGGCACTCCCTCAGCACTGACCCTCTGACAGTGCGGCACTCCCTCAGCACTGACCCCCTGACAGTGCGGCGCTCCCTCAGCACTGACCCTCTGACAGTGCGGCACTCCCTCAGCACTGACCCTCTGACAGTGCGGCACTCCCTCAGCACTGACCCTCTGACAGTGCGGCACTCCCTCAGCACTGACCCTCTGACAGTGCGGCACTCCCTCAGCACTGACCCTCTGACAGTGCGGCACTCCCTCAGCACTGACCCTCTGACAGTGCGGCGCTCCCTCAGTACTGACCCTCTGACAGTGCGGCGCTCCCTCAGCACTGACCCTCTGACAGTGCGGCACTCCCTCAGCACTGACCCTCTGACAGTGCGGCGCTCCCTCAGCACTGACCCCCTGACAGTGCGGCACTCCCTCAGCACTGACCCTCTGACAGTGCGGCACTCTCTCAGCACTGACCCTCTGACAGTGCGGCACTCCCTCAGAACTGACCCTCTGACAGTGCGGCACTCCCTCAGCACTGACCCTCTGACAGTGCGGCACTCCCTCAGCACTGACCCTCTGACAGTGCGGCGCTCCCTCACGACTGACCCCCTGACAGTGCGGCACTCCCTCAGCACTGACCCTCTGACAGTGCGGCGCTCCCTCAGCACTGACCCCCTGACATTGCGGCACTCCCTTAGTACTGACCCTCTGACAGTGCGGCGCTCCCTCAGCACTGACCCCCTGACAGTGCGGCGCTCCCTCAGCACTGACCCTCTGACAGTGCGGCACTCCCTCAGCACTGATCCTCTGACAGTGCGGCACTCCCTCAGCACTGACCCTCTGACAGTGCGGCACTCCCTCAGCACTGACCCTCTGACAGTGCGGCACTCCCTCAACACTGACCCTCTGACAGTGCGGCACTCCCTCAGCACTGACCCTCTGACAGTGCGGCGCTCCCTCAGTACTGACCCTCTGACAGTGCGGCACTCCCTCAGCACTGACCCTCTGACAGTGCGGCACTTCCTCAGCACTGACCCTCTGACAGTGCGGCACTCCCTCAGCACTGACCCTCTGACAGTGCGGCACTCCCTCAGCCCTGACCCTCTGACAGTGCGGCACTCCCTCAGCACTGACCCTCTGACAGTGCGGCACTCCCTCAGCACTGACCCTCTGACAGTGCGGCACTCCCTCAGCACTGACCCTCTGACAATGCGGCGCTCCCTCAGTACTGACCCTCTGACAGTGCGGCACTCCCTCAGCACTGACCCTCTGACAGTGCGGCACTTCCTCAGCACTGACCCTCTGACAGTGCGGCACTCCCTCAGCACTGACCCTCTGACAGTGCGGCACTCCCTCAGCCCTGACCCTCTGACAGTGCGGCACTCCCTCAGCACTGACCCTCTGACAGTGCGGCACTCCCTCAGCACTGACCCTCTGACAGTGCGGCACTTCCTCAGCACTGACCCTCTGACAGTGCGGCACTCCCTCAGCACTGACCCTCTGACAGTGCGGCGCTCCCTCAGTACTGACCCTCTGACAGTGCGGCACTCCCTCAGCACTGACCCTCTGACAGTGCGGCACTTCCTCAGCACTGACCCTCTGACAGTGCGGCACTCCCTCAGCACTGACCCTCTGACAGTGCGGCACTCCCTCAGCCCTGACCCTCTGACAGTGCGGCACTCCCTCAGCACTGACCCTCTGACAGTGCCGCACTGCCTCAATCTGGGTGTGAACTCAGCAAGAAGACTCACACACACACACACTATGGTTAGCACCGCTGCCTCGCAGCGCCAGGTAACCGAGTCCAATCCTGGCCTTGGGTCACTCTCTGTGTGGAGTTTGCATATTCTCCCCGTGTCTGCATGGGTTTCCTCCAATTTCACTGGGGATTTTCACACTAACTTAGGGACGGCGGCGCGGGCTCGTTGGGCCGAAGGGCCTGTTTCCCGTGCTGTTTTGTTCTTTGTTCTTTGTTCTTTGTAACTTAGAACATAGAACATAGAAAAACTAGAGCACAAACAGGCCCATCGACCCACAAGTTGTGCTGATCATATCCCTGCCTACTAGGTCTACCTATAGTCATCAATCCCATTAAATTCATTGCAGTGTTAATGTAAGCCTAGTTGTAACATTAATAAATAAATAACTAAATGTCACACAAAGTCACGCATACACACATTCACACGCACACACTCACTTAGTGTGAATGAGGGAGTGCCACACTGCTAGAGGGTCAGTACTGAGGGATTGGAAAGTTGTTAGGATTGAAGGTGGATAAATCCCCAGGGCCTGATAATCTACATCCCAGAGTACTTAAGGAAGTGGCTCTCGAAATAGCTGACAGAGATGTATAAGATGTTGAGAGGTATAGATCAGATGGATTCTCAGAGGCTATTTCCCAGGGCTGAAATGGTCGCTACGAGAGGACACAGGTTTAAGGCGCTGGGGAGGAGGGACAGAGGAGATGTTAGGGGTAAGTTTTTCACTCAGAGGGTGGTGAGTGAGTGGAATCGGCTGCCATCGGTGGTGGTGGAGGCAAATTCGTTAGGGTGTTTTAAGAGACTTCTGGATGAGTATATGGGACTTAATAGATTGAGGGTTATAGGTAAGCCTAGCAGTAGGGATGTGATCTTGTGGGCCGAAGGGCCTGTTTGTGCTGTAGTTTTTCTATGTTCTATCTTCTATGAAATAGTGGATGCCTTGGTGTCATCTTCCAGGATTCTATAGGCTTTGGAACAGTCCCTGCAGATTGGAGGGTAGCAAAGGTCACTCCAATATTCAAAAAGGGAGGTAGAGAGAAAACAGGGAAATATAGACCAGTAAACTTAACATCAGTGGTGGGAAATTCTCAAATCCATTATCAAGGACTTTATAGCAGAGCATTTAGAAAGCAGTGGCAGGATCAGACAGAGTCAGCGTGGATTTATAAAGGGGAAATCATACTTGACAAATGTATTGGTATTTTTTTGAAGATGTAAACAGTAGAGTTGACAAGGGGAGCCAGTCGATGTGGTATATTTGGGCTTTTAGAAAGCATTTGGCAAAGTCTTGCACAAGAGACTATCGAGCAGGATTAAAGCACATGGGATTGGAGGGAGTGTATTGAGATGGATAGAAAACTAGCTGGCAGAGAGGAAACAAAGAGTAGGAATTAATGGGAGTGTTTCTAATTGGCAGGCAGTAACTAGTGAGATGCCACAGGGATCAGTGCTGAGACCCCAGTTATTCACAATATAGATTAATGATTTGGCTGAAGGAACAAAATGCAACATCTCAAAGTTTGCAGATGATCCCAAGTTGGGTAGGAGGGTGAACTGTGATGAGGATGCAGAGATAGAACAAAGAACAACACAGCACGGGAAACAGGCCCTTCGGCCCAACGAGCCCGCGCCGCCGTCCCATGGTCAGTGACCTATTCATGATTTTAGTCTATGCCTAATGTGTGAGGATCAGGGAGGTCCAATATAGGGACAATTTGTTACCCAATCAATCAGCCTAAAAGCACATTTTTGGGGTGTGGGAGGAAACCGGAGTACCCGGAGGAAACCCACGCAACCATGGGGAGAACGCGCAAACTCCCACGGACACAGGCCCAAATCCATGTGTCCGCACAGCAACAGAGATAGCCTCTGAGCTGCCATGATGCCCTCGAGATGGTCCAGTTTACGCACACCAACGACATGAAGCAGTAGGCAGTAGATCTTTCAGAATGATCTGGAAAAGTTAGGTGAATGGCTAGTCAATGGCAGATACAGCATAATTTGGATAAAGTGAGGTTATTCGTTTTGGAAGCAAAAACAAGAGGGCAGATTACTATTTGAATGGCTGTAAATTGGGAGAGGGGAGTGTGCAGAGGGACCTGGGTGTCCTTGTGCACCAGTCACTGAAGGTAAGCGTGCAGGTGCAGCAGGCGGTAAAGAAGGTAAACGGCATGTTGGCCTTCATTGCGAGAGGTTTTGAGTACAGGAGCAGGGATGTGTTGTTGCAAATATACAGGGGCCTTGGTGAGGTCACACCTAGAGTATTGTTGCTGTTTTGGTCTCCTTTCCTAAGGAAGGATGTTCTTGCTCTCGAGGGAGAGCAGCGAAGGTTTACCAGGCTGATTCCGGGGATGGTGGGACTGATGCATGAGGAGATTCAGTCAGAAGTCTCACAACACCAGGTTAAAGTCCAACAGGTTTTCCTGCTATCATGAACATAACATAAGAACATAAGAAATAGGAGCAGGAGTAGGCCATCTGGCCCTTCGAGCCTGCCCCGCCATTCAATAAGATCATGGCTGATCTGTCGCTGCTCAGTTCCACTTTCCCGCTTTCTCCCCATAACCCTTAATTCCCCTTGTCTATCAGAAACCTATCTACCCGTGTCTTAAATATACTCAGCGAGGCAGCCTCCACCACTTCAACGGGCAGAGAATTCCAGAGTTTCACCACCCTTTGAGTGAAGAAGTTCCTCCTCAACTCCGTTCTAAAACCCCCCCCCTTTATCTTGAGGCTGTGCCCTCTAGTCCTACTGTCCTTTCTAAGCAGGAAGAATCTCTCTACCTCTACCCTATCCATCCCCTTCATTATCTTATACGTCTCTATAAGATCCCCCCTCAGCCTTCTAAACTCCAACGAGTACAGACCCAGTCTATTTAGTCTCTCTTCACAGCTCAGTGCCCTCAACTCTCATTTAGGAGGGAGGTGAGAAGACATTTCTTCACCCAAAAAGGAAGTAGTTGACGCCAAAACATTGAATATATTCAATGAGCGGCAGATAAAGCACTCGGGGTGAATGGGGTCAAAGGTTCTGGGGAGAAAGCAGGATTAGGATTGGCTATTGGGTTGGATGATCAGCCATAATCGTGATAAACAGCAGAGCAGATTCAAAGGGCCAAATGGCCTCCTCCTGCTCCTATCTTCTATGTTTCTATGTTTGTATATACATACACACAGACACACACACACACATAGGTACACGTGTGCGCACACACACACACACACACACACACACAGGTACACATGTGCACACACAAACACACAGACGCAAACAAACACACACATCCGCCCATACACACAAACACACATACACACACACAGATACACATGCGCGCATGCACACACACACAAACACACAGAGACACAAACAAACACACACCCACCCACACACACACACGGACACAGGTACACGTGCGCGTGCACACACACACAAACAAACACACACATACACACACACACACAGACACACATACACACACACACATACACATAAACACGGACACACACACAGGTACACGTATGCACAGACACAGACAACCACACACATACACACATACATTCACACACACACACAGGCACACACCCACCCCCACACACACACACAGGCACATACACACACACACACACACACACACACATAGCAGAGAGATCTGACCCTCATGTTGGGAAAGGTAATATTTCATTGTCTTTGTCAGTATGTGAAAGGGCTCGGGGTATTTTGCACGGACGGTGAGAGCTTGTTGTGAATAACTTTTTAAAAGGTTGGGGTTTGGAAGATTTGGAGCTGAGGGAGGGTGAGTGATGGGGGACCATGCTGACAGAACACCTCAGAATGGGGGAGGACAATAAGTCAATTCAGGAATGGTGATTGGTGATCAGTTCAGACAATCCCCCTGTAAATGCGCAGAATTGTGAAAACTGACAAGTTGACAGATTAATAAATTCCTCCTGGGAATCTAACTTTGAAGTTTATTATAGAAATTGCACGAAGGACATCTTTGCTTTGCATCAAGGCAGACAGCCACAAAATGATTGACACGGGAAAGTCAACGTGTTCCTTGGAATCTTTGCAGCACAGAAATGTCAAAAATGCTCAGCAGGAGCAGGCCATTCGGCCCTTCAAATCTGCACCACTATTCACTATGATCATGGCTGATCATATACTTTCAGTGTCTGCTGAAAGTTCTTGTTTAATTCTTTCCCTTACATCTCCAGTACTATTTGGGTGTCTGTAGACACTCCCAGCAACACCCTCTGCCCCTGGGTGTTCCTTATCTCCACCCTTACAAATTCCACATCACGATTTTCAGAGTCAATATCCTCCCTCACTATTGTATTCATTTCCTCCTTTATTAACAATGCCACCCCACCCCCTTTCCTTTCTAAAATAATGAGTACCTCTGGATGTTCCGTTCCCATCCTCGGAAACACTGCAGCTGAGTCTCTTGTAATTGCAACTATCTCATAACCGTTTACATCTATTTGTGCTGTTAATTCATCCACCTTATTGCGAATGCTCTGCACTTTACGGCACAAAGTCTTTAGACTTGGCTTTTTAATCTTGTTGGTCATCTTGGGTTTAGTTTGCATTCTGGCTCCATTTCCTGTGAAAATGAAGGATAGAAATGGCAGGATCCGGGAATCTTGGATGGCTGGGGGAACAAAGAACAAAGAACAAAGAACAACACAGCACGGGAAACAGGCCCTTCGGCCCAACGAGCCCGCGCCGCCGTCCCATGGTCAGTGACCTATTCATGACTCTAGTCTATGCCTAATGTGTGAGGATCAGGGAGGTCCAATATAGGGACAATTTGTTACCCAATCAATCAGCCTAAAAGCACATTTTTGGGATGTGGGAGGAAACCGGAGCACCCGGAGGAAACCCACGCAACCATGGGGAGAACGCGCAAACTCCCACGGACACAGGCCCAAATCCATGTGTCCACACAGCAGCAGAGATAGTCTCTGAGCTGCCATGATGCCCTCGAGATGGTCAGCTTACGAATAGGCAGTCCCCTCGAAAGCTTGTGAGAATATTATCAAATAAATAGGTTGGACTAAAACCTGGTGTTGTCAGACTTTTTACTGTGTTTACGCCAGTCCAACATCGGCATACCCTCACAAGTTCTACAGTTCTAAATCCATCTAGATAGTTCATCCCTGAGCCCATGAGATTTAATCTATTGCATTAGCCTGCCATGAGAGACTTTGTCAAATGCCTTCCTAAAATCCATGTAGACAACATCTGCGGTCCTTCCCTCGTCAATCATTTTTGTCACCTCCTCAAAAAACTCAAGTTAGTCAGACATGACCTCCCTTGTATAAAACCATGCTGTCTGTCGCTAGCAAGACCATTCAGTTCCAATTGTGTATAGATCCTATTTCTTAGAGTCTTCTCCAACAGTTTAACTATCACTAAGCTCGCTGGCTTATAATTACCCAAGTTATCCTTGCTACCCTTCTTTAATAATGGGACAACATTGGCTATCCTCCAATGTTCTGGGACCTCACCTGTGGCTGATGAAGAAACAAAGATTTCTGTTAGAGGCCCAGCAATTTCATCTCGTCTCCTTCAGTAATCTGGGATAGATACCATCTGGCCCTGGGGATTTGTCTATCTTAATGTTTTTTTTAATTCACCTAACACTTCCTCCTTCATAATGATGACTTGTTCTAAAGTGTTTACACACTCCTCCGAGACACCATCAATCAATGTGTCCCTCTCCTTTGTGAATACCGATACAAAATACTAACTAAGGATCTCACTATGTTCCTTTGGTTCTACAAATAATTTCCTTCTTTTGTCCTTAAATGGACTAACTCTTTCTCTCGCCACCCTCTTGTCCATAATACATGTGTAAAATGCCTTGGGATTCCCCTTAATCCTGTCTGTCAAAGACATTTCATGAACCCCTTCCTGCCCTTCTAACTCTCTGTTTGAGCTTCTTTCTCCTTTCTCTGTATTCTTCAAATGCTTCATGTTTTTAATTCCCAGACCTCATGTCTGCATCCTTTCTCTTTTTGATGAGACTTACAATTTCCCTGGTCATCCACAGTTGCTGAATTCTCCCTTTCCTGTTCTTCCTTTTCAGAGGTATATGGTCCTGCACTCTGATCAACCACTCCTTAAAAGTCTCCCGCATGCCAAATGTGGATTCAGCTTCAAATAGCTTCTCCCAAACAACAGCTTCCAAATCTTACCTAATCTGATTATAGTTAGCCTTTTCCCAATTTAGCACCTTAGCTCGAGGACAAGATCACGCTTTTCCACCAGTATCCGAAAGCTTACAGGATTGTGGTCACTGTTCACCTCATGTTCCCTCACTGCAACTTTGATGACCTGTCTGGGCTCATCCCCTAGTACTAGGTCCAGTATAGCTCCATCTCGAGTCAGACAATCCACATATTGTTCTAAAAATCCTTCCTGTACACACTTAACAAATTCCTCACCATCCAGACCCTTAGCCCTCAGGGATTTCCAGTCAATATGAGGAAAAGTCAAGTCTTCCACTACAACAAGTATATTATTTCTAATCTGTCCAGAATGTGCTTACAAATCTGTTCCTCAACCTTTCATGGGCTGTTGGGAGACCTGTAGTACATTCCCATCATAGTGACTGCCCTTCTAGTTTCTGAGTTTGACCCACAGCGCCTCATCACATGATTCTTCCAAGATGTCCTTCCTCTTTACAGCTGTAATACGTTCCCTAACCAGTATTGCAACTCCCCCGCTTAGAACATAGAACACTACAGCACAAACAGGCCCTTTGGCCCACGAGTTGCGCCGATCACATCAACCCCACCAATCGATAGACATATCTATAACCCCCAATCCCATTAAACCCCATATACTCATCCAGAAGTCTTTTAAAAGACCCCAGCGAGTTCGCCTCCACCACCACTGACGGCAGCCGATTCCATTCACTCACCACCCTCTGAGTGAAAAACTTACCCCTAACATCACTTCTGAACTTTCCTCCCCGCACCTTAAATCTGTGTCCTCTCGTAGCGACCATTTCAACCCGGGGAAATAGCCTCTGAGAGTCCACTCTATCTATTCCTCTCAACATTTTATAAACCTCTATCAGGTCGCCTCTCAACCTTCGTCTCTCCAGGGAAAAGAGTCCCAGCTCCCTCAACCTAACTTCATAAGGCATGCCTCCCAGTCCAGGCAACATCCTTGTAAATCTTCTCTGTACCCTCTCAATAGCTTCTACGTCTTTCCTATAGTGAGGCGACCAGAACTGTGCACAGTACTCCAAATGAGGCCTGACAAGGGTCTTATAAAGTTGCAGCATTACCTCCTGACTCCTAAACTCAATCCCTCGATTAATGAAGGCCAGTACACCATACGCCTTCTTGACCACCTCTTCCACCTGCGAGGCCGATTTAAGAGTCCTGTGGACCCGGACCCCGAGATCCTTCTGCTCTTCAACACTACTAAGACTCCTGCCCTTGATAGTGTACTCGTTCATCCCGTTGGTTCTGCCAAAATGGACGACTACACATTTATCCGCGTTGAAGTCCATCTGCCACTTCTCCGCCCATTCCTGCATCCTATTTATGTCCTGCTGCAACTTTTGACATCCTTCCAGACCATCCACAACACCGCCGACCTTCGTGTCATCAGCGAACCTGCTAACCCATCCCTCCACTTCCTCATCCAGGTCATTTATGAAAATGACAAACAACAAGGGTCCCAGAACAGATCCCTGGGGCACCCCACTGGTGACTGACCTCCATTCCGAAAAAGACCCATCCACAACCACTCTCTGCCTTCTGCAGGCAAGCCAGTTCTGGATCCACAAGGCCAAAGGCCCTTGGATCCCATGCCCTCTCACCTTCTCAAGAAGTCTTGCATGGGGGACCTTATCAAACGCCTTGCTGAAGTCCATGTACACTACGTCCACGGCACTTCCTTCGTCAATGTGTTCAGTCACATTATCGAAGAACTCAACTAGGCTCGTAAGGCACGACCTGCCCTTGACAAATCCATGCTGACTATTCCTGATCATATCAAACCTCTCCAAATGCTCGTAAATCTTGTCCCTCAGAAGCCTCTCCATCAGCTTACCAACCACTGAGGTCAGACTCACCGGGCGGTAATTTCCCGGGCTATCTCTGTTCCCTTTCTTGAAAATAGGGACTACATCCGCAATCCTCCAATCTTCCGGAACCTCTCCCGTCTCCATTGACGACGCAAAGATCATCGCCAGGGGCTCTGCAATCACTTCCCTCGTCTCCCACAGTATCCTGGGGTACATCCCATCTGGTCCCGGCGACTTATCTATCTTGATAGAATTCCCCTCTAACTTCCCCTCTATCTCACCTATCTCCTGGAATATTTAGCCAGTCCTGTCCCTCTTTTAACCAAGTCATCACTATCACAACCACATCCAAGTTCCACGCAAGAATCGAGGCTCTGAGTTCATCTGTCTTGCCTGTTATACTCCTTGCATTGAAACAGAATCGAGTCTAAACCCAGGCCCTGGCTCCAGACATTCTGTGTTAATAATATGGATGGTCTGGTACCTTTTAAAAAGAGCACCAAGATATGATAGTGGAGCGAGTCACCAAACTCACACCCACCACCACCCACTCACACCCACCCACCCCCCGACTCACCCCCTCCTCAACCTATCCCGCACCACATCGATCACCTGCCCAAACCCCCATGCACCCCAACCCCCTGCCCCAACCCTCACCCACCCCAATCCCCTCCAACCTCAACCCCCCCCACTCCGCCCCACCCACCATGACTGACATTGAGAAACTCTTGGCTGCAGCATTAATGGGGTGGAGGAACCACAGGATTTCCCATTGCCCTCTGACACAGGGATTAGTCCCCCCCATCCCATCAGCCCTATGCCTCCACCTGTACCCCCCACACTCCTCCCCTGGAATCAGGGAGATTCCATGGCCAGCAGAGTTTGAGATTTGGTGTCTCAGAATTGGAAAGGATCTGGAGCAAGGGATTGGAGTTGAAGTGAATGTTTAGCTGTGATGATGTTGAATGATGGTGTGATGGGCTGAATGGCCTGTGCCACCTCCGTTTCCTGCACTGCTTCGTGCTTCACTGAGACTAAGATCAAATGTTATTCAATGTGATTCTGTTCCAGCCACATCCTGCAGAGCTCGATACTTGAATTCATTGAATGGATTCTTTCAACAGAAAAATCAAAGATGTGAAGATTCTGCTCCAACAGACTCTCCAGTTTGTGAAGTGTGCAAAATAATTGAACACATCAAAGAATAAAACCCCAAATCTGCAAACAAAATGAATGTGAACCAAGTTGCTAAGAGCCACTGTGATGAGCTTCTGTATCTGATTTAATCTTTGTGCTGTTTCGGAGCATTGAACGATGACCCTCCACACTGAATAGTTGATAGTTCTATCAGATCAAGGCTGATCTGATCCTGTTCAGAGCTGAGGGTTCTCTGTGAAATCACCGTGCCTCCTCTCATTTGGCAGAATCATAAACAAACCACCTCAGGTTTGACAAAGCACGACAAGAGATTATTAATCTTACTTGGATTATAAGATCAAACTCGAGTAGCTGCCGTTGATGTGAGACTGATTCAGGGTGAGAAACGCTTTCGGACGGATAGAAACTAGAAGCAGGATGAGGCCATTCGGCCCTTTGAGCCTACTCCACCATTCATTTTGATCATAGCTGATTATCTATTCCCTCCCTATTCCTGAATCCATCCAGATGCCTCCAAAATGTTGCTAATGTCTCTCTTCCACCACCTCCTCTGGCAGCACGTTCCATAACAACATAAGAAATAGGAGCAGGAGTGGGCCATCTAGCCCTTCAAGCCTGCCCCACCATTCAATAAGATCATGGCTGATCTGAAGTGGCTCAGTTCCAATTTCCCGACCTCTCCCCATAACCCTTAATTCCCCTTAATTAATTAATCAGAAACCTACCTACCCGTGACTGAAAAATATTTAGCGAGGCAGCCTCCACCACTTCAATGGGCAGAGAATTCCAGAGATTCACCATCCTTTGAGTGAAGAAGTTCCTCCTCAACTTCGTTCTAAACTGTCCCCCCTTTATCTTGAGGCTGTGCCCCCTAGTCCTGCTATCCTTTCTAAGCAGAAAGAATCTCTCTACCTCTACCCTATCCATCCCCTTCATTATCTTATACGTCTCTATAAGATTCCCCCCTCATCCTTCTAAACTCCAACGAGTACAGACCCAGTCTATTTAGTCTCTCTTCATAGTCCAACCCCCTCATCTCCGGTATCAGCCTAGTGAACCTCCTCTGCACTCCCTCCAAGGCCAAAATATCCTTGCGTAAATGTGGCGACCAAAACTGCACACAGTACTCCAGCTGCGGCCTCACCAGTGCCCTGTACAGTTGCAGCAAGACCTCCCTGCTTTTATATTCAATCCCCCTCGCAATGAAGGCCAGCATCCCATTCGCCTTCCTGACCACCTGCTGCACCTGCAAGCTGGGTTTTTGCGACTCATGCACAAGGACCCCGAGGTCCCTCTGCACCGTAACATGCTGCAGCTTTTCGCCTTTTAAGTAATAATCCCTCCTACTAGTATTTCTGCCAAAGTGGATAACCTCACACTTGCTAACATTATACTCCATCTGCCAGGTCCTTACCCACTCGCTCAGCCTATCCATAAGAACATAAGAAATAGGAGCAGGAGTAGGCCATCTAGCCCTTCGAGCCTGCCCCGCCATTCAATAAGATCATGGCTGATCTGTCGTGGCTCAGTTCCACTTTCCCGCCCTCTCCCCATAACCCTTAATCCCTTCTCTTATCAAAAACCCATCAACCCGCTTCTTAAAAATATTTAGCGAGGCAGCATCCACCACTTCAACGGGCAGAGAATTCCAGAGATTCACCACCCTTTGAGTGAAGAAGTTCTTCCTCAACTCCGTTCTAAACCGCCTCCCCATTATCTTGAGGCTGTGCCCCCTCGTCCTACTGTCTTTTTTGAGCGGAAAGAGTCTCTCCACCTCTATCCTATCCATCCCATTCATCATCTTATACGTCTCAATGAGATCTCCCCTCATTCTTCTAAACTCTAACGAGTACAAGCCTAGTTTATTCAGCCTCTCCTCATAGCTTAATCCCCTCAACTCTGGTATCAGCCTGGTAATCCTCCTCTGCACTCCCTCCAGGGCCAAAACATCCTTGCGCAAGTGCAGCGCCCAAAACTGCACACAGTACTCCAGCTGCGGCCTCACCAATGCTCTATACAGCTGCAGCAAGACCTCCCTACTTTTATATTCAATCCCCCTCGCTATGAAGGCCAGCATCCCATTCGCCTTCCTGACCACCTGCTGCACCTGCAAGCTGGGTTTTTGTGACTCATGCACAAGGACCCCGAGGTCCCTCTGCACCGTCGCCTGCTGCAGTTTTTCGCCACGTAAGTAATAGTCCTTCCTACCATTCCTCCTACCAAAGTGGACCACCTCACACTTGCCAACATTAAATCCCATTTGCCATTTCCTGGCCCATTCGCCCAGCCTATCTAGATCCTTCTGCAGACTCTCCACACCCTCCTCACAATTTGCCTTTCCCCCAATCTTGGTGTCATCAGCAAATTTCGACACCCTGCACTCGGTTCCCTCCTCCAGATCTATATAAATGGTAAATAGCTGAGGCCCCAGCACCGACGTCTGGGGCACCCCACTAGTCACCAACCGCCAATCCGAATAGCACCCATTGACCCCCACTCTCTGCCTCCTATTTGACAACCAATCCTCTATCCACGCTAACACCCTACCCCCAACTCCATGTCCCTCTACCTTCTGCAATAACCTCTTGTGAGGTACCTTGTCAATCACATTCTGAAAATCCAGAAAGATCACATCCACCGGCTCTCCTCTATCCACTGCCCTAGACACATCCTCATAGAACTCCAGTAAATTTGTCAGACACGACTTCCCTTTAATGAAACCATGTTGCGTCCGCCCTATCAAGCAATTCCCCTCAAGATGCCTCGCTATTTCCTCCTTAATGACGGATTCTAACATTTTACCTACCACAGACGTTAAACTAACCGGCCTATAATTCCCCGCCTTTTGCCTGGCACCCTTCTTAAACAACGGCGTAACATTAGCCGTTTTCCAATCTTCCGGCACTTCCCCGGAATCCAGCGACGTCTGGAAAATAACCACCAAGGCATCCACTATCACCTCCGCCATTTCTTTCAGAACCCTCGGATGCATTCCATCCGGTCCCAGGGACTTGTCCACAATCAGCCCCTCCAGTCTGTCGAGCACCACCTCTCTAGTAACAGTAATGTCATTAAGACCCTCCATTCCTACCACCTTTCCATCGCTAACACCCGGCAAATTATTCACGTCCTCCTCCGTGAAGACAAACAAAAAAGTTATTCAAGACCTTAGCCATATCCTCATCCCCTACCACTAGCTCCCCTTTCTCATCCTCTAAAGGACCAACGTTCACCCTAGCCAGCCTTTTCCTTTTTATATATTTATAAAAACTCTTGCTATCCTTTTTTATATTAAGTGCTAGCCCAGCCTCATAGCTTCTCCTACCCCCCTTTATCAATTTCTTTGTCAATCTTTGTTGACATTTAAACCTTTCCCAATCCTCTTCTTGCCCACTGCTCTTAGCTACTCTAAACTCCTCCGCTTTTAATTTAACACTTTCCTTCACCTCCTTCGTTATCCACGGCTTATTACCTCTCCTCCTACTGTCCTTTTTAACCATCGGAATAAATTTCTGCTGAGCACCAAGAAAGATCTCCTTAAAGATCCTCCACTGCTCCTCAGCAGACCTACCTTCCAACGCACTCCCCCAGTCCACATTCGCCAATTCTTTTCTCATCCTACCATACTCCCCTCTATTCAAACAAAGGACGCGTGTCTGGGAACCCACTTTCTCCTCCTCCATCTGCACCAGAAACTCCACCATACAATGATCACTCTCTCCAAGAGGATCCTTCACCGCAAGGTCCCTAATTCTACCCGCCTCATTACATAGCACCAGATCCAAGATAGCTCGCTCCCTCGTCGGCTCCAACACACACTGTTCCAGTAAACTATCCCGGCAGCATTCCAAGAACTCCTCCTCGAGCCCACCTCGTCCAACATGGGTCGACCAATCAATATGCAGATTGAAATCCCCCATAACTACGGCCGTCCCATTCCTGCACGCCGCACTTATTTGCGCGTTAACAGCCCGTTATAGGGCTGTTACTCCAGGGGAGTTATATGATAAAAGGTAGAACTATCCAGAGTATAGATACGCAGAGAGACCTGGGGGTGCAGGTACACAAGTCCCTGAAGGTGTCGGTGCAGGTGCAGAATGTGATGAGGAAAGCGTATGGTATGTTAGCCTTCATAGGAAGGGGTATAGGATATAAGAGTAGGAGTCTGATGTTGCAGTTGTATAGAACGTTGGTTAGGCCTCACCTGGAGTACTGCGTCCAGTTCTGGTCGCCGTACTACCGGAAGGATGTAGAGATCCTGGAGAGAGTGCAGAGGAGATTTACCAGGATGTTGCCTGGTATGGAAGGGCTGTCTTACGAGGAAAGATTGAACGCACTTGGGCTGTTTTCCCTTGAGAGACGTCGGCTGAGGGGGGATCTAATAGAGGTTTATAAGATTATGAAGGGGACAGATAGAGTAAATGGTGATAAGCTTTTTCCGCTATTAGAAATGGATAGAACGAGGGGTCACAGGCTTAGGGTGAGGGGGGCTAGATATAAGACTAATATTAGAGGGCAGTTTTTCACACAAAGGGTAGTGGGGATGTGGAATGCACTGCCGAGTAAGGTGGTGGAAGCAGGCACGCTAGGGTTGTTCAAGTGTCACTTGGACAGCCACATGAGCGGTCTACATATAGGGGGATATAGCAGGCCTTACTAAACATTGTAGGCTTGGGGTTCAGTTTTAGCCTCAGGGATATAGAGTCTTTTAATAATGAATTTTTTATCCACAGGCACTTAAGTCCAGTAAGGGGCATGCGGGCGGCAGGTTGTGGTGGGCTGCTCTTGGATGTTGCTTCGGGAGTTGCCTACTGCTTCATGTTGTTGGTGTGTGTAAACTGGACCATCTCGAGGGCATCATGACAGCTCAGAGACTATCTCTGTTGCTGTGCGGACACATGGATTTGGGCCTGTGTCCGTGGGAGTTTGCGCGTTCTCCCTGTGGTTGCGTGGGTTTCCTCCGGGTGCTCCGGTTTCCTCCCACATCCCAAAAATGTGCTTTTAGGCTGATTGATTGGGTAACAAATTGTCCCTATATTGGACCTCCCTGATCCTCACACATTAGGCATAGACTAGAGTCATGAATAGGTCACTGACCACGGGACGGCGGCGCGGGCTCGTTGGGCCGAAGGGCCTGTTTCCCGTGCTGTGTTGTTCTTTGTTCTTTTGTCCCACCTCCAGATCATTATTCGGGGGCCTATATCATGACAATCAGTAGTTTAGTTACTTGGTGATCACCAATCCCCTCAGATATGTCAGTTGATGTCCCTGCCAACTGGTCTCTGCCCTGTGAGTGGAAACAGGACCATCGTGATGTATCTCCACTGCTGAAGGAGGCCCTTGAGGAGATGCGACAGACGTCCTGTGGACCAGGGAGAAATGGGTGATGAGCTTTGGGCGGAGTAAGGTGAGTGATAGCAGGGCAGGGAAAAGCTGACCTGTCCTCCACAAAGCTGTGACCTGCGGAGAAAATAGTTTTAAATTGGCTGACAATATTGAGTGAAAACAAAACACAGTTTTTCCTGCACCATCAGAGTCTGCCAAATGTAGGGGAAGTTCCATCCCATATCTCTAACCCTTCACCTTTGACATTTGACCCCCGCTTCCCTGCATCTTATCTTTGCAGCTCATTGGCCAATGGGAAGGCTCCTTAAATGTAACTGATGGAGATTTCTACTCACACGTTGCAAAAGCCATGCCAGGCTAAAGTTTATTTATTAGTGTCACATGTTAGGCCAACATTAACATTGCAATGAAGTTACTGTGAAAACCCCATAGTCGCCATATTCTGGTGCCTGTTTGAATAATTGAGGGAGAATTTAGCATGGCTAATGCACCTAACCAGCGCGTCTTTCAGACTGTGGAAGGAAACAAGAGCGCCCGGAGGAAACCCATGCAGACATGGGGAGAACATGCAGAGTCCACACAGACAGTGACCCGAGCTGGGAATTGAACCCAGGTCCCTGGTGCTGTGAGGCAGCAGCGCTGACTCACTGTGCCACCGTGCTGCTAATGAAGCTCCTCGCCTAAAAAAGCCTACGTGTGATCTACTGCTAGTCCCTCCAGAACATTCTATCTCTGAAATTACCGTGAGAGTTCTCTCATTCCCAAATCTGAACAGGTTTTGACACAAATTCTCTTTAATTAGACTTAGAATATAATCTCGATCCTGGCTTGTTTGGTGCAGAGCAGTACGATGGGTCTTTAGAGCATGGATAACACTGAGTGCAGATTCTGTCGGGTGTGAAAGTCCACACCTGGAGAGCCTGGAACAAGAGCTCAGTCACAACTACTTCTGAATGCTGGAATTTTCACTGCTTTAGTCCAGTCTGAAACCACATTGCAATCAGTTCAACACCAGATTCACACTAAAATAGTAAATCAATCTCTTTATTTGACTTTGTTCTTAACCCTGTTTGTCCCTTGAAACTATTAGAGAATGAATAACACGGGTTGCTGTGTAATTAAGATACTTATTGTCCTGATTAGTCTCCCACTCAGAGATAACATTATCCTGAGTAATCGACGAGTGTGTGGAAAAAACAGATTAACATTTACCCAGAATGACTGATAAATCTTCAAAATGAATTAGCCACTGTGCCTAGAATTCCAAAAAAGTCTTTGTTTGAGTTGAGAAATGTTAGTCAATGCTGTAATCGTGACAATGAATTTCGGTACTGCAGAGGGAGGACACAAGGGAAGGAATGTGTGCAATACCTTTGGGGATTTGAAATAATTTATTAGAATGATGGGAGTTCCTCTCTGCTGTGAAGTATCTCACTGGACACAGGCACTGTCTGATTAACCTTTATCCTGCCAATGGACACTATCATCACTTTGGGATCTACTCACATGTTAGAGACTCAGAGAGTGGAATTTTACGAGATTTTTTTCCGTGTCCAGATGGTGTTGAAGTGGGAGAGTTCCTAATCTGTTTTTCAGGTGAGTTTTTGCACTGAATCTGACGCACAGTCTTTGAAAATATGGGATAGACTGTCCCTAGCCATGAGAGGCAGTGGGCGGGGCTGAACTCACCAGAAAGCCGGCAGCTGAGATCAGAGCCACAAACTGCACATGCGCAGGAAAACCGGAATAAAACAGCTCAGCGAACTGAATCCCCTGGGCAGATACAGCCTCTCCCTCCCCTCATGGACATCGAAGATCCCCTCCCCCAACATTTCTGACCCCCTTAACCCCAACAGGACACTATCCTGGGGGAAGGGACGGAAACACGGCCTGGGAGGGTGTGACAACATGTGTTAGTGCCAGGAAACTGGCCAGGAAAACCAGGAAGCAGAGCTGCAAGAAACTGAATGACTTCATCTGAGCAGCAAGAGTGAGTGTTTCACCTCATTCAGCAGCTTCACTGTAAATGACCCCCAAATCCCCCCACCCTCAGCACCCTGTGCGCTTCCAGCTCCTGACCCCTAAGCACCTCCCTCCTGCCATCCCCATCCAAGAGTATCTTAGTGCTCACCCTCTGAGGCCACTCCCTGATACCCTGCAGGACTCACACCATCAGATTTTTTTATGGCTCCTTCCATCCCCACAGGAGGTGAATAGCCATAACCACCAGGAGAGGGTGAAGGCAGGGGGTGGTGTGCCCAAGATCCAAAGTCTCACCTCCCTTGAGGAGTGGGCACTGGAGTTAGCAGGAGGAGGAGATGAGAATCATTAGCGACAGCACGGTTGGGCTGGAGTCGAGAAGGGAGGGCCTGCCAATCCTCCACTTGTTGGAGAAATCTCAAGTAAGCTGATGCAGTCCAGATACCTCTCCCTCTCTTGTGGTTAACCTTGTGCCCTGTGTTAAAGGAAGGGACCCCAGTGCGCCCGGACCATTTGGCATCGCGGCCCCTCCTGCTATTCCCCCACATCCTGCCCCTGAGAGAGGAAACTGGTGGAGAGAGCTCCATCTCGCAACTCACCATCCCAGAGACTCACACCTCGGGGGCTCCAGTTAGTAATGAGGCTTCTGGGTCACTCTCTGGTGAGCTCGGCACATCTGCTGATGGACATCGGGTGGAGGAGGGAATGTCCGAGGCCTCTGGCACTCGGAGGGCCTGCTGGAGGTGAGGACTGAGCTGGCCCCAGGCTACATGCTGGGTCTCTGAGATCACATCTCCCTCAGCTGCTGGAGATGCAGCAACAGAGAAAGGGAATGCAGGAGGGGCTGAACATAGAACATAGAACATAGAACATTACAGCGCAGAACAGGCCCTTCGGCCCACGATGTTGCGCCGACCAGTTACAAAACAATGACCCACTAGCCTAAACCAATCCCTTTTCATCCATAAACCTATCCACAGATCTCTTAAACACCCCCAAACTAGGTGCATTTACAACTGCAGCTGGCAGGGCATTCCAGTCCCTCACCACCCTCTGGGTAAAGAACCTACCCCTGACATCAGTCCTATAACTACCCCCCCTTAATTTAAAGTCGTGCCCCCTCGTGCTAGCTTTCTCCATCCTAGAAAAAGGCTATCACTATCTACCCTGTCTAAACCTCTAATCATCTTATATGTTTCAATGAGGTCCCCTCTTAGCCACCTTCTTTCCAGCGAAAACAACCCCAAATCTCTCAGTCTCTCCTCATAGGATCTCCCCTCCATACCAGGCAACATCCTGGTAAATGTTCGATATATGTTCGAAAGGAAGTTGGAAGTGGTGGCGGTGACAGAGACTTGGTTAAAGGAAGGGCAGGACTGGCAGTTGAATGTTCCTGGGTATAAGTGTTTCAGGCGAGATAGGGGTGGGTCGCTGAGAGGTGGGGAGTGGCGTTGTTAGTTAAGGATTGCATCAGATAGATGGCAAATGGAATTTAATCCGGAGAAATGCGAGGTGATGCACTTTGGCCGGAATAATGTGGAGGGGAGTTATACGATAAAAGGTAGAACTATCCGGAGTATAGATACGCAGAGAGACCTGGGGGTGCAGGTACACAAGTCCCTGAAGTCGGTGCAGGTGCAGAATGTGATGAGGAAAGCGTATGGCATGTTAGCCTTCATAGGAAGGGGTATAGAATATAAGAGTAGGAGCCTGATGTTGCAGTTGTATAGAACGTTGGTTAGGCCTCACCTGGAGTACTGCGTCCAGTTCTGGTCGCCGTACTACCGGAAGGATGTAGAGATCCTGGAGAGAGTGCAGAGGAGATTTACCAGGATGTTGCCTGGTATGGAAGGGCTGTCTTACGAGGAAAGATTGAACGAACTTGGGCTGTTTTCCCTTGAGAGACGTCGGCTGAGGGGGGATCTAATAGAGGTTTATAAGATTATGAGGGGGATAGATAGAATAAATGGTGGTAAGCTTTTTCCGCTATTAGAAATGGATAGAACGAGGGGTCACGGGCTTAGGGTGAGGGGGGCTAGATATAAGACTAATATTAGAGGGCAGTTTTTCACACAAAGGGTAGTGGGGATGTGGAATGCACTGCCGAGTAAGGTGGTGGAAGCAGGCACGCTAGGGTTGTTTAAGAGTCACTTGGACAGCCACATGAGCGGTCTACATATAGGGGGATATAGCAGGCCTTACTAAGCATTGTAGGCTTGGGATTTAGTTTTAGCCTCAGGGATGTAGAGTCTTTTTAATAATGAATTTTTTGTCCACAGGCATTTAAGTCCAGCAAGGGGCATGCGGGCGGCAGGTTGTGGTGGGCTGCTCTTGGATGTTGCTTCGGGAGTTGCCTACTGCTTCATGTCGTTGGTGTGCGTAAACTGGACCATCTCGAGGGCAACATGACAGCTCAGAGACTATCTCTGTTGCTGTGCGGACACATGGAGTTGGGCCTGTGTCCGTGGGAGTTTGTGCGTTCTCCCCGTGGTTGCGTGGGTTTCCTCCGGGTGCTCCGGTTTCCTCCCACATCCCAAAAATGTGCTATTAGGCTGATTGATTGGGTAACAAATTGTCCCTATATTGGACCTCCCTGATCCTCACACATTAGGCATAGACTAAAATCATGAATAGGTCACTGACCATGGGACGGCGGCGCGGGCTCGTTGGGCCGAAGGGCCTGTTTCCCGTGCTGTGTTGTTCTTTGTTCTTTGTTGTTCTTTGTTCTTTGTTCTAAACCTCTTCTGCACCCTCTCCAAAGCCTCTACATCCTTCCTGTAGTGTGGGGACCAGAACTGCACACAGTACTCCAAGTGCGGCCGCACCAGAGTTGTGTACAGTTGCATCATGACGCTGCAACTCCTAAATTCAATCCCTCTACCAAGACACCGTATGCCTTCTTAACAACCTTATCTACTTGATTCCCAACTTTCAGGGATCTATGTACACATACACCTAGATCCCTCTGCTCCTCCACACTATTCAAAGTCCTCCCGTTAGCCCTATACTCAACACATCTGTTATTCCTACCGAAATGAATTACCTCACACTTCTCCACATTAAACTCCATCCGCCACCTCGCAGCCCAGCTCTGCAACCTTTCTAAGTCACCCTGCAAACTATGACACCCTTCCTCACAATCGACCACACCTCCGACTTTGGTGTCATCAGCAAACTTACTAATCCACCCAACTATACCCTCATCCAGATCATTAATAAAAATTACAAACAGCAGTGGCCCCAAAACAGATCCCTGAGGCACACCACTCGTAACCGAACTCCATGACGAATATTTACCATCAACCACCACCCTCTGTCTCCTATCTGCTAGCCAATTCCTGATCCAATTACCTAGATCACCCCCAATCCCATACATCTGCATTTTCTGCAGAAGCCTACCATGGTGAACCTTATCAAACGCCTTGCTAAAATCCATATACACCACATCAACTGCCTTACCCCTATCCACCTCTTTGGTCACTTTCTCAAAGAACTCGATAAGGTTAGTAAGGCACGACCTACCCGCTACAAAACTATGCTGACTGTCTCTCATCAATTCATTACTCTCCAAATAACCATAAATCCTGTCTCTAATAATCCTTTCCAAAACCTTACCCACCACAGAAGTAAGACTCACCGGTCTATAATTCCCAGGGAAGTCTCTTCTCCCCTTCTTAAACAATGGGACAACATTTGCTGTCCTCCAATCTTCCGGTACTATACCAGAGACTAACGACGACCTGAAGATCAGAGCCAGAGGCTTTGCAATCACCCCTCTTGCCGCCCAAAGAATCCTAGGGTAAATCCCATCCGGACCAGGGGACTTATCTATTTTCAAACCCTCTAAAATATCCAGCACATCCCCCGTATCAACTGCAATACTATCTATTTTACACCCCTGCACCCCAGTGTCCTCCTCAGCTACATTCCTGTCCCCTTGCGTGAACACCGAAGAGAAATATTGGTTCAACGCCTCTCCAATCTCCTCCGGTTCCACACACAACTTCCCTCCACTGTCTGTAACGGCCACACTGGACTTACTGTTGGGAGGAGTCCCAAAGCTTTCAGATGGACCAGCTATTGCCTGTATTGCATGGTTCCCAGGATAACACTGTGAGGGTGGTGTCTGCAGTGGAAAGCCTGGGATAAGAAATCCTCCCCATGGGTGGCAGGCTGCAAGTGATGGCCAAGTCACAGTGGGTCATAGCAGAGGGACTGAGGGCCACAGCCCAGTCCCAGCGGGGTACAGCTGAGGGACTGAACAGGCTTCTCGAGGGGTTCTGAGGCCCATGGCTGAGATGTTCGAGAGCTTACACGAGACCCAGCAAGACAGTACTGAGACATCGAGGGCTACGACAGCAGCCCTTGTAAACGTGGCCCAGTTGCAGAGGGACACTCACGGTTGAGAGGTTGTAAAGCGTAGCCCCAGTTTCAGAGGAAACTTGCTGCTGCCATCGACAGGTGCCCCCAGACTCAGGTGGCTATCGCAGAGGACACAGGTGGTTCTGCAGGACTGGCAGTGCCAGGTGATGCCAAAGCATCTGGAGCTCAGTGCAGAAGCACTGCCGCCCCCATGGAGTGACCCGGAGGCCCACAGGAACCCCGGGTGGGGAGGAAGGGCTCGAGGCCATGCTGGGGCTTTCCAGCCTGGAGGATGTCGCTGTGGCTACACCCTTCTGATCTGATCTGATTTGATTTATTATTGTCACATCTATTAACATACAGTGAAAGTGTTGTTTCTTGTGCGCTAAACAGACAAAGCACACTGTTCATAGAGAAGGAAACAAGACAGTGCAGAAAGGAGTGTTACAGTCAGAGTTAGGGTGTGGAGAAAGATCAACTTAATGTGAGGTAGGTCCATTCAAAAGTCTGACAGCAGCAGGGAAGAAGCTGAGTCGGTCGGTTCGGGACCTCTGACTTTTGTATCTTTTTTCTGATGGAAGAAGGTGGAAGAGAGAATGTCCGGGTTGTGTGGGGTCCTTAATTATCCCGGCTGCATTGCTGAGGCAGTGGGAAGTGTAGACAGACTCAATAGATGGGAGGTTGGTGTGTGTGATGGATTGGGCTACATTCATGACCTTTTATAGTTCCTTGTGGTTTTGGGCAGAGCAGGAGCCCAGACCGAGCTGTGATACAACCAGAAAGAATGCTTTCTATGGGGCATCTGTAAAAATTGGTGAGAGTCCGTAGTGGACATGCCAAATTTCCTTAGCCATCTGAGAAAGTCGAGGCATTGGTGGGACTTTCTTAACTATAGTGTTGGCTTGGGGGGGGGACCAGGACAGGTTGGAGTGAAAATGGGCACCGTTCCCACTCATCGCATCGTGCCCAATTTTACCACTTTTTACCGCTGCCAAAACGGGCACGATGACATCATAAAGTCCCGCCCAATGAGTGATAGTCAGGCAGTGTAGAAAAGGCTGTTTGGCCCATCGAGTCTGCACTTACAATATCCAGCACTAAAGTCACGCTAATCCATACATTCGAATGTTTTGATATTTCAGGTGCTCATCCAAATTCTTTTTACAGGTTTTAAGTTTCCAGCCTCCATTCTCTTCCCAGGGAACCCATTCCAGATCCCCAAAACTCTCTGAGTAAAAAGGTTTTTGCTTAAATTCCCTCTGAATCTCCTTCCCCTCACCCTAAAACTCTGCCCCCTTGTGATTGACCCCTCAACCAAGGGGAACAGCTGCTCCCTATTCCCCCTGTCCCTACCCCTCATAATCTTATACACCTCGATCATGTCCCCCCTCAGCCTTCTCTGCTCTAGGGAAAACAATCCAAGCCCATCCAGCCTGTCCTTACAGCTCAAATGTTCCAGCCCAGGCAGCATCCTGGTGATCCTCCTCTGCATCCCCTCCAGTACAATCACATCCTTCCTATAGTGAGGTGACCAGAGCTGCACACACTACCCCAGCTGTGGTTCAACCAACACCCTCTACAACTCCAACATTATCTCCTTGCTCTTGTATTCTACACCGTGACTGATAAAAGTCCCATTTGTCTGATTAACAATCCTATTCATCTGCTCTGCTATCTTCAGGGATCAGTGAACAATTCCCCATTAAAGAGTGCAGAAAAGATTTACTAGGATGCTACTGGGACTTGATGGATTGAGTTATAAGGAGAGGCTGGATAGACTGGGACTTTTTTCTCTGGAATGTAGGAGGCTGAGGGATGATCTTATAGAGATCTATAAAATAATGAGGGGCACAGATCAGCTCGATAGTCAATATCTTTTCCCAAAGGTAGGGGAGTCTAAAACTAGAGGGCAGAGGTTTAAGGTGAGAGGGGAGAGATACAAAAGTGTCCAGAGGGATAATTTTTTCACACAGAGGGTGGTGAGTGTCTGGAACGAGCTGCCAGAGGCAGTAGGAGAGGTGGGTACAATTTTGATTTTTAAAAAGCATTTAGATATTTCCATGGGTATGATGGGTATAGAGGGATATGGGCCAAATGCAGACAATTGGAATTGGCTTAGGGGTTAAACCTGGGTGACATGGACAAGTTGGGCCGAAGGGCCTGTTTCCATGCTGTAAACCTCTGTGACTCTATGAGTCTATGATTAACCATGACCATAATAAATGGTAGAACAGGCTTGAAGGGCCAAATGGCCTTCTTCCATTCCTAGTTTCTCTGTTTCTTGGTGTGCGAGTGAATTTGTAAGTGCGTCGCTGGGTGAGGTAAATGGGGAAGTGGTAGTGTGGAAGCTGACAGTTGGGTAGTGAGGATTAGTGGGAGTGAGAGGGTTGAGGAGATGGTTGTGTGGTCAGTGGGTGTTTTTAAGGGTCAGCTGTATTGTTACTCGGATGATAAACTCAGAGTTTTCTGTCTACAATTTCCTCAGTAAATTTTTTGGTAAGTCTGAACTATCCAGGTCTCCAACATTAACACAGAGTCAGAGACATTGTCAAAAGGCCTCAGGAAATGGGAATTAACCACCAGAATTTCAGTCTTCCCGGACTATTCCTACACAGTCAGTGCTTTGGAACTACAGCCATGTGCTGACATGCACCTTGGGTTCAATACCCAATCTCCAACAATCAGAGTCATTCTGGGTCATTCGGGAACCTTACACAAAGAGAGAGCTTCAGGGAGATTGTTAAAGGAGGGAGAGGATATTACAGATTTACAGGGTCGGGTCCCAAAGCTACAAGTAGAAAAGCTTAAAATCAGAGAAAGTGAAGAGGTTCGAATGGGAGAAGCGGAGAGAGTCTGGAGGGTGGCGGGTCTGGAGGGATGTGAAGAGAAGGCTGAGAATGTAGGAAACAACAGTGAGCAGGGGGGTTGAGTAAGTATGAGGTAGCAAATGGGCAGCAGGGTTTTGGTGAAGCTGGGAGCCGGGGCGGGAGTACATTGAAATGGTCGATACAGAGGAATGGAATGAAATGTTCCGAGAGAAGATCAGAAAGATCAGGAGCAGTCTGGTTCGAATTGGGAGGTGGGAATGTGGAATGAGCTGCCGGACAAAGTGGTAAATGCAGGGTCACGTTTAACATTTAAGAAAAACTTGGACAGGTTCATGGATGAGAGGGTGTGGAGGGATATGGTCCAAGTACAGGTCAATGGGACAAGGCAAAAAATGGTTCAGCACAGACAAGAAGGGCCAAAAGGCCTGTTTCCGAGCTGTAATTTTCTATGGTTCTATGGAATTCAAACACTCACCCAGGGCACGGATGGAGACTGGACAATGATTTCAGTCTTTGCAATATTTAATTGGGGAAATTTCTGCTCCTTGAAAACCGGACAAACATTGTGCCAAACCTGACCCAGGGACAGGTACATCACAAACCTGACCCAGGGACAGGTACATCACAAACCTGACCCAGGGACAGGTACATCACAAACCTGACCCAGGGACAGGTACATCACAAACCTGACCCAGGGACAGGTACATCACAAACCTGACCCAGGGACAGGTACATCACAAACCTGACCCAGGGACAGGTACATCACAAACCTGACCCAGGGACAGGTACATCACAAACCTGACCCGGAGACAGGTACATCACAAACCTGACCCAGGGACAGGTACATCACAAACCTGACCCAGGGACAGGTACATCACAAACCTGACCCAGGGACAGGTACATCACAAACCTGACCCAGGGACAGGTACATCGAGAACCTGACCCAGGGACAGGTACATCACAAACCTGACCCAGGGACAGGTACATCACAAACCTGACCCAGGGACAGGTACATCACAAACCTGACACAGGGACAGGTACATCACAAACCTGACCCAGGGACAGGTACATCACAAACCTGACCCGGAGACAGGTACATCACAAACCTGACCCAGGGACAGGTACATCACAAACCTGACCCAGGGACAGGTACATCGAGAACCTGACCCAGGGACAGGTACATCACAAACCTGACCCAGGGACAGGTACATCACAAACCTGACCCAGGGACAGGTACATCACAAACCTGACCCAGGGACAGGTACATCACAAACCTGACACAGGGACAGGTACATCACAAACCTGACCCAGGGACAGGTACATCACAAACTTGACCCGGGGACAGGTACATCACAAACCTGACCCAGGGACAGGTACATCGAGAACCTGACCCGGGGACAGGTACATCGCAAACCTGACCCGGGGACAGGTACATCACAAACCTGACCCAGGGACAGGTACATCGAGAACCTGACCCGGGGACAGGTACATCGCAAACCTGACCCGGGGACAGGTACATCACAAACCTGACCCAGGGACAGGTACATCACAAACCTGACCCAGGGACAGGTACATCACAAACCTGACCCAGGGACAGGTACATCACAAACCTGACACAGGGACAGGTACATCACAAACCTGACCCAGGGACAGGTACATCACAAACTTGACCCGGGGACAGGTACATCACAAACCTGACCCAGGGACAGGTACATCGAGAACCTGACCCGGGGACAGGTACATCGCAAACCTGACCCGGGGACAGGTACATCACAAACCTGACCCAGGGACAGGTACATCGAGAACCTGACCCGGGGACAGGTACATCGCAAACCTGACCCGGGGACAGGTACATCACAAACCTGACCCAGGGACAGGTACATGACAAACCTGACCCGGGGACAGGTACATCACAAACCTGACCCAGGGACAGGTACATCACAAACCTGACCCAGGGACAGGTACATCACAAACCTGACCCAGGGACAGGTACATCACAAACCTGACCCAGGGACAGGTACATCACAAACCTGACCCAGGGACAGGTACATGACAAACCTGACCCGGGGACAGGTACATCACAAACCTGACCCAGGGACAGGTACATCACAAACCTGACCCTTGGACAGGTACATCACAAACCTGACCCGGGAACAGGTACATCACAAACCTGACCCAGGGACAGGTACATCACAAACCTGACCCAGGGACAGGTACATCGCAAACCTGACCCAGGGACAGGTACATCACAAACCTGACCCAGGGACAGGTACATCGCAAACCTGACCCAGGGACAGGTACATCACAAACCTGACCCAGGGACAGGTACATCACAAACCTGACCCGGAGACAGGTACATCACAAACCTGACCCAGGGACAGGTACATCACAAACCTGACCCAGGGACAGGTACATCACAAACCTGACCCAGGGACAGGTACATCACAAACCTGACCCAGGGACAGGTACATCACAAACCTGACCCAGGGACAGGTACATCACAAACCTGACCCAGGGACAGGTACATCACAAACCTGACCCAGGGACAGGTACATCACAAACCTGACCCGGGGACAGGTACATCACAAACCTGACCCGGGGACAGGTACATCGCAAACCTGACCCAGGGACAGGTACATCGAGAACCTGACCCAGGGACAGGTACATCGCAAACCTGACCCAGGGACAGGTACATCGCAAACCTGACCCAGGGACAGGTACATCGCAAACCTGACCCGGGGACAGGTACATCACAAACCTGACCCAGGGACAGGTACATCGCAAACCTGACCCGGGGACAGGTACATCGCAAACCTGACCCAGGGACAGGTACATCACAAACCTGACCCAGGGACAGGTACATCACAAACCTGACCCAGGGACAGGTACATCACAAACCTGACCCGGGGACAGGTACATCACAAACCTGACCCAGGGACAGGTACATCGCAAACCTGACCCAGGGATAGGTACATCACAAACCTGACCCAGGGACAGGTACATCGCAAACCTGACCCAGGGACAGGTACATCGCAAACCTGACCCAGGGACAGGTACATCGCAAACCTGACCCAGGGACAGGTACATCACAAACCTGACCCAGGGACAGGTACATCACAAACCTGACCCAGGGATAGGTACATCACAAACCTGACCCAGGGACAGGTACATCACAAACCTTTATAGCAGAAGGAGATTTTTGTCCAATTTAACTCCATCTTCCTTTTAATTTCCTATCCACAGCACACACTTGGTAAATTTCTAATAACCACAAATATTACAGTAATGAATCTAATCTAATACCAGTGTTATTACTGGTATTGAAAGCCTGGACTCATGAAATAAACACTTGAAATTAATATTAATTCAAAACTGAAATCGCTTTAACAGTTTAATTTTCCCGGTGTCAACTCTCAGCTTGTTTTTGTCATTTATTTGAATTAATTTTATGAATTCTGAACCCAAAATCCTAAACGCCAAATGCAGAATCCCAAAACTCAAATGCGGAAGGTGGCACGGTGGTTAGCATTGCTGCCTCACAGCGCCAGGGACCTGGGTTCGATTCCTAGCTTGGGTCACTGTCTGTGTGGAGTTTGCATGTTGTCTCTGGGTGCTCCGGTTTCTTCCCACAGTCTGAAGGTGTGTTGATTCGGTGGATTGGCCGTGCTACATTACCCCTTAGTGTCAGAGGGATTAGCAGGATAAATACTGGGATAGAGTGTGGGAAAGGGCCTGGGTAAGATGCTCCTTCACAGAGTTGGTGCAGACTCAATGGAGGGGATTTTATGGTCTCACTCATTCATAAAACCATAAAATCCCACCCGGGACATTGGACATTTCCATGGACTGCCCCTCATCCGGACCGATTCCCGTGGCAGGCATGATGTTAAAATTCCAGCCGTCAGGTGGAATGACCTTCCCTGCACTGTTGGGTTTCTATGTTAAGTTTTCTAGGCTGGTGTTACTCTGTTCAGCGATCAGTTGTTGGATTGTGTTTAACTGTGAGTTAACAACAGAATCATTCAGATAAAAGCAAAATACTGCAGATGCTGGAATCTGAAACAAAAACAGAAAATGCTGGAAAATCTCAGCAGGTCTGACAACACCTGTAGAGAGGGGATAGAGCCAAGGTTTTGAGTCTGGATAACCTTTTGAAATGTTGGCTCTATTCTCTCCCCACAGATCTCAGATCTGCTGAGATTTTCCAGCATTTTCTGTTTTTGCAACAACAGCATCCTGATTCTAAATCACATTCCTGGAGGTACGGAATAACAGAATCCAACTAGAACAAAGGAGGCCATTTCTCATAAAACTTTCTCTCTCCCCTCAATTCCACTTCCTGCCCTTTTCCACAGACCCAATTCATTTCTATTTTCCAAATATTTATTTACTTTCCTTTTGGAGACTATTTATTCTACCTGTTTGTGATTTATGGAGTTGAGTAAATATGATTGGGTAGTTACGGCCACAAATTGCTTTGTGGAAATTGATGTTGTTTTATCCTGGCTCAGGGATGGACAGGACTGGAAGATCAATATTCTTGGGCACAAGGTGTTGGGAAAAGATGGGAAAGGAAAGGAGATTGAGTGAGGCATTGGTTAAGGAGAGCATTGAATTGCTGGTGAAAGAGGATGTCATGATGTGGAGATGCCAGTGTTGGACTGGGGTAAACACAGTAAGAAGTCTCACAACACCAGGTTAAAGGCCAACAGGTTTCTTTGTAGCAAAAGCTACCAGCTTTCGGAGCACTGCTCCTTCATCAGGTGAGTGGGAATTCTGTTCATAAACAGGGCATAAAGACACAAACTCAATTTACAAAATAATGGTTGGAATGTGAGTCTTTGGAGGAATCAAGTCTTAAAGGTACAGACAGTGTGGGGAGAGAGAGGGTTAAGCACAGTTTAAAGAGACAGGACAGTAAGTGAGGTTTTACAAGTCCAGGCAAGTCACGGGGGTTACAGATAGTGCGACATGAACCCAAGATCCCTGTTGAGACCGTCTTTATGTGTGCGGAACTTGGCTATCAGTCTCTGTTCAGCGACTCTGCGCTGTCGTGTGTTGTGAAGGCCGCCTTGGAGAATGCTTACCCGAAGGTCAGAGGCTGAATGCCCGTGACCACTGACGTGTTCGCCAACAGGAAGGGAACAGTCTTGCCTGGTGACTGTCGAGCAATGTTCATTCATCCATTATCATAGCGTCTGCATGGTCTCCCCAATGTACCATGCTTCGGGACATTCTTTCTTGCAGCGTATCAGGTAGACAATGTTGGCCGAGTTGCAAAAGTATTTACCATGTACCTGGTGGATGGTATTCTCACGTGAGATAGAACATAGAACACAGAACATTACAGCACAAACAGGCCCTTCGGCCCTCGAGTTGCGCCGATCACATCAACCCCACCAATCTATAGACCTATCTATAACCCCCAATCCCATTAAACCCCATATACTCATCCAGAAGTCTTTTAAAAGACCCCAGCGAGTTCGCCTCCACCACCGACGACGGCAGCCGATTCCATTCACTCACCACCCTCTGAGTGAAAAACTTACCCCTAACATCACCTCTGTACTTTCCTCCCCGCACCTTAAATCTGTGTCCTCTCGTAGATGATGGCATCCATGTCATCGCTGGATTCTGGGGAAGTGCCGGAAGATTGGAAAACGGCTAATGTTACGCCGTTGTTTAAGGAGGGTGCCAGGCAAAAGGCAGGGAATTATAGGCCGGTTAGTTTAACGTCTGGAACATAGAACATTACAGCGCAGAACAGGCCCTTCGGCCCACGATGTTGTGCCGACCAGTTACAAAACAATGACCCACTAACCTAAACCAATCCCTTTTCATCCATAAACCCATCCACAGATCTCTTAAACGCCCCCAAACTAGGCGCATTTACAACTGCAGCAGGCAGGGCATTCCAGTCCCTCACCACCCTCTGGGTAAAGAACCTACCCCTGACATCCGTCTTGTAGCTACCCCCCCTTAATTTAAAGCCATGTCCCCTCGTGCTAGCTTTCTCCATCCGAGGAAAAAGGCTATCACTGTCCACCCTATCTAAACCTCTAATCATCTTATATGTTTCAATAAGATTCCCTCTTAGCCGCCTTCTTTCCAATGAAAACAACCCCAAATCCCTCAGTCTCTCCTCATAGGACCTCCCCACCATACCAGGCAACATCCTAGTAAACCTCCTCTGCACCCTCTCTGTTGTAGGTAAAATGTTAGAATCCGTCATTAAGGAGGAAATTGCGAGACATCTTGAATGTAATTGCTTGATAGAGCAGACACAGCACGGTTTCATTAAAGGGAAGTCGTGTCTGACAAATTTACTGGAGTTCTATGAGGATGTGTCTAGGGCAGTGGATAGAGGAGAGCCGGTGGATGTGGTCTTTCTTGATTTTCAGAAGGCGTTTGACAAGGTACCTCACAAGAGGTTATTGCAGAAGGTCAGGGGACATGGAGTTGGGGGTAGGGTGTTAGCGTGGATAGAGGACTGGTTGTCAAATAGGAGGCAGTGAGTGGGGGTCAATGGGTGCTATTCAGATTGGCGGATGGTGACAAGTGGAGTGCCCCAGGGGTCGGTGCTGGGGCCTCAGCTATTTACCATTTATATAGATGATCTGGAGGAGGGAACCGAGTGCAGGGTGTCGAAATTTGCTGATGACACCAAGATTGCTGGAACGGCAAATTGTGCGGAGGGTGTGGAGAGTCTGCAGAAGGATCTAGATAGGCTGGGCGAATGGGCCAGGAAATGGCAAATGGAATTTAATGTTGGCAAGTGTGAGGTGGTCCACTTTGGTAGGAATAATGGTAGGAAGGATTATTACTTACGTGGTGAAAAACTGCAGCAGGCGACGGTGCAGAGGGACCTCGGGGTCCTTGTGCATGAGTCGCAAAAACCCAGCTTGCAGGTGCAGCAGATGGTCAGGAAGGTGAATGGGATGCTGGCCTTCATAGCGAGGGGGATTGAATATAAAAGTAGGGAGGTCTTGCTGCAGCTGTATAGGGCATTGGTGAGGCCGCAGCTGGAGTACTGTGTGCAGTTTTGGGCGCCGTAATGACACAAGGATATTTTGAACTTGGAGGGAGTGCAGAGGAGGTTTACTAGGCTGATACCGGAGTTGAGGGGGTTGAGCTATGAGGAGAGGCTGAATAAATTAGGCTTGTATTATAAAAATAGGGAGGTCTTGCTGCAGCTGTATAGAACATAGAACATAGAACATTACAGCACAGAACAGGCCCTTCGGCCCACGATGTTGCGCCGACCAGTTACAAAACAATGACCCACTAGCCTAAACCAATCCCTTTTCATCCATAAACCTATCCACAGATCTCTTAAACGCCCCCAAACTAGGTGCATTTACAACTGCAGCTGGCAGGGCATTCCTGTCCCTCACCACCCTCTGGGTAAAGAACCTACCCCTGACATCAGTCCTATAACTACCCCCCTTAATTTAAAGTCGTGCCCCCTCGTGCTAGCTTTCTCCATCCTAGGAAAAAGGCTATCACTATCTACCCTGTCTAAACCTCTAATCATCTTATATGTTTCAATGAGATCCCCTCTTAGCCGCCTTCTTTCCAGCGAAAACAACCCCAAATCTCTCAGTCTCTCCTCATAGGATCTCCCCTCCATACCAGGCAACATCCTGGTAAACCTGGTATAGGGCATTGGTGAGGCCGCAGCTGGAGTACTGTGTGCAGTTTTGGGCGCCACACCTGCGTAAAGATATTTTGGTCTTGGAGGGAGTGCAGAGGAGGTTTACTAGGCTGATACCGGAGTTGAGGGGGTTGAGCTATGAGGAGAGGCTGAATAAACTAGGCTTGTACTTGTTAGAGTTTAGAAGAATGAGGGGAGATCTCATTGAGACGTATAAGCTGATGAATGGGATGGATAGGATAGAGGTGGAGAGACTCTTCCCGCTCAAAAAAGACAGTAGGACTAGGGGGCACAGCCTCAAGATAAAGGGGGGACGTTTTAGAACGGAGTTGAGGAGGAACTTCTTCACTCAAAGGGTGGTGAATCTCTGGAATTCTCTGCCCGTTGAAGTGGTGGAGGCTGCCTCGCTAAATATTTTTAAGTCACGGGTTGATGGGTTTTTGATAAGTGAAGGGATTAAGGGTTATGGGGAGAGGGCGGGAAGGTGGAACTGAGCACAACAGATCAGCCATGATCTTATTGAATGGCGGGGCAGGCTCGAAGGGCTATATGGCCTACTCCTGCTCCTATTTCTTATGTTCTTATGTTCTCTTAAGGATCAACAAGATCATCTATGTGCGGATCCACAAGAGATGGGAGAGATCCTAAATGAATATTTCTCATCAGTATTTCTCTGTTGAGAAAAGCATGGGTGTTAGGGAACTTGGGGAATTAAATAGTGATGTCTTGAGGAGTGAACATATTAAATCACATCAAGATACATAAGTCCCTGGAACCTGATGAAGTGTATCCCAGGACGTTGAGGGAGGCAGGTGGATAAGGTAGTCAAGCAAGAATACAGCATGCTTGTCTTCATCGATCGGGGCACTGAGTATAAAAATTGGCAGGTCATGCTGCAGCTGTATAGAACCTTAGTTAGGCTTCACTTAGAATACTGTGTATAATTCTGTCATCACACTACCAGAAGGATGTGGATGCTTTGGAGAGGGTAAGAACATAAGAACATAAGAAATAGGAGCAGGAGTAGGCCATCTAGCCCCTCGAGCCTGCCCCGCCATTCAATAAGATCATGGCTGATCTGTCGTGGCTCAGTTCCACATTCCCGCCCTCTCCCCATAACCCTTAATCCCCTCTCTTATCAAAAACCCATCAACCCGTTTCTTAAAAATATTTAGCGAGGCAGCCTCCACCACTTCAACGGGCAGAGAATTCCAGAGATTCATCACCCTTTGAGTGAAGAAGTTCCTCCTCAACTCCGTTCTAAACCTTTATCTTGAGGCTTTACCCCCTAGTCCTACTGTCTTTTTTGAGCGGGAAGAGTCTCTCAACCTCTATCCTATCCATCCCATTCAACATCTTATAGAACATAGAACATAGAAGCCTACAGTGCAGAAATAGGCCCTTCGGCCCATCGAGTCTGCACCGAACACAATCCCACCCAGACCCTATCCCCATATCCCTGCTAATCCCTCTAACCTACACATCCCAGGATACTAAGGGGCAATTTTTAGTATAGCCAATGAACCTAACCCGCACATCTTTGGACTGTGGGAGGAAACCGGAGCACCCGGAGAAAACCCACGCAGACACGAGGAGAATGTGCAAACTCCACACAGGCAGTGACCCGAGCCGGGAATCGAACCCAGGACCCTGGAGCTGTGAAGCAGCAGTGCTAACCACTGTGCTACCGTGCCGCCCTCAATGAGTATATACGTCTCAATGAGATCTCCCCTCATTCTTCTAAACTCTACCGAGTACAAGCCTAGTTTATTCAGCCTCTCCTCATAGTTCAACCCCCTCAACTCCGGAATCAGCCTAGTAAACCTCCTCTGCACTCCCTCCAGGGCCAAAATATCCTTGTGTAAGTGCGGTGACCAAAACTGCACACAGTACTCCAGCTGCGGCCTCACCAATGCCCTATACAGCCGCAGCAAGACCTCCCTACTTTTATATTCAATCCCCTTCGCTATGAAGGCCAGCATCCCATTCGCCTTCCTGACCACCTGCTGCACCTGCAAGCTGGGTTTTTGCGACTCATGCACAAGGACCCCGAGGTCCCTCTGCACCGTCGCCTGCTGCAGCTTTTTGCCACGTAAGTAATAATATTTCCTGTCATTATTCCTACCAAAGTGGACAACCTCACATTTGCCAACATTAAATTCCATTTGCCATTTCCTGGCCCATTCGCCCAGCCTATCTAGATCCTTCTGCAGACTCTCCACACCCTCCGCACAATTTGCCGTTCCACCAATCTTGGTGTCATCAGCAAATTTCGACACCCTGCACTCGGTTCCCTCCTCCAGATCATCTATATAAATGGTAAATAGCTGAGGCCCCAGCACCGACCCCTGGGGCACTCCACTAGTCACCAACCGCCAATCCGAATAGCACCCACTGACCCCCACTCTCTGCCTCCTATTTGACAACCAATCCTGTATCCACGCTAACACCCTACCCCCAACTCCATGTCCCCTGACCTTCTGCAATGACCTCTTGTGAGGTACCTTGTCAAACGCCTTCTGAAAATCAAGAAACACAAGGGATTTACCAGGATGTTGCCTGATCTGGAGGGTGTTAGCTGTGAGGAGAGATTAGAGAAACTTTATTTGTTCTCCTTGGAATGACAGAGGTTGAGGGATGACCTGATAACGGATTACACCGCATTTGGAGTACTGAGTCTTGTTCTGGTCACCTTACTACCGGAAGGACGTGGAGGCTCTGGAGAGGGTTCAGAGGAGGTTTACCAGGATGATACCTGGAATGGGGGGACTGGGTTACGAGGAAAGGTTGGAGAAACTGGGACTTTTCTCCTTGGAAAGACGGAGATTGAGGGGGGACATGATAGAGGTATATAAGATACTGAAGGGAATAGACAGAGTCAATAGTGAGAGACTGCTCCCTAGACTGGGTACAAATACGAGAGGTCATGATTTAAGGGTGAGGGGGGAGAGGTATAATTTGGATATGAGAGGAAGGTTCTTTACACAGAGACTTGTGGGGGTCTGGAACACGCTACCGAGTAGGGTGGTGGAGGCAGGAACCGTTTAAGGTTCAGTTAGACAGACACATGAGTGGAACGAGGATGGAGGGTTATGGTAGGGGTTATTAAATAAGGGTTAGAACCTCGGGAGATCCACCTCGTTGTCAAACGAGGGGCATTCAGACGGCGGGTTGTGCGTGGGCTGCTCTTGGAAGTTCCAGGAGTGGCCTAGAACTTCATGTCGGTGTGTGTGCTTGATCCTGGACCGGTAGATGGGCGCCGCAACAGCTCAGTGACTAGCACTGCTGGCTGTGCAGATACATGGATTTGGGCCTGTGTCTGTGGGAGTTTGCGCATTCTCCCTGTGGATGCGTGGGTTTCCTCCGGGCGCTCCGGTTTCCTCCCACACCCCAAAGATGTGCTCTCAGGCTGATTGGTTTTACCAAATTGACACTATTCTCCCCTGAATCTGGCTAAGTCGGGGGTTCTATTCGCAGACACGCAGGGTAGAATAGGTGTAGGGTGATGTGGCGGCGCGGGCTTGTTGGGCCGAAGGGCCTGTTTCCCGTGCTGGGTTGTTCTTTGTTCTTTGTACAAGATTATGAGGATCACGGACAGAGTGGATAGTCAGAAGCTTTTTCCCAGGGTGGAAGAGTCAATTACTGGGGGCACAGGTTTAAGGTAAGTGGGGAAATGTTTCGAGGAGATGTGGGAGGCAGGCTTTTTCATGTCTGAAAGGTGCTGCCTGGGGAGGTGATGGGAGCAGGTATGATAGCGGCATTTAAGGGGCAATTAGGAGTAGTATGGGTGCATATAATTTTAGTTTAGTCAGGGATCATGATTGGCGCAGGCTTGGAAGGCTGAAGGGCCTGTTCCTGTGCTGTTCTTTGTTCTGTGCCCCTGTGGAGAGCTCTGAGCTGTGGCCGTGTGAGCTCCCTGTTCTGTATACATTACACTGTGGAGAGCTCTGAGCTGTGGCTGTGAGAGCTCCCTGTTCTGTATACATTACACTGTGGAGAGCTCTGAGCTGTGGCCGTGTGAGCTCCCTGTTCTGTATACATTACACTGTGGAGAGCTCTGAGCTGTGGCTGTGTGAGCTCCCTGTTCTGTATACATTACACTGTGGAGAGCTCTGAGCTGTGGCTGTGTGAGCACCCTGTTCTGTATACATTACACTGTGGAGAGCTCTGAGCTGTGGCCGTGTGAGCTCCCTGTTCTGTATACATTACACTGTGGAGAGCTCTGAGCTGTGGCCGTGTGAGCTCCCTGTTCTGTATACATTACACTGTGGAGAGCTCTGAGCTGTGGCTGTGTGAGCTCCCTGTTCTGTATACATTACACTGTGTGCTGGAGGAATCAGTGATTTTTCACAATCTCTGAATCTCTCGGCAGCTGCAGTAGGTGGCAGTGTGAGTAAACTCAATCCGGAGAGGATTCTGTCAGTGGGAATCTCATCAACACTCTCGTCAAAATAATGTGGAAAAATTCAGAATATCCAAAATTAAAAGTCTATGAAAATGGTTTAAAAAAACCCTCTGCAATGGAGTTGGACTCACACACACACTTACACACACACCCACACCACCCACACCACCCACACACAGCCACATACACACACACACTTACACACACACCCACACCACCCACACACAGCCACATACACACACACATACACACACACACTTACACACACACCCACACCACCCACACCACCCACACACAGCCACATACACACACACACTTACACACACACTTACACACACACCCACACCACCCACACCACCCACACACAGCCACATACACACACACACTTACACACACACTTACACACACACCCACACCACCCACACCACCCACACACAGCCACATACACACACACACTTACACACACACACACACACACTTACACACACACACACACACACACACACACACACACACACACTTACACACGCACCCACACCACCCACACACTGCCACATACACACACACACATACACACACACACACTTACACACGCACCCACACCACCCCACACACAGCCACATACACACACACACATATGCCTGCCCACACATCCACCCACACATGTTCAATGACATCTTCACACATACTCAGACATATATTCACACATGCTTACACACTCTCACACACACACACATGCTCACACACACGCTCACACATGCTCACACACACTTATACACTTCACACACACACACTCACACATGTCCACATACGCTCATACACACACATTCACACACTCAGGAACGCTCACACTCACTCACGCACATGTTCACACACACTCACACAAACATGCTCAAACACGCTCACACACACACACACACTCACACATGCTCACACACAGACTGACATACGCTCACACACACACGCCCACACACACACTCACACAATGCTCAGTCATGCTCATGCACACTCACACATGCTCACACACATGCTCACACACATGCTCACACACGCTCATACACACACATTCACATGCATACACACACACTTACACAAGCTCACACACACTCACACATTCTCACACACACACACACTCACACATTCTCACACACTCACACACTCACACATTCTCACACTCACACACAGTCACACTCACAGCCTCACCATCCAAGGCAAATTGGATCCGAAATCTGCTTGTTAAAATGAGACAAAGGTTGATGGTGGAGGATTGTGTTTATGATTGGAAGCCTATAAGCAGTGGTGTAGTTCAGGGGTCACTGCTGGGATGTTTGTTTGTTATTTACATCAACAATTTGGATATTAATGTAGAAGGTATAATTAATCATTTAGAAGATGAACATTGGTGGTGTTGTTGATAGGAGGATAGTCTGAGGTTACGGGTTGAGATTGATCAGCTGGGAAATTAGGCAGAGCAATGGCAATGGAATTTAGTCGAGATGATGCAATTTGGGAGGTCTAATTTTACAATGAATGGTCGGTCTCTTGGGAGGATTGAGGAATAAAGGGACCTTAGATCCCTGAAGGTGGCAGCACAGGTAGACAGGGCGGTGAAGATACAAAATGTTGGTCTTCATTACCTGGGCATAGAGTATCAGAACAGGGAGGTCTTGGAACAAGTTTATAAACCTTTGGTGAGGCCACAGCTGGAGCACTGTGTACAGTTCTGGTCACCACATTAGAGGAAAGATCTGATTGTCCTGGAGTGGGTGCGGAGGAGATTCACCAGGATGCTGCCTGGGACGGAACGCTTCAGTTATGAGGAGAGGCTGGATAGGCTGGGGTTGTTTATCCTGGAGCTGAGGGGGGATCTGATAGATGCCACATCTCCAACTATCGTCAATTAGTGGATAATGGAGTTTAATCCGGACAAATGCGAAGTGATGTATTTTGGAGGATCAAATTTAGGTGTGAATTTTACTGTAAATGGCAGAAGCCGTTGGAACATTAACATACAGAGGGATCTGGGCGTACATGTTCACAGATCCCTAAAAGGAGATTTTCACAGTATCTTCATTCCAGTGTTAATGTAAGCCTACTTGTGACAATAAAAAAATTAAAATAAACTCAGTTGCCAAAGTGATTAAGAAGGCATATAGCATGCTCGCCCCTCAACCTCCGTCCCTCCAGTGAGAACAAACCAAGGTTCTCCAACTTCTCCTCATAGTTAAGAACATAAGAACATAAGAAATAGGAGCAGGAGTAGGCCATCTAGCCCTTCGAGCCTGCCCCGCCATTCAATAAGATCATGGCTGATCTGTCGTGGCTCAGTTCCACATTCCCGCCCTCTCCCCATAACCCTTAATCCCTTCTCTTATCAAAAACCCATCAACCCGTTTCTTAAAAATATTTAGTGAGGCAGCCTCCACCACTTCAACGGGCAGAGAATTCCAGAGATTCACCACCCTTTGAGTGAAGAAGTTCCTCCTCAACTCTGTTCTAAACCGCCCCCCCTTTATCTTGAGGCTGTGCCCCCTAGTCCTACTGTCTTATTTGAGCGGGAAGAGTCTCTCCACCTCTATCCTATCCATCCCATTCATCATCTTATACGTCTCAATGAGATCTCCCCTCATTCTTCTAAACTCTAACGAGTACAAGCCTAGTTTATTCAGCCTCTCCTCATAGCTCAATTCCCTCAACTCCGGTATCAGCCGAGTAAACCTCCTCTGCACTCCCTCCAGGGCCAAAATATCCTTGCGCAGGTGCGGCGCCCAAAATTGCACACAGTACTCCAGCTGCGGCCTCACCAATGCCCTATACAGCTGCAGCAAGACCTCCCTACTTTTATATTCAATCCCCCTCGCTATGAAGGCCAGCATCCCATTCGCCTTCCTGACCACCTGCTGCACCTGCAAGCTGGGTTTTTGCGACTCATGCACAAGGACCCCGAGGTCCCTCTGCACCGTCGCCTGCTGCAGTTTTTCGCCCCGTAAGTAATAGTCCTTCCTACCATTCCTCCTACCAAAGTGGACCACCTCACACTTGCCAACATTAAATTCCATTTGCCATTTCCTGGCCCATTCGCCCAGCCTATCTAGATCCTTCTGCAGACTCTCCACACCCTCCGCACAATTTGCCTTTCCCCCAATCTTGGTGTCATCAGCAAATTTCGACACCCTGCACTCGGTTCCCTCCTCCAGATCATCTATATAAATGGTAAATAGCTGAGGCCCCAGCACCGACCCCTGGGGCATCCCACTAGTCACCAATGCCCTCCATACCAGGGCAACATCCTGGTAAATCTTTTCTGTGCCCTCTCCACTGCCTCCACATCCTTCTGGTAGTGTGGTGACCAGAATTGAACACTATATTCCAAGTGCAGGCTAAATAAGGTTCTATAAAGTTGTAACATGACTTGCCAATTTTTAAACCCAGTGCCCTGGCCGATGAAGGTAAACATGCCGTATGCCTTCTTGACTACCTTCCCCACCTGCATTGTCACTTTCAGTGACCTTTGTACATGTATATCCAGATCTGCCTATTAATACTCTTAAGGGTTCTGCCATTTACTGTATATTTCCTATCTGTATTAGACCTTCCAATATGCATTACCTCACATTTGCCCAGATTAAACTCCATCTGCCACCTCCCCCCCCAAGTCTCCAACTGATCTATATCCTGCTGTATCCTCTGATGGTCCTCATCGCTATCCACAAATCCACCAATCTTTGTGTTGTCCACAAACTTACTAATCAAACCAGTTACATTTTCCACCAAATCATTTATATATATTAAAAATAGCAAAGGTCCCAGCGCTGATCCCTGAGGAACACCACTTGTCACAGCCCTCCATTCAGAAACACACCCTTCCACTGCTACCCTCTGTCTTCTTTGACCGAGTAAGAAATCTCACAACACAGATTAAGTCCAACCTATTTATTTGACAGTAAACTCACAAGCTTTCTGGGTTTCGTTGGACTTACCCCAGTCCAACGCCGGCATCTCCACATTCTTTGACCGAGCCAGTTTTGTATCCACCTTGCCAGCTCACCTCTGATCCCGATCGACTTCACCTTCTGCACCAGTCTGCCATGAGGGACCTTGTCAAAGGCCTTACTGAAGTCCATGTAGACAACATCCACTGCCCCACCCTCATCAATCATCTTTGTCACTTCTTCAAAAAACTCGATCAGGTTCGTGAGACATGACCTCCCCTTCACAAAACCATGTTGCCTCTCACTAATACGTCCACTTATTCCCAAGTGGGAATAATTCCTGTCTCAAAGAATCCTCTCCAATAATTTCCTGACCACTGATGTTAAACTCACCGGCCTGTAATTACCTGGATTATTCTTGCTACCCTTCTCAAACAAAGGAACAACATTGGCTCTTCTCCAATCCTCTGGGACCTCCCCTGTCATGATGTGGGTATGCCGGTGTTGAACTGGGGTAAACACAGTAAAAAGTCTGACAACACCAGGTTTTAGTCCAACCTATTTATTTGATAGTAAACTCACAAGCTTTCGAGGTTTCCCTCTTCGTCAGGTGAATGGAGAGTTCTGGCCTCAGACAGAGCATATAAAGCACAGAAATCTCTAAACTGTCTGTGCTTTATATGCTCTGTCTGAGGCCAGAACTCTCCATTCACCTGACGAAGGGGCTAACCTGAAAGCTTGTGAGAATATTATCAAATAAATCGGTTGGACTAAAACCTGGTGTTGTCAGACTTTTTACTGTGTGTTACCTCCCCTGTAGCCAATGAGGATACAAAGATTTCTCTCAAGGCCCCAGCAATTTCCTCCCTGTCTCTCTCAGTATTCTGGGGTATATCCCAGCAGGCCATGGGGACTTGTCTACCTTAATGTTTCTCAAGAACCCCAATCCCTCCTCCTTTTTGGTCTCAACATGACTCAAACTATCTACACATCCTTTCCCAGACTCATTATCCACCAAGTCCTTCTCATTGGTGAATACTGACGCAAAGTACTCATTTAATACCTTGCCCATTTCCTCTGTCTCCATGCATAGATTCCCTCCCTTGTCCTTGAGTTGGCCAATCCTCTCCCTGGCTACCCTCTTGCTCTTTATATATGCATAAAAAGCCCTGGGATTTTCCTTAATCCTGCTGTCCAATGATTTTTCATGACCCCTTTTAGCCCTCCTTACTTCTTGCTTAAGTTTCTTTCGACTTTCCTTGTATTTCACACTTGCTTCGTGTGTTCCTAGCCTCCGAGCTTTGACAAATGCCTCCTTTTTCTCTTTGAGGCTCACAATATCTCTTGTTATCCAAGGTTCCCAAAACTTGCCTTACTTATCCTTCATCCTTACAGGAATGTGCCGGTCCTGAATCTCTATCAATTTACACTTGAAAGCCTCTCATATGCCAGATGTTGATTTGCCCTCAAACATCTGCCCTCAATCTACATTCTTCAGTTCCTGCCTTATATTGTTGTAATTAGCCTTCCCCCAATTTAGCACTTTAATTTGATGACTACACTTATCTTTATCCATCAGATTAAAGCTTACTGACTTGTGGTCACTGTTCCCGAACTGCTCCCCTACTGAAACATCAGCCACCTGGCTGGGCTCATTCCCCAGTACCAGGTTCAGTTTGGCCTCCTTCCCTATTTGGACTATCTACATACTGTTTCAGGAAGCCCTCCTGGATGTGCCTTACAAACTCTCCCCCATCCATGCCTCTAGCACTGAGTGAGTCCATGTCAATATAGGGGGAGTTAAAATCTCCCAATACAACAACCCTTTTACTTTTCCACCTTGCCAAAATCTGCCTACATATCTTTCCTCTATCTCCTTCTGGCTGTTGTGCGATCTATAGTAAACCCCCAACATTGTGACTGCACCTTTCCTATTCCTGAGCTCTACCCATGTTGCCTCACTGTGTGAGCCCTCCGAGGTGTCCTTCTGGAGTACAGCTGTGATATTCTCCTCAACCAGTAGTGTAACTCTCTCATCCCTTTTACATCCCCCTCTATCCTGCCTGAAACATCTTTATTTTGGAATGTTAAGCTGCCAATCTTGTCCTTCCCTTAACCAAGTCTCTGTAATGGCAACAACATCATAGTTCCAAATACCAGTCCAAGCTCTAAGTTCATCTGCCTTACCTGTTACACCTCTCACATTCACTTCAGTCCACCAGACCCTCTCTGATTAGCAACTACACCCTGCCTGCTCTTTCTCTGAGTCTTACTGGCCCTACTCTCTGATTCTCTTTCAGTTAATTCACCTTTGCTTTGGTTGCCACTCCCCTGCCAAACTAGTTTAAATCCTCCTGTGTGATATTAGTAAACCTCCCGGCCAGAATATTTGTGCCCTTCCAGTTTAGGCACAATGCATCCTTCTTGTACAGGTCTCACCTGCCCCTGAAGAGATCCCAATGGTCCAGATACCTGAAACCCTCCCTCCTACACCAGCTGTTTAGCCATGTGTTGAGCTGCACTATCTTCCTATTCCTAGCCTCATTGGCACATGGCACAGGGAGTAATCCTGAGATTATAACCCTAGAGATCCTGCTTTTTAACTTTCTACCTAATTCCCTAAACTGCTGCTGCAGGACCTCATCACTTTTCTGACCTGTGTCATTAGTCTTAATATATACCATAACCTCTGGCTGTTCACCCTCTCCTTTCAAAATGCTTTCTGTCCATTCAGAGACATCCTGGACCCTGGCACCAGGGAGGTAACTTACCATCCTGGAGCCCTTTTCGTGTCCACAGAAGAATTTACCTGCACCCTTTACTATAGACTCCCCTGTAATGATTCCTCTAGTGCTCTTTGTCTCTTCCTGCTTAATATCAGAGCCAGCCATGGTGCCATTGCTCTAGCTGCTGCTTTTGTTTCGCCTGATCAGCCATCTCCCCCAACAATATCCCAAACCGTATACTTGTTAGAGAGGGGGATGACCACAGGGGATTCCTGCACTGACTACCTGCCCCTTCTGGTGGTCACCCATCTATCTGGCTGCACCTTGGGTGTGACTATGTCTCTAAAGCTCCTATCAATGATGTTTTCTGCCACCTTCATGCTCCTAAGTGATCCAGCTGCTGCTCCAACCTATCCACGCAGTTTGTAAGGAGCTGCAATTGGGTGCACTTCTTGCAGATATAGTTGTCCGAGACGCTGGAAGCATCTCGGATCTCCCACATCTCACAAGTGCAACACTTAACCCCGTTGACCAACCTTTCGAGCTCATAAGAACATAAGAACATAAGAAATAGGAGCAGGAGTAGGCCATCTGGCCCTTCGAGCCTGCCCCGCCATTCAATAAGATCATGGCTGATCTGTCGTGACTCAGCTCCACCTTCCCGCCCTCTCACCATAACCCTTAATCCCTTCACTTATCAAAAACCCATCAACCCGTTTCTTAAAAATATTTAGCGAGGCAGCCTCCACCACTTCAACGGGCAGAGAATTCCAGAGATTCACCACCCTTTGAGTGAAGAAGTTCCTCCTCAACTCTGTTCTAAACCCCCCCCCCCTTTATCTTGAGGCTGTGCCCCCTAATCCTACTGTCTTTTTTGAGCGGGAAGAGTCTCTCCACCTCTATCCTATCCATCCCATTCATCATCTTATACGTCTCAATGAGATCTCCCCTCATTCTTCTAAACTCTAACGAGTACAAGCCTAGTTTATTCAGCCTCTCCTCATAGCTCAACCCCCTCAACTCCGGTATCAGCCGAGTAAACCTCCTCTGCACTCCCTCCAAGGCCAAAATATCTTTGCGCAGGTGTGGCGCCCAAAACTGCACACAGTACTCCAGCTGCGGCCTCACCAATGCCCTATACAGCTGCAGCAAGACCTCCCTACTTTTATATGCAATCCCCCTCGCTATGAAGGCCAGCATCCCATTCGCCTTCCTAACCACCTGCTGCACCTGCAAGCTGGGTTTTTGCGACTCATGCACAAGGACCCCGAGGTCCCTCTGCACCGTCGCCTGCTGCAGTTTTTCGCCACGTAAGTAGTAGAGCACCAATTAAATTATTTGAGAAAACTTATAAAACTCTTACCTTTTACCTTCTCACAGTGGCCTTTTTCTTGGATAGAGGGGGAGGGAGGGAGGGGAGCACTAATACAGTGTTTCGGGCTTACTGTTCCTTGACACCAGATCTTCCGCTTCCCATTTCTTGGTAAATGTTGCAGGTCCGACTTCTCCCAGAATGCACCAGTGAAGTCTCTCAACCCCTTTGCCTGGTCTCGAGGGTGTTGGTGATGAGGAGAGGTTGAATAATCTCGGATTGTTTTCATTGGAAAGATGGAGGCTGAGGGAAGACTTGAGAGAGATCGACAAAATTACGAGAGGCACAGACAGGGTGGATAGTTAGAGGCTTTTCCCCAGGGTGGGAGTGTTAATTACACGGGGGGGCACAGGTTCAAGGGGAGAGGGGGACAGTTTAAGGGAGATGAACGGGGGATGTTTTTCACACAGAGAGGGGTGGGTGCCTGGAACGGGCTGCCAGAGGAGGGGGTGGAAACAGGAACATCAGCAACATTTAAGAGGCATCTGGATGGGTACAGGAATAGGGAGGGAATACATAGAACATAGAACATAGAACATTACAGCGCAGAACAGGCCCTTCGGCCCACGATGTTGCGCCGACCAGTTACAAAACAATGACCCACTAGCCTAAACCAATCCCTTTTCGTCCATAAACCTATCCACGGATCTCTTAAATGCCCCCAAACTAGGCGCATTTACAACTGCAGCAGGCAGGGCATTCCAGTCCCTCACCACCCTCTGGGTAAAAAACCTACCCCTGACATCAGTCCTATAACTACCCCCCCTTAATTTAAAGCCATGCCCCCTCGTGCTAGATTTCTCCATCAGAGGAAAAAGGCTATCACTATCTACCCTGTCTAAACCTCTAATCATCTTATATGTTTCAATAAGGTCCCCTCTTAGTCTCCTTCTTTCCAGTGAAAACAACCCCAAATCCCTCAGCCTCTCCTCATAGGACCTCCCCTCCATACCAGGCAACATCCTGGTAAACCTCCTCTGCACCCTCTCCAAAGCCTCTACATCCTTCCTGTAATGTGGGGACCAGAACTGCACACAAAACTCCAAGTGCGGCCGCACCAGAGTTGTGTACAGTTGCAACATGATGCTGCGACTCCTAAATTCAATCCCCCTACCAATAAACGCCAAGACACCGTGTGCCTTCCTAACAACCTTATCTACTTGACTCCCAACTTTCAGGGATCTATGTACACATACACCTAGATCCCTCTGCTCATCCACACTATTCAAAGTCCTCCCGTTAGCCCTATACTCGACACATGTGTTATTCCTACCAAAGTGAATTACCTCACACTTCTCCGCATTAAACTCCATCCGCCACCTCTCGGCCCAGCTCTGCAACCTGTGTAAGTCTTCCTACAAACTATGACACCCTTCCTCACAATCTACCACACCTCCGACTTTGGTGTCATCAGCAAATTTACTAATCCACCCAACTATACCCTCATCCAGATCATTTATAAAAATTACAAACAGCAGTGGCCCCAAAACAGATCCCTGAGGCACACCACTCGTAACCGAACTCCATGACGAATATTTACCATCAACCAGCACCCTCTGTCTCCTATCCGCTAGCCAATTCCTGATCCAATTCCCTAGATCACCACCCAATCCCATACATCTGCATTTTCTGCAGAAGCCTACCATGGTGAACCTTATCAAACGCCTTACTAAAATCCATATACACCACATCAACTGCCTTACCCCTATCCACCTCTTTGGTCACTTTCTCAAAAAACTCAATAAGGTTAGTAAGGCACGACCTACCCGCTACAAAACCATGCTGACTGTCTCCAATCAATTCATTACTCTCCAAATAACTATAAATCCTATCCCGAATAATTTTTTCTAAAACCTTGCCCTCAACAGAAGTGAGACTCACCGGTCTATAATTCCCGGGGAAGTCTCTGTTCCCCTTCTTAAACAATGGGACAACATTCGCTAACCTCCAATCTTCCGGTACTATACCAGAGGCCAACGACGACCTGAAGATCAGAGCCAGAGGCTCTGCAATCTCCTCCCTTGCCTCCCAGAGAATCCTGGGGTAAATCCCATCCGGATCAGGGGACTTATCTATTTTCAGACCCTCCAGAATATCTAGCACATCCTCCTTATCAACTGCAACACTGTCAATTCTACTCCCCTGCAACCCAGTGTCCTCCTCAGCTATATCCATGTCCCCCTGCGTGAACACCGAAGAGAAATATTGGTTCAACGCCTCTCCAATCTCCTCCGGTTCCACACATAACTTCCCTCTGCTGTCTATAACTGGCCCTAATCTTGCCCTAACCAACCTTCTGTTCTTGACATACCTGTAAAACGCCTTAGGGTTCTCCTTAACCCTATCAGCCAAAGTCTTCTCATGTCCTCTTTTAGCCCTTCTTAGCTCACTCTTCAACTCCCTCCTAGCCAATCTAAAGTTTTCTAGTGCACTACCCGAGCCCTCACGTCTCATCCGAACATAAGCCTCCTTTTTCCTCTTAACCAACGAAAAAACTTTTTTGGTGCACCACGGTTCCCTAGCCCTACCAATTCCTCCTTGCCTGACAGGGATATACCTATCACGGACTCGCAGTAGCTGCTCCTTGAAAAAACTCCACATTTCAGACGTTCCCAGTCCCTGTAATCTCTTAGTCCAACCTATGCTTCCTAATTCTCTCCTAATAGCCTCATAATTACCCTTCCCCCAGCTGAAACTACTGACCCGAGGTTCATGCCTATCCCTTTCCATCACTAAGGTGAACGTAACCGAATTGTGGTCACTATCCCCAAAATGCACACCAACTTCCAAGTCTAACACCTGGTCTGGCTCATTTCCCAGCACCAAATCCAATATAGCCTCATCTCTAGTTGGAATAGAGGGATACAGACCGAGTAATGGCAGAAGGATTTTTTTAGTTAGGAAATCATGATGAGCACAGGTTTGGAGGGTCAAAGGGGCCTGTTCGCTGTATACAAAATAATGGGAGGTAGAGACAGAGAAGATCATAAGAGTCCTTTCCCCATGGCAGAGATATCTCCTCCAAAAGGCAGAGGTTTGATGTGAGGAGTAAGTGGTTTCGAGTGATTTGAGGGATTTATTTTCACCTAGAAGGTGGTGAAAATATGGAATGTGTTCCCTGAGAGGTGGAGGCAAGGACTCTCACTAAATTTCAGAACATCTGAATGAGCTCCGAAATCGCCAAGGCGAAAGAGGCTACTGTCCGAGTGCAGGTAAATGGGATTAGTATAGATTGGCATTTGATGGCCAGCATAGACATGATAGGCTGAAGGGCCTGATTCTGTGCTCTGTGACTGTGTGACTCTCTGATCTTTAATTTTAGATTTACCATAACATCATTTCCGTCTCATTTGTGAGATTTTCCTCTTTACAACTGTTTTCACAATCATCACTCCATCCAATCGTCACTCAGCTCCAGTGGTCATTATCTTCCAGTGGTGATTCTCTCCCAGCGGTCACTCAGTCTCTGCGATCACTCTGTCCCAGTGGTCACTCAGCCTTGGTGGTCACTCAGTCCCAGAGGTCACTCTCTCCCAGTAATCACTCATTCCCACTGGTCACTCTCTCCTAGCAGGCACCCAATCCAAGCAGTCACTCTCTCCCAGTGGTCACTCAGTATCAGTGATCACTCTCTCCCAGTGGTCACTCTCTCCCAGTGGTCACTCAGTATCAGTGATCACTCTGTCCCAGTGGTCACTCTCTCCCAGTGGTCACTCAGTCCCAGCAGGTTTCTGTGCCCAGTCCATTTCCCTGCATTCCGGGTTTAGTACAAAGAACAAAACAGCACGGGAAACAGGCCCTTCGGCCCAACGAGCCCGTTGTTGAGAATAATGTGCCATGTTGACTATTAAAGAACAAACAAACAAAGCACCAGGTTCATTTCCAGAGGGATGTAAGATAATTAAACATTAACATCTATAGAAAGCTGATGTGATCACACGTGGAGTCCTGGGAACAGTTCGGGTCTCACATCATACGAAGGCAGTCGGGAAACTTCAGAACATATTCACAGGGATGTTGTTAGGACTGAGAGGACCAAACTCTCAGGTTGGCCCTTGTTTTTCAGAAGGAGAAAAGTGAAGAGAGACCTAAGGACATAAGAACGTAAGAACTAGGAGCAGGAGTCGACCATCTCTCCCCTCGAGCCTGCCCCACCATTCAATCAGATCATGGCTGATCTTTTCATGGACTCAGCTCCACTTACCCACCCCCACCCCCCCAGCTCACCATAACCCTTAATTCCTTTACTGTTCAAAAATTTATCCTTAAAAACATTCAATGAGGTAGCCTCAACTGCCTCACTGGGCAGGGAATTCCACAGATTCACAACCCTTTGTGTGAAGAAGTTCCTCCTCAATCAGTCCTAAATCTGCTCCCCCTTATTTTGAGGCTATCCCCTCTAGTTCTAGTTTCACCCACCAGTGGAAACAACTTCCCTGCTTCGATCTTATCGATTCCCTTCATAATCTTATACGTTTCTATAAGATCTCCCCTCATTCTTCTAAATTCCAATGAGTATAGCTCCAGTCTACTCAGTCTCTCCTCATAAGCCAACCCTCTCAACTCCAGAATCAACCTAGTGAATCTCCTCTGCACCCCCTCCAGTGCCAGTATATCCTTTCTCAAGTAAGGAGACCAAAACTGTACACAGTACTCCAGGTGTGGCCTCACCAGCACCTTATACAGCTGCAACATAACCTCACTGTTTTTAAACTCCATCCCTCTGGCAATGAAGGGCAAAATTCCATTTGCTTCTTAATTACCTGCTGTACCTACAAACCAACTCCTTGTGATTCTTGCACAAGGACACCCAGGTCCCTCTGCACAGCAGCATACTGCAATATTTTACCATTTAAATAATAGTCCATTTTGCTGTTATTCCTACCAAAATGGATGACCTCACATTTACCGACATTGTACTCCATCTGCCAGACCCTCACCCACTCACTTAGACTGTCTATATCCCTTTGCAGACTTTCAGCATCCTCTGCACACTTCACTCTGTCACTCATCTTAGTGTCATCTGGGAATTTTGACACAGTACACTTGGTCCCCAACTCTGAATCATCTATGTAAATTGTAAACAATTGCAGTCCCAACACTGATCCCTGAGTCACATTACTAATCACTGATTGCCAACCAGAAAAATACCCATTTACCCCACATTCTTTGCTTTTTATGAGTTAACCAATCCTCTATCCATGCTAATACATTACCCATAACAATGTGCACCTTTATCTTATGCAGCAATCTATTGTGCGGCACCTTATCAAATGCCTTCTGGAAATCCAGATACTCCACATCCACAGGTTCCCCACTGTCCACTGCACATGTAATGTTCTCAAAGAATTCCACCAAATTAGTCAAACATGACCTGCCCTTCATGAACCCATGCTGCATCTTACCAATGGGACAATTTATATCCAGATGTCTCGCTATTTCTTCCTTGATGATAGATTCAAGTATTTTCCCGACTACAGAAGTTAAACTAACCGGCCTGTAGTTACCACATTTGTCTACCTCCTTCTTTAAACAGTGGCATCACATTTGCTGTTTTCTAATCTGTGGGAACCACCCAGTAAATTTTGGTAAATTACCACTAGTGCATTTGCTATTTCCCCCGCCATCGCTTCTAGTCCTCTGGGATGTATTCCATTAGGACCAGGAGACTTGTCTACCTTTAGCCCCATTAACTTGCCCAACACTACCTCTTTCCTGGTAATGATAGTTTCTAGGTTCTCACCTGCCATAGCCTTCCTGTCTTCAATTTTTGGCATGTTATTTGTGTCTTCCACTGTGAAGATCTTGCTGCGGCTGTATAGGGCATTGGTGAGGCTGCAGCTGGAGTACTGTGTGCAGTTTTGGGCGCCGCACCTGCGCAAGGATATTTTGGCCTTGGAGGGAGTGCAGAGGAGGTTTACTAGGATGATACCAGAGTTGAGAGGGTTGAGCTATGAGAAGAATAAACTGGGCTTGTACTTTTTACCAGGATGTTGCCTGGTATGGAGGGGAGATCCTATGAGGAGAGGCTGAGGGATTTGGGGTTGTTTTCGCTGGAAAGAAGGCGGCTAAGAGGGGATCTTATTGAAACATATAAGATGATTAGAGGTTTAGATAGGGTAGATAGTAATAGCCTTTTTCCTCAGATGGAGAAAGCTAGCACGAGGGGGCATGGCTTTAAATTAAGGGGTGGTAGTTATAGGACGGATGTCAGGGGTAGGTTCTTTACCCAGAGGTTGGTGAGGGATTGGAATGCCCTGCCTGCTGCAGTTGTAAATGCGCCTAGTTTGGGGGCGTTTAAGAGATCCGTGGATAGAACATAGAACATAGAACATTACAGCACATACAGGCCCTTCGGCCCTCGAGTTGCGCCGATCACATCAACCCCACCAATCTATAGACCTATCTATAACCCCCAATCCCATTAAACCCTATATACTCATCCAGAAGTCTTTTAAAAGACCCCAGCGAGTTCGCCTCCACCACTGATGACGGCAGCCGATTCCATTCACTCACCACCCTCTGAGTGAAAAACATACCCCTAACATCACCTCTGTACTTCCCTCCCCGCACCTTAAATCTGTGTCCTCTCGTAGCGACCATTTCAACCCAGGGAAATAGCCTCTGAGAGTCCACCCTATCTATTCCTCTCAACATTTTATAAACTTCTATCAGGTCGCCTCTCAACCTTCGCCTCTCCAGGGAAAAGAGTCCCAGCTCCCTCAACCTATCTTCATAAGGCATGCCTCCCAGTCCAGGCAACATCCTTGTAAATCTCCTCTGCACCCTTTCAATAGCTTCTACGTCTTTCCTATAGTGAGGCGACCAGAACTGCGCACAGTACTGCAAATGAGGCCTGACAAGGGTCCTGTAAAGTTGCAGCATTACCTCCCGACTCCTAAACTCAATCCCTCGATTAATGAAGGCCAGTACACCATACGCCTTCTTGACCACCTCCTCCACCTGCGAGGCCGATAGGTTTATGGACGAAAAGGGATTGGTTTAGGTTAGTGGGTCATTGTTTTGTAACTGGTCGGCGCAACATCGTGGGCCGAAGGGCCTGTTCTGCGCTGTAATGTTCTACGTTCTATGTTCTATGTATTTGTTAGAGTTTAGAAGAATGAGGGGAGATCTCATTGAGACGTATAAGATGATGAATGGGATGGATAGGATAGAGGTGGAGAGACTCTTCCCGCTCAAAAAAGACAGTAGGACTAGGGGGCACAGCCTCAAGATAAAGGGGGGGCAGTTTAGAACGGAGTTGAGGAGGAACTTCTTCACTCAAAGGGTGGTGAATCTCTGGAATTCTCTGCCCGTTGAAGTGGTGGAGGCTGCCTCGCTAAATATTTTTAAGACGCGGGTTGATGGGTTTCTGATAAGAGAGGGGATTAAGGGTTATGGGGAGAGGGCGGGAATGTGGAACTGAGCCACGACAGATCAGCCATGATCTTATTGAATGGCGGGGCAGGCTCGAGGGGCTAGATGGCCTACTCCTGCTCCTATTTCTTATGTTCTTATGTTCTTTCCTGCGTACCGGGTTCACATTCCTGCGTACCGGGTTCACTTTCCTGCGTATCGGGTTCACATTCCTGCGTATCGGGTTCACATTCCTGCGTACCGGGTTCACTTTCCTGCGTACCGGGTTCACATTCCTGCGTACTGGGTTCACATTCCTGCGTACCGGGTTCACATTCCTGCATATCGGGTTCACATTCCTGCATATCGGGTTCACATTCCTGCGTACCGGGTTCACATTCCTGCAAATCGGGTTCACATTCCTGCGTACCGGGTTCACATTCCTGCGTACCGGGTTCACATTCCTGCGTACCGGGTTCACGTTCCTGCGTACTGCGTTCACTTTCCTGCGTACCGGGTTCACATTCCTGCGTACTGGGTTCACTTTCCTGCGTACCGGGTTCACATTCCTGCGTACCGGGTTCACATTCCTGCATACCGGGTTCACTTTCCTGCGTACCGGGTTCACTTTCCTGCGTATCGGGATCACCTTCCTGCGTACTGGGTTCACTTTCCTGCGTACCGGGTTCACTTTCCTGCGTACCGGGTTCACTTTCCTGCATACCGGGTTCACTTTCCTGCGTACCGGGTTCACATTCCTGCATACCGGGTTCACATTCCTGCATACCGGGATCACATTCCTGCGTACTGGGTTCACATTCCTGCGTACTGGGTTCACTTTCCTGCGTACCGGGTTCACTTTCCTGCGTACCGGGTTCACATTCCTGCGTATTGGGATCACATTCCTGCGTACTGGGTTCACTTTCCTGCGTACCGGGTTCACATTCCTGCGTACTGGAATCACATTCCTGCGTACTGGGTTCACATTCCTGCGTACTGGGTTCACTTTCCTGCGTACCGGGTTCACTTTCCTGCGTACCGGGTTCACATTCCTGCGTATTGGGATCACATTCCTGCGTACTGGGTTCACTTTCCTGCGTACCGGGTTCACATTCCTGCGTACTGGAATCACATTCCTGCGTACCGGGATCACATTCCTGCGTACCGGGTTCACATTCCTGTGTACCGGGTTCACATTCCTGCTTATCAGGTTCACTTTCCTGCGTACCGGGTTCACATTCCTGCGTACTGGGTTCACATTCCTGCGTACCGGGTTCACTTTCCTGCGTACCGGGTTCACTTTCCTGCGTACCGGGTTCACAATCCTGCATACCGGGTTCACATTCCTGCGTACCGGGTTCACTTTCCTGCGTACCGGGTTCACTTTCCTGCGTACCAGGTTCACTTTCCTGCGTACCGGGTTCACTTTCCTGCGTACTGGGTTCACATTCCTGCGTACCGGGTTCACATTCCTGCTTATCAGGTTCACTTTCCTGCGTACCAGGTTCACTTTCCTGCGTACTGGGTTCACTTTCCTGCGTACTGGGTTCACATTCCTGCGTACCGGGTTCACATTCCTGCTTATCAGGTTCACTTTCCTGCGTACCGGGTTCACTTTCCTGCGTACCGGGTTCACTTTCCTGCGTACCGGGTTCACTTTCCTGCGTACCGGGTTCACTTTCCTGCGTACCGGGTTCACTTTCCTGCGTACCGGGTTCACATTCCTGCGTACCGGGTTCACTTTCCTGCGTACCGGGTTCACTTTCCTGCGTACCGGGTTCACATTCCTGCGTACCGGGTTCTCTTTCCTGCGTACCGGGTTCACTTTCCTGCGTACCGGGTTCACATTCCTGCCTACCGGGTTCACATTCCTGCGTACCGGGTTCACTTTCCTGCGTACCGGGTTCACTTTCCTGCGTACTGGGTTCACTTTCCTGCGTACCGGATTCAAATTCCTGCGTACTGGGATCACATTCCTGTGTACCGGGTTCACATTCCTGCGTACCGGGTTCACATTCCTGCGTATCGGGATCACATTCCTGCGTACTGGGTTCACTTTCCTGCGTACCGGGTTCACTTTCCTGCGTACCGGGTTCACATTCCTGCGTATTGGGATCACATTTCTGCGTACTGGGTTCACTTTCCTGCGTACCGGGTTCACATTCCTGCGTACTGGGATCACGTTCCTGCGTACTGGGATCACATTCCTGCGTACCGGGTTCACATTCCTGTGTACCGGGTTCACACTCCTGCTTATCAGGTTCACTTTCCTGCGTACCGGGTTCACATTCCTGCGTACTGGGTTCACATTCCTGCGTACCGGGTTCACTTTCCTGCGTACCGGGTTCACTTTCCTGCGTACCGGGTTCACATTCCTGCGTACCGGGTTCACATTCCTGCGTACCGGGTTCTCTTTCCTGCGCACCGGGTTCACTTTCCTGCGTACCGGGTTCACATTCCTGCATACCGGGTTCACATTCCTGTGTACCGGGTTCACTTTCCTGCGTACCAGGTTCACTTTCCTGCGTACCGGGTTCACTTTCCTGCGTACTGGGTTCACATTCCTGCGTACCGGGTTCACATTCCTGCTTATCAGGTTCACTTTCCTGCGTACCGGGTTCACTTTCCTGCGTACCGGGTTCACTTTCCTGCGGACCGGGTTCACTTTCCTGCGTACCGGGTTCACTTTCCTGCGTACCGGGTTCACATTCCTGCGTACCGGGTTCACATTCCTGCTTATCAGGTTCACTTTCCTGCGTACTGGGTTCACTTTCCTGCGTACCGGGTTCACTTTCCTGCGTACCGGGTTCACATTCCTGCATACCGGGTTCACATTCCTGCGTATCGGGATCACATTCCTGTGTACAAAAGATTCAGGGAACTAGGAGAGGTTAAGGATCTTGAAGAATATAAGGACTGTAGAAAGGTGGTTAAAAGGGAAATTAGGAGAGCCAGAAGGGGTCATGAGAAGACCTTGGCGGGTAAGATTAAGGAAAATCCCAAGGCCTTCTATAAGTATGTGAAAGGTAAAAGGGTGAGAAAGGAAAGGATAGGACCTATAAAAGATGAAGGGGGAATGGTCTGTGTAGAACCAGAAGAAATGGCGGAGGTGCTTAATGAGTACTTTGCCTCAGTATTCACAGTGGAAGCTGATTTGGGAAATCTTGCTATGGACTTGCAGCAGGTGGAAAAGATTGAGTACATGGACATTAAGGAGGGGATGTGTTAGAACTTTTGAATTCTATCAAGGTAGATAAGTCACCGGGTGAACACATGTGACTGAACACATTGACGAAGGAAGTGCCGTGGACGTAGTGTACATGGACTTCAGCAAGGCGTTTGATAAGGTCCCCCATGCAAGACTTCTTGAGAAGGTGAGAGGGCATGGGATCCAAGGGCCTTTGGCCTTCTGGATCCAGAACTGGCTTGCCTGCAGAAGGCAAGAGAGTGGTTGTGGATGGGTCTTTTTCGGAATGGAGGTCAGTCACCAGTGGGGTGCCCCAGGGATCTGTTCTGGGACCCTTGTTGTTTGTCATTTTCATAAATGACCTGGATGAGGAAGTGGAGGGATGGGTTAGCAAGTTCGCTGATGACACGAAGGTCGGCGGTGTTGTGGATGGTCTGGAAGGATGTCAAAAGTTGCAGCAGGACATAGATAGGATGCAGGAATGGGCGGAGAAGTGGCAGATGGACTTCAACGCGGATAAATGTGTAGTCGTCCATTTCGGCAGAACCAACGGGATGAACGAGTACACTATTAAGGGCAGGGGTCTTAGTAGCGTTGAAGAGCAGAAGGATCTCGGGGTCCGGGTTCACAGGACTCTTAAATCGGCCTCACAGGTGGAGGAGGTGGTCAAGAAGGCGTATGGTGTACTGGCCTTCATTAATCAAGGGATTGAGTTTAGGAGTCGGGAGGTAATGCTGCAACTTTACAGGACTCTCGTCAGGCCTCATTTGGAGTACTGTGCGCAGTTCTGGTCGCCTCACTATAGGAAAGACGTAGAAGCTATTGAAAGGGTGCAGAGGAGATTTACAAGGATGTTGCCTGGACGGGGAGGCATGCCTTATGAAGATAGGTTGAGGGAGCTGGGACTCTTTTCCCTGGAGAGGCGAAGGTTGAGAGGCGACCTGATAGAAGTTTATAAAATGTTGAGAGGAATAGATAGGGTGGACTCTCAGAGGCTATTTCCCCGGGTTGAAATGGTCGCTACGAGAGGACACAGATTTAAGGTGCGGGGAGGGAAGTACAGAGGTGATGTTAGGGGTAAGTTTTTCACTCAGAGGGTGGTGAGTGATTGGAATCGGCTGCCGTCGTCGGTGGTGGAGGCGAACTCGCTGGGGTCTTTTAAAAGACTTCTGGATGAGTATATGGGGTTTAATGGGATTGGGGGTTATAGATAGGTCTATAGATTGGTGGGGTTGATGTGATCAGCACAACTCGAGGGCCGAAGGGCCTGTTTGTGCTGTAATATTCTATGTTCTATGTTCTATGTACCGGGTTCACTTTCCTGCGTACCGGGTTCACTTTCCTGCGTACCGGGTTCACTTTCCTGCGTACCGGGTTCACTTTCCTGCGTACCGGGTTCACATTCCTGCGTACCGGGTTCACATTCCTGCGTACTGGGTTCACTTTCCTGCGCACCGGGTTCACATTCCTGCGTACCGGGTTCACTTTCCTGCGTACCGGGTTCACTTTCCTGTGTATCGGGTTCACTTTCCTGCGTACTGGGTTCACATTCCTGCTTATCAGGTTCACATTCCTGCGTACCGGGTTCACGTTCCTGCGTACCGGGCTCACTTTCCTGCGTACCGGGTTCACATTCCTGCGTACTGGGTTCACATTCCTGCTTATCAGGTTCACATTCCTGCGTACTGGGTTCACATTCCTGCGTACCGGGTTCACTTTCCTGCGTACCGGGTTCACTTTCCTGCGTACCGGGTTCACTTTCCTGCGTACCGGGTTCACATTCCTGCGTACTGGGTTCACATTCCTGCGTACCGGGTTCACTTTCCTGCTTATCATGTTCACATTCCTGCGTACTGGGTTCACTTTCCTGTGTACCGGGTTCACATTCCTGCGTACCGGGTTCACATTCCTGCTTATCAGGTTCACATTCCTGCGTACCGGGTTCACTTTCCTGCGTACCGGGTTCACGTTCCTGCGTACCGGGTTCACTTTCCTGCTTATCAGGTTCACATTCCTGCGTACCGGGTTCACATTCCTGCGTACCGGGTTCACATTCCTGCTTATCAGGTTCACATTCCTGCGTACCGGGTTCACTTTCCTGCGTACCGGGTTCACATTCCTGCTTATCAGGTTCACATTCCTGCGTACCGGGTTCACATTCCTGCTTATCAGGTTCACATTCCTGCGTACCGGGTTCACATTTCTGCGTACTGGGTTCACTTTCCTGCGTACCGGGTTCACGTTCCTGCGTACCGGGTTCACGTTCCTGCGTACCGGGTTCACATTCCTGCGTACCGGGTTCACTTTCCTGCGTACCGGGTTCACGTTCCTGCGTACCGGGTTCACATTCCTGCGTACCGGGTTCACGTTCCTGCTTATCAGGTTCACTTTCCTGCGTACCGGGTTCACTTTCCTGCGTATCGGGTTCCCATTCCTGCATACCAGGTTCACATTCCTGCATATTGGGTTCACTTTCCTGCTTACCGGGTTCACATTCCTGCGTACTGGGTTCACATTCCTGCATATTGGGTTCACATTCCTGCGTACTGGGTTCACATTCCTGCATATTGGGTTCACATTCCTGTGTACTGGGTTCACATTCCTGCGTATTGGGTCCACATTCCTGCATATCGGGTTCACTTTCCTGTGCATTGTGTTCATATTTCTGCGTACCAGCTTCAATTTCCTGCGTGCCGGTTGAATTTCCTGCGTACCGGGCTCCGTTTCCTGCGTACTGGGGTCAGTTTCCTGGTGCAGCTGGTTTTGTGCTGACAGGGACATTATTGGAATGGGAGGATGAAGAATTTGGTCAGTTTGTGTGTTTCTGAAGCTGAAGTGTGATAGTGATTATTTCTTGGGCATCACTGTGGGAGTGAGTGGAACCGCACTCTCCCAGGAAGATCATTCGGGAGGGATTGGCTTCCATTCAGTTTCTGATTAGAAACAGCAGTCTCGGGGGTGATGACATTTCCTGGTTATGGCCTTGAATTGGGGGTAAGGTTTTAATTTGTGATTAAATGGAAGAGTCTTTTGATTGGAGCTATTTTAGGATTTATAAACAAACATTTTCATAGGAAATAACAAGTGAAGAATTTGATATCTGGCAATTTTTGGGCAGACACATTAGCAGGACTAGAATCTGAGTGCAACTTTCTGTAGGTTTTTGAACCATGGGTTATTATAACTTTGGTTATTGTGCTTGGCCTCTCGTTGTGACTGATTCCTGCAGTTCCATCACCCAGCCAAGACCAGGACACATTGTCCAATGGCGGAGCTGGGCCTCTTGTGCAGACCCATCCTGGACACACAGTGTCTTCGCAGCAATGTGACTGAAAGTATTTCTAATTTCTGCTTTAATTGATCAATATGTTCAGTGTTCCAGGTCTCTCTCTGAGGGACTAGGGGCCACAGCCTCAGGATAAAGGTTTAGAACGGAGTTGAGGAGGAACTTCTTCACTCAAAGGGTGGTGAATCTCTGGAATTCTCTGCCCGTTGAAGTGGTGGAGGCTGCCTCGCTAAATATTTTTAAGAAGCGGGTTGATGGGTTTTTGATAAGAGAGGGGATTAAGGGTTATGGGGAGAGGGCGGGAAGGTGGAACTGAGTCACGACAGATCAGCCATGATCTTATTGAATGGCGGGGCAGGCTCGAAGGGCCAGATGGCCTACTCCTGCTCCTATTTCTTATGTTCTTAACCAACAAGCAGCTTGAAGAATTAGTCAGTGTATTGGTTACAGGATGGAATCTTGTCAGTCTCTCCACCTCTCTCTCTTTATCTCCATTTCACAATCTTCTTAAGTGGCTACAGGAGGATTTGAACAGAGTTGAACAGGGCAAGAACATGCCAAGTGGAATATCGAGCATGAGATATAAATATGTCAGATAATCTATTTAGGTAGAAAGAACAGATGTGCAGAGATAAGAATTAGAAAGTGTCAATGTACAAAGGGACCTGTAGATTACTGAAGGCTAACGTACCAGTGCAGCAAGGAAGGGTAATGGAATGTTCACTTTTACTGCAAGAGGCTTTGAATACCTTCCCCTCCCCAACTGAGCAAATACTCCCCAGACCACTCTACCCTACCACTGACCTCCTGTGGTCCCTCAGAAAGAGTCAGTCATAGAACATAGAACATTACAGCACAAACAGGCCCTTCGGCCCACGAGTTGCGCCGATCACATCAACACCTACCAACCTACAGACCTATCTATAACCCCCAATCCCATTAAACCCCATATACTCATCCAGAAGTCTTTTAAAAGACCCCAGCGAGTTCGCCTCCACCACCACTGACGGCAGCCGATTCCATTCACTCACCACCCTCTGAGTGAAAAACTTACCCCTAACATCACCTCTGTACTTCCCTCCCCGCACCTTAAATCTGTGTCCTCTCGTAGCGACCATTTCAACCCGGGGAAATAGCCTCTGAGAGTCCACCCTATCTATTCCTCTCAACATTTTATAAACTTCTATCAGGTTGCCTCTCAACCTTCGCCTCTCCAGGGAAAAGAGACCCTATGGGGATAGGGTCTGGGTGGGATTGTGTTCGGTGCAGACTCGATGGGCCGAAGGGCCTGTTTCTGCACTGTAGGGTTCTATTCTATTCTCTCACCTTCTCAAGAAGTCTTGCATGGGGGACCTTATCAAACGCCTTGCTGAAGTCCATGTACTCTACGTCCACGGCACTTCCTTCGTCAATGTGTTCAGTCACATTATTGAAGAACTCAACTAGGCTCGTAAGGCACGACCTGCCCTTCACAAATCCATGCTGACTATTCCTGATCATGTCAAACCTCTCCAAATGCCCGTAAATCTTGTCCCTCAGAAGCCTCTCCATCAGCTTACCAACCACTGAGGTCAGACTCACCGGGCGGTAATTTCCCGGGCTATCTCTGTTCCCTTTCTTGAAAATAGGGACTACATCCGCAATCCTCCAATCTTCCGGAACCTCTTCCGTCTCCATTGACGACGCAAAGATCATCACCAGGGGCTCTGCAATCACTTCCCTGGCCTCCCACAGTATCCTGGGGTACATCCCATCTGGTCCAGGCGACTTATCTACCTTGATAGAATTCAAAAGTTCTAACACATCCTCCACCTTAATATCCACAAACTCAATCTTTTCCACCTGCTGCAAATCCATAGCAAGATCTCCCAAATCAGCTTCCACCGTGAATACTGAGGCGAAGTACTCGTTAAGCACCTCCGCCATTTCTTCTGGTTCCACACAGACCTTTCCCCCTTCACCTTTTATAGGTCCTATCCTTTCCCTTCTCACCCTTTTACCTTTCACATATTTATAGAAGGCCTTGGGATTCTTCTTAATCTTACCCACCAAGGTCTTCTCATGACCCCTTCTGGCTCTCCTAATTTCCCTTTTAACCTCCTTTCTACAGTCCTTATATTCTTCAAGATCCTTAACCTCTCCTAGTTCCCTGAACCTTTTGTACACCTTCCCTTTCCTCCTGACTAGGTTCAACACAGCCTTCGTGCACCACGATTCCCGCGACCTACCAAAACCCCCTTGCCTTATCGGAACATTGTCATGCAGAGCGCCAGACAAACATTCCTTGAATATCTGCCACCTTCCTTCGGTACTTTTCCCTAAGAATGCCTCCTTCCAGTTTATTTGTCCACGTAACTTCCTGACTTCTTCGTATCTCCCCTTACTCCAGACAAACACCTTCCTAGCCTGCCTGATCCTATCTCGTTCCAATGCAATTGTGAAGGAGATAGAATTATGGTCACCATTCCCAAGATGCTCTCCTCATGTTGCTATGCTCACATGTTGGTCGGACCAGGTGAGAACAGCAGATTTCCTTCCCTAAAGGACAATACAAGACCAGCCTGGGGAAGTGGACACAGTTTTGGTCTCTACATTTAAGAAACTATAACTGCAATAGCAGCAGTTCAGAAGAGTTCACTTGTGTGATTCCTGCAGTGAAGCATTTCTGAGGAAAGGTTGGGCCTATACCAACTCGAATTTAAAAGAGATAATGTTATTGAAAGTTCAGGGAATTGACAGAGTAAATGCTGAGAGGGTGTTTATCCTTGTGGTGGGATCTAGAACAAGCAAACACCATTTAAAAATGAGAAACCTCTGATTAGAAATTAAGATGAGTTTTTTTTGTCGGGGGTGATTGTGTGTGGAATTCTCTTACTCAGAAAGCATTGGACACTGGGTCAGTGGACACTGGGTCATTGGACACTGGGTCAATGGACACTGGGTCAGTGGACACTGGGTCATTGGACACTGGGTCATTGGACACTGGGTCAATGGACAGCGAGTCATTGGACACTGGGTCATTGGACACTGGGTCATTGGACACTGGGTCAGTGGGCACTGGGTCATTGGACACTGGGTCAGTGGACACTGGGTCAATGGACACTGGGTCAGTGGGCACTGGGTCAATGGGCACTGGGTCATTGGACACTGGGTCAGTGGGCACTGGGTCATTGGACACTGGGTCATTGGACACTGGGTCAGTGGACACTGGGTCAATGGACACTGGGTCAATGGGCACTGGGTCAATGGGCACTGGGTCATTGGACACTGGGTCAGTGGGCACTGGGTCATTGGACACTGGGTCAGTGGACACTGGGTCAATGGACACTGGGTCATTGGACACTGGGTCAATGGACACTGGGTCATTGGACACTGGGTCAATGGACACTGGGTCAATGGACACTGGGTCATTGGACACTGGGTCAATGGACACTGGGTCATTGGACACTGGGTCAATGGACACTGGGTCATTGGACACTGGGTCAATGGACACTGGGTCATTGAACACTGGGTCATTGGACACTGGGTCAATGGACACTGGGTCATTGGACACTGGGTCAATGGACACTGGGTCAGTGGATACTGGGTCAATGGACACTGGGTCATTGGACACTGGGTCAGTGGACACCGGGTCAATGGACACTGGGTCATTGGACACTGGGTCAATGGACACTGGGTCATTGGACACTGGGTCAATGGACACTGGGTCATTGGACACTGGGTCAATGGACACTGGGTCATTGGACACTGGGTCATTGGACACCAGGTCAATGGACACCGGGTCAATGGGCACTGGGTCAATGGACACTGGGTCAATGGACACTGGGTCAATGGACACTGGGTCATTGGACACCAGGTCAATGGACACTGGGTCATTGGACACTGGGTCATTGGACACTGGGTCAATGGACATTGGGTCAATGGACACTGGGTCATTGGACACTGGGTCAGTGGGCACCGAGTCATTGGACACTGGGTCAATGGACACTGGGTCAATGGACACTGGGTCATTGGACACTGGGTCAGTGGGCACCGAGTCATTGGACACTGGGTCATTGGACACTGGGTCATTGGACACTGGGTCAATGGGCACTGGGTCAATGGACACCGGGTCAATGGACACTGGGTCAGTGGACACCGAGTCATTGGACATTGGGTCATTGGACAGCGAGTCATTGGACACTGGGTCATTGGACACTGGGTCAGTGGACACTGGGTCAATGGACAGCGAGTCATTGGACACTGGGTCATTGGACACTGGGTCAGTGGACACTGGGTCAATGGACACTGGGTCAATGGACACCAGGTCAATGGACACTGGGTCATTGGACACCAGGTCAATGGACATTGGGTCAATGGACACTGGGTCAGTGGACACTGGGTCATTGGACACCAGGTCAATGGACACTGGGTCATTGGACACCAGGTCAATGGACACTGGGTCAATGGACACTGGGTCATTGGACACTGGGTCAATGGACACTGGGTCAATGGACACTGGGTCATTGGACACTGGGTCAATGGACACTGGGTCATTGGACACTGGGTCAATGGACACTGGGTCATTGGACATTGGGTCATTGGACACTGGGTCATTGGACATTGGGTCATTGGACACTGGGTCAATGGGCACTGGGTCATTCAGTGTTTTCAAGACTGAGTTGGATTGAGTTTTGATTGACAACAAAGTGGAGAGCAATGAAGGGGGGGAGGGAGGTCAGATGAGAACATAGAACATAGAACATTACAGCGCAGAACAAGCCCTTCGGCCCACGATGTTGCGCCGACCAGTTATAAAACAATGACCCACTAGCCTAAACCAATCCCTTTTCGTCCATAAACCTATCCACAGATCTCTTAAACGCCCCCAAACTAGGTGCATTTACAACTGCAGCTGGCAGGGCATTCCAGTCCCTCACCACCCTCTGGGTAAAGAACCTACCCCTGACATCAGTCCTATAACTACCCCCCCTTAATTTAAAGTCGTGCCCCCTCGTGCTAGCTTTCTCCATCCTAGGAAAAAGGCTATCACTATCTACCCTATCTAAACCTCTAATCATCTTATATGTTTCAATAAGATCCCCTCTTAGCCACCTTCTTTCTAATGAAAACAACCCCAAATCTCTCAGTCTCTCCTCATAGGATCTCCCCTCCATACCAGGCAACATCCTGGTAAACCTCCTCTGCACCCTCTCCAAAGCCTCTACATCCTTCCTGTAATGTGGGGACCAGAAAGTGGAGTTAAGATCACAATCTGGGAAATATCAGCAGCAGCCAGGCCTGTGGCACCACAACAGGTTCTGCTTTAGAGCTGGATCAGACTAAATCCAAGTGAGCAACAGTAGTATGAGACAGTCCACAGCAGACAGAGTGGGAGACAGTCCACAGCAAACAGAGTGGGAGACAGTCCACAGCAGACAGAGTAGGAGACAATCCACAGCAGACGGAGTAGGAGACAATCCACAGCAGACAGCGTGGAAGACGGTCCACAGCAGACAGAGTAGGAGACAGTCCACAGCAGACAGAGTAGGAGACAGTCCACAGCAGACAGAGTAGGAGACAATCCACAGCAGACAGAGTAGGAGACAGTCCACAGCAGACAGAGTGGGAGACAATCCACAGCAGACAGAGTAGGAGACAGTCCACAGCAGACAGAGTGGGAGACAGTCCACAGCAGACAGAGTGGGAGACAATCCACAGCAGACAGAGTAGGAGACATTCCACAGCAGACAGAGTGGGAGACAATCCATAGCAGACAGAGTAGGAGACAGTCCACAGCAGACAGAGTGGGAGACAGTCCACAGCAGACAGAGTAGGAGACAGTCCACAGCAGACAGAGTAGGAGACAGTCCACAGCAGACAGAGTGGGAGACAGTCCACATCAGACAGAGTGGGAGACAGTCCACAGCAGACAGAGTGGGAGACAGTCCACATCAGACAGAGTGGGAGACAGTCCACAGCAGACAGAGTAGGAGACAGTCCACATCAGACAGAGTGGGAGACAGTCCACAGCAGACAGAGTGGGAGACAGTCCACATCAGACAGAGTGGGAGACAATCCACAGCAGACATAGTGGGAGACAGTCCACAGCAGACAGAGTAGGAGACAGTCCACAGCAGACAGAGTAGGAGACAGTCCACATCAGACAGAGTGGGAGACAGTCCACATCAGACAGAGTAGGAGACAGTCCACAGCAGACAGAGTGGGAGACAGTCCACAGCAGACAGAGTGGGAGACAGTCCACAGCAGACAGAGTAGGAGACAGTCCACAGCAGACAGAGTAGGAGACAGTCCACATCAGACAGAGTGGGAGACAGTCCACATCAGACAGAGTAGGAGACAGTCCACAGCAGACAGAGTGGGAGACAGTCCACAGCAGACAGAGTGGGAGACAGTCCACAGCAGACAGAGTGGGAGACAATCCACAGCAGACAGAGTGGGAGACAATCCATAGCAGACAGAGTGGGAGACAATCCACAGCAGACAGAGTGGGAGACAATCCACAGCAGACAGAGTGGGAGACAGTCCACAGCAGACAGAGTGGGAGACAGTCCACAGCAGACAGAGTGGGAGACAGTCCACAGCAGACAGAGTGGGAGACAGTCCACAGCAGACAGAGTGGGAGACAGTCCACAGCAGACAGAGTGGGAGACAGTCCACATCAGACAGAGTAAGAGACAGTCCACATCAGACAGAGTAAGAGACAGTCCACAGCAGACAGAGTAGGAGACAGTCCACAGCAGACAGAGTGGGAGACAGTCCACAGCAGACAGAGTGGGAGACAATCCACAGCAGACAGAGTGGGAGACAGTCCACAGCAGACAGAGTAGGAGACAGTCCACAGCAGACAGAGTGGGAGACAGTCCGCATCAGACAGAGTAGGAGACAGTCCACAGCAGACAGAGTGGGAGACAGTCCACAGCAGACAGAGTGGGAGACAGTCCACAGCAGACAGAGTGGGAGACAATCCACAGCAGACAGAGTGGGAGACAGTCCGCAGCAGACAGAGTGGGAGACAGTCCGCATCAGACAGAGTAGGAGACAGTCCACAGCAGACAGAGTGGGAGACAGTGCACAGCAGACAGAGTAGGAGACAATCCACAGCAGACAGAGTGGGAGACAGTCCACAGCAGACAGAGTGGGAGACAATCCACAGCAGACAGAGTGGGAGACAGTCCGCAGCAGACAGAGTGGGAGACAGTCCGCATCAGACAGAGTAGCAGACAGTCCGCATCAGACAGAGTAGGAGACAGTCCGCAGCAGACAGAGTGGGAGACAGTCCGCATCAGACAGAGTAGCAGACAGTCCGCATCAGACAGAGTAGGAGACAGTCCGCAGCAGACAGAGTGGGAGACAGTCCACAGCAGACAGAGTAGGAGACAGTCCACAGCAGACAGAGTGGGAGACAGTCCACAGCAGACAGAGTGGGAGACAGTCCACAGCAGACAGAGTGGGAGACAATCCACAGCAGACAGAGTAGGAGACAATCCACAGCAGACAGAGTGGGAGACAATCCACAGCAGACAGTGGGAGACAATCCACAGCAGACAGAGTGGGAGACAGTCCACAGCAGACAGAGTGGGAGACAGTCCACAGCAGACAGAGTGGGAGACAGTCCACAGCAGACAGAGTGGGAGACAGTCCACAGCAGACAGAGTAGGAGACAGTCCACAGCAGACAGAGTAGGAGACAGTCCACAGCAGACAAAGTAGGAGACAATCCACAGCAGACAGAGTAGGAGACAATCCACAGCAGACAGAGTGGGAGACAGTCCACAGCAGACAAAGTAGGAGACAATCCACAGCAGACAGAGTAGGAGACAATCCGCAGCAGACAGAGTGGGAGACAGTCCACAGCAGACAGAGTAGGAGACAGTCCACAGCAGACAGAGTAGGAGACAGTCCACAGAAGACAAAGTAGGAGACAATCCGCAGCAGACAGAGTAGGAGACAGTCCACAGCAGACAGAGTGGGAGACAATCCACAGCAGACAGAGTGGGAGACAATCCACAGCAGACAGAGTGGGAGACAATCCACAGCAGACAAAGTGGGAGACAATCCACAGCAGACAGAGTGGGAGACAGTCCACAGCAGACAGAGTGGGAGACAGTCCACAGCAGACAGAGTGGGAGACAGTCCACAGCAGACAGAGTGGGAGACAATCCACAGCAGACAGAGTAGGAGACAATCCACAGCAGACAGAGTGGGAGACAGTCCACAGCAGACAGAGTGGGAGACAGTCCACAGCAGACAGAGTGGGAGACAGTCCAATGCAGACAGAGTGGGATACAGTCCACAGCAGACAGAGTAGGAGACATTCCACAGCAGACAGAGTAGGAGACATTCCACAGCAGACAGAGTGGGAGACAATCCACAGCAGACAGAGTGGGAGACAGTCCACAGCAGACAGAGTGGGAGACAATCCACAGCAGACAGAGTGGGAGACAATCCACAGCAGACAGAGTAGGAGACAATCCACAGCAGACAGAGTAGGAGACGGTCCACAGCAGACAGAGTAGGAGACAGTCCACAGCAGACAGAGTAGGAGACATTCCACAGCAGACAGAGTAGGAGACAGTCCACAGCAGACAGAGTAGGAGACGGTCCACAGCAGACAGAGTGTGAGACTGTCCACAGCAGACAGAGTAGGAGACATTCCACAGCAGACAGAGTAGGAGACAATCCACAGCAGACAGAGTGGGAGACAATCCACAGCAGACAGAGTAGGAGACATTCCACAGCAGACAGAGTGGGAGACAATCCACAGCAGACAGAGTGGGAGACAGTCCACAGCAGACAGAGTAGGAGACGGTCCACAGCAGACAGAGTAGGAGACAGTCCACAGCAGACAGAGTAGGAGACGGTCCACAGCAGACAGAGTAGGAGACAGTCCACAGCAGACAGAGTAGGAGACAGTCCACAGCAGACAGAGTAGGAGACATTCCACAGCAGACAGAGTAGGAGACAGTCCACAGCAGACAGAGTAGGAGACAGTCCACAGCAGACAGAGTGGGAGACAGTCCACAGCAGACAGAGTGGGAGACAGTCCACAGCAGACAGAGTGGGAGACAGTCCACAGCAGACAGAGTGGGAGACAATCCACAGCAGACAGAGTAGGAGACAATCCACAGCAGACAGAGTAGGAGACATTCCACAGCAGACAGAGTGTGAGACAGTCCACAGCAGACAGAGTAGGAGACAGTCCACAGCAGACAGAGTAGGAGACAATCCACAGCAGACAGAGTAGGAGACAATCCACAGCAGACAGAGTAGGAGACGGTCCACAGCAGACAGAGTGTGAGACAGTCCACAGCAGACAGAGTAGGAGACAGTCCACAGCAGACAGAGTGGGAGACAGTCCACAGCAGACAGAGTAGGAGACAGTCCACAGCAGACAGAGTGGGAGACAGTCCACAGCAGACAGAGTAGGAGACAGTCCACAGCAGACAGAGTAGGAGACAGTCCACAGCAGACAGAGTGGGAGACAATCCACAGCAGACAGAGTAGGAGACAATCCACAGCAGACAGAGTGGGAGACAGTCCACAGCAGACAGAGTGGGAGACAGTCCAATGCAGACAGAGTGGGATACAGTCCACAGCAGACAGAGTGGGAGACAATCCACAGCAGACAGAATAGGAGACAGTCCACAGCAGACAGAGTAGGAGACAGTCCACAGCAGACAGAGTAGGAGACAGTCCACAGCAGACAGAGTGGGAGACAATCCACAGCAGACAGAGTGGGAGACAGTCCACAGCAGACAGAGTAGGAGACATTCCACAGCAGACAGAGTAGGAGACAATCCACAGCAGACAGAGTGGGAGACAGTCCACAGCAGACAGAGTAGGAGACAATCCACAGCAGACAGAGTAGGAGACATTCCACAGCAGACAGAGTAGGAGACAGTCCACAGCAGACAGAGTAGGAGACAATCCACAGCAGACAGAGAAGGAGACATTCCACAGCAGACAGAGTGGGAGACAATCCACAGCAGACAGAGTGGGAGACAATCCACAGCAGACAGATTAGGAGACAATCCACAGCAGACAGAGTAGGAGACGGTCCACAGCAGACAGAGTAGGAGACAGTCCACAGCAGACAGAGTAGGAGACATTCCACAGCAGACAGAGTAGGAGACAGTCCACAGCAGACAGAGTAGGAGACGGTCCACAGCAGACAGAGTGTGAGACTGTCCACAGCAGACAGAGTAGGAGACAGTCCACAGCAGACAGAGTGGGAGACAATCCACAGCAGACAGAGTGGGAGACAATCCACAGCAGACAGAGTGGGAGACAGTCCACAGCAGACAGAGTGGGAGACAATCCACAGCAGACAGAGTGGGAGACAGTCCGCAGCAGACAGAGTGGGAGACAGTCCGCATCAGACAGAGTAGGAGACAGTCCACAGCAGACAGAGTGGGAGACAGTGCACAGCAGACAGAGTAGGAGACAATCCACAGCAGACAGAGTGGGAGACAGTCCACAGCAGACAGAGTGGGAGACAATCCACAGCAGACAGAGTGGGAGACAGTCCACAGCAGACAGAGTGGGAGACAGTCCGCAGCAGACAGAGTGGGAGACAGTCCGCATCAGACAGAGTAGCAGACAGTCCGCATCAGACAGAGTAGGAGACAGTCCGCAGCAGACAGAGTGGGAGACAGTCCGCATCAGACAGAGTAGCAGACAGTCCGCATCAGACAGAGTAGGAGACAGTCCGCAGCAGACAGAGTGGGAGACAGTCCACAGCAGACAGAGTAGGAGACAGTCCACAGCAGACAGAGTGGGAGACAGTCCACAGCAGACAGAGTGGGAGACAGTCCACAGCAGACAGAGTGGGAGACAATCCACAGCAGACAGAGTAGGAGACAATCCACAGCAGACAGAGTGGGAGACAATCCACAGCAGACAGAGTGGGAGACAATCCACAGCAGACAGAGTGGGAGACAGTCCACAGCAGACAGAGTGGGAGACAGTCCACAGCAGACAGAGTGGGAGACAGTCCACAGCAGACAGAGTGGGAGACAGTCCACAGCAGACAGAGTAGGAGACAGTCCACAGCAGACAGAGTAGGAGACAGTCCACAGCAGACAAAGTAGGAGACAATCCACAGCAGACAGAGTAGGAGACAATCCACAGCAGACAGAGTGGGAGACAGTCCACAGCAGACAAAGTAGGAGACAATCCACAGCAGACAGAGTGGGAGACAGTCCACAGCAGACAGAGTAGGAGACAGTCCACAGCAGACAGAGTAGGAGACAGTCCACAGAAGACAAAGTAGGAGACAATCCGCAGCAGACAGAGTAGGAGACAATCCACAGCAGACAGAGTGGGAGACAATCCACAGCAGACAGAGTGGGAGACAATCCACAGCAGACAAAGTGGGAGACAATCCACAGCAGACAGAGTGGGAGACAGTCCACAGCAGACAGAGTGGGAGACAATCCACAGCAGACAGAGTGGGAGACAATCCACAGCAGACAGAGTGGGAGACAATCCACAGCAGACAAAGTGGGAGACAATCCACAGCAGACAGAGTGGGAGACAGTCCACAGCAGACAGAGTGGGAGACAGTCCACAGCAGACAGAGTGGGAGACAGTCCACAGCAGACAGAGTGGGAGACAATCCACAGCAGACAGAGTAGGAGACAATCCACAGCAGACAGAGTGGGAGACAGTCCACAGCAGACAGAGTGGGAGACAGTCCACAGCAGACAGAGTGGGAGACAGTCCAATGCAGACAGAGTGGGATACAGTCCACAGCAGACAGAGTAGGAGACATTCCACAGCAGACAGAGTAGGAGACATTCCACAGCAGACAGAGTGGGAGACAATCCACAGCAGACAGAGTGGGAGACAGTCCACAGCAGACAGAGTGGGAGACAATCCACAGCAGACAGAGTGGGAGACAATCCACAGCAGACAGAGTAGGAGACAATCCACAGCAGACAGAGTAGGAGACGGTCCACAGCAGACAGAGTAGGAGACAGTCCACAGCAGACAGAGTAGGAGACATTCCACAGCAGACAGAGTAGGAGACAGTCCACAGCAGACAGAGTAGGAGACGGTCCACAGCAGACAGAGTGTGAGACTGTCCACAGCAGACAGAGTAGGAGACATTCCACAGCAGACAGAGTAGGAGACAATCCACAGCAGACAGAGTGGGAGACAATCCACAGCAGACAGAGTAGGAGACATTCCACAGCAGACAGAGTGGGAGACAATCCACAGCAGACAGAGTGGGAGACAGTCCACAGCAGACAGAGTAGGAGACGGTCCACAGCAGACAGAGTAGGAGACAGTCCACAGCAGACAGAGTAGGAGACGGTCCACAGCAGACAGAGTGTGAGACTGTCCACAGCAGACAGAGTAGGAGACAGTCCACAGCAGACAGAGTAGGAGACAGTCCACAGCAGACAGAGTAGGAGACATTCCACAGCAGACAGAGTAGGAGACAGTCCACAGCAGACAGAGTAGGAGACAGTCCACAGCAGACAGAGTGGGAGACAGTCCACAGCAGACAGAGTGGGAGACAGTCCACAGCAGACAGAGTGGGAGACAGTCCACAGCAGACAGAGTGGGAGACAATCCACAGCAGACAGAGTAGGAGACAATCCACAGCAGACAGAGTAGGAGACATTCCACAGCAGACAGAGTGTGAGACAGTCCACAGCAGACAGAGTAGGAGACAGTCCACAGCAGACAGAGTAGGAGACAATCCACAGCAGACAGAGTAGGAGACAATCCACAGCAGACAGAGTAGGAGACGGTCCACAGCAGACAGAGTGTGAGACAGTCCACAGCAGACAGAGTAGGAGACAGTCCACAGCAGACAGAGTGGGAGACAGTCCACAGCAGACAGAGTAGGAGACAGTCCACAGCAGACAGAGTGGGAGACAGTCCACAGCAGACAGAGTAGGAGACAGTCCACAGCAGACAGAGTAGGAGACAGTCCACAGCAGACAGAGTGGGAGACAATCCACAGCAGACAGAGTAGGAGACAATCCACAGCAGACAGAGTGGGAGACAGTCCACAGCAGACAGAGTGGGAGACAGTCCAATGCAGACAGAGTGGGATACAGTCCACAGCAGACAGAGTGGGAGACAATCCACAGCAGACAGAGTAGGAGACAGTCCACAGCAGACAGAGTAGGAGACAGTCCACAGCAGACAGAGTAGGAGACAGTCCACAGCAGACAGAGTGGGAGACAATCCACAGCAGACAGAGTGGGAGACAGTCCACAGCAGACAGAGTAGGAGACAGTCCACAGCAGACAGAGTAGGAGACAATCCACAGCAGACAGAGTGGGAGACAGTCCACAGCAGACAGAGTAGGAGACAATCCACAGCAGACAGAGTAGGAGACATTCCACAGCAGACAGAGTGGGAGACAGTCCACAGCAGACAGAGTGGGATACAGTCCACAGCAGACAGAGTAGGAGACATTCCACAGCAGACAGAGTAGGAGACAGTCCACAGCAGACAGAGTAGGAGACAATCCACAGCAGACAGAGAAGGAGACATTCCACAGCAGACAGAGTGGGAGACAATCCACAGCAGACAGAGTGGGAGACAATCCACAGCAGACAGAGTAGGAGACAATCCACAGCAGACAGAGTAGGAGACGGTCCACAGCAGACAGAGTAGGAGAGAGTCCACAGCAGACAGAGTAGGAGACATTCCACAGCAGACAGAGTAGGAGACAGTCCACAGCAGACAGAGTAGGAGACGGTCCACAGCATACAGAGTGTGAGACTGTCCACAGCAGACAGAGTAGGAGACAGTCCACAGCAGACAGAGTGGGAGACAATCCACAGCAGACAGAGTGGGAGACAATCCACAGCAGACAGAGTGGGAGACAGTCCACAGCAGACAGAGTAGGAGACAGTCCACAGCAGACAGAGTAGGAGACAATCCACAGCAGACAGTGTGGGAGACAGTCCACAGCAGACAGAGTAGGAGACAGTCCACAGCAGACAGAGTGGGAGACAGTCCACAGCAGACAGAGTAGGAGACAATCCACAGCAGACAGAGTAGGAGACGGTCCACAGCAGACAGAGTAGGAGACAGTCCACAGCAGACAGAGTGGGAGACAGTCCACAGCAGACAGAGAAGGAGACGGTCCACAGCAGACAGTGGGAGACAATCCACAGCAGACAGAGTGGGAGACAATCCACAGCAGACAGAGTGGGAGACAGTCCACAGCAGACAGAGTAGGAGACAGTCCACAGCAGACAGAGTAGGAGACAGTCCACAGCAGACAGAGTGGGAGACAATCCACAGCAGACAGAGTAGGAGACAGTCCACAGCAGACAGAGTAGGAAACGGTCCACAGCAGACAGAGTAGGAGACAGTCCACAGCAGACAGAGTAGGAAACGGTCCACAGCAGACAGAGTAGGAGACAGTCCACAGCAGACAGAGTAGGAGACAATCCACAGCAGACAGAGTGGGAGACAATCCACAGCAGACAGAGTAGGAAACGGTCCACAGCAGACAGAGTAGGAGACAGTCCACAGCAGACAGAGTAGGAGACAATCCACAGCAGACAGAGTGGGAGACAGTCCACAGCAGACAGAGTAGGAGACGGTCCACAGCAGACAGTGTAGGAGACAGTCCACAGCAGACAGAGTAGGAGACATTCCACAGCAGACAGAGTAGGAGACAATCCACAGCAGACAGAGTAGGAGACATTCCACAGCAGACAGAGTGGGAGACAATCCACAGCAGACAGAGTGGGAGACAGTCCACAGCAGACAGAGTAGGAGACGGTCCACAGCAGACAGAGTAGGAGACAGTCCACAGCAGACAGAGTAGGAGACGGTCCACAGCAGACAGAGTGTGAGACGGTCCACAGCAGACAGGGTAGGAGACAGTCCACAGCAGACAGAGTAGGAGACATTCCACAGCAGACAGAGTAGGAGACAGTCCACAGCAGACAGAGTAGGAGACAGTCCACAGCAGACAGAGTGGGAGACAGTCCACAGCAGACAGAGTGGGAGACAGTCCACAGCAGACAGAGTGGGAGACAGTCCACAGCAGACAGAGTGGGAGACAATCCACAGCAGACAGAATAGGAGACAGTCCATAGCAGACAGAGTGGGAGACAATCCACAGCAGACAGAGTAGGAGACAATCCACAGCAGACAGAGTGGGAGACGGTCCACAGCAGACAGAGTAGGAGACGGTCCACAGCAGACAGAGTAGGAGACGGTCCACAGCAGACAGAGTGTGAGACAGTCCACAGCAGACAGAGTAGGAGACAATCCACAGCAGACAGAGTAGGAGACAATCCACAGCAGACAGAGTAGGAGACGGTCCACAGCAGACAGAGTGTGAGACAGTCCACAGCAGACAGAGTAGGAGACATTCCACAGCAGACAGAGTAGGAGACAATCCACAGCAGACAGAGTAGGAGACAGTCCACAGCAGACAGAGTGTGAGACAGTCCACAGCAGACAGAGTAGGAGACAATCCACAGCAGACAGAGTAGGAGACAGTCCACAGCAGACAGAGTGGGAGACAGTCCACAGCAGACAGAGTAGGAGACAATCCACAGCAGACAGAGTAGGAGACAGTCCACAGCAGACAGAGTGTGAGACAGTCCACAGCAGACAGAGTAGGAGACGGTCCACAGCAGACAGAGTAGGAGACAATCCACAGCAGACAGAATAGGAGACAGTCCATAGCAGACAGAGTGGGAGACAATCCACAGCAGACAGAGTAGGAGACAATCCACAGCAGACAGAGTGGGAGACGGTCCACAGCAGACAGAGTAGGAGACGGTCCACAGCAGACAGAGTGTGAGACAATCCACAGCAGACAGAGTAGGAGAGAATCCACAGCAGACAGAGTAGGAGACGGTCCACAGCAGACAGAGTGTGAGACAGTCCACAGCAGACAGAGTAGGAGACATTCCACAGCAGACAGAGTGGGAGACAGTCCACAGCAGACAGAGTGTGAGACAGTCCACAGCAGACAGAGTAGGAGACAATCCACAGCAGACAGAGTAGGAGACAGTCCACAGCAGACAGAGTGTGAGACAGTCCACAGCAGACAGAGTAGGAGACAATCCACAGCAGACAGAGTAGGAGACAGTCCACAGCAGACAGAGTGGGAGACAGTCCACAGCAGACAGAGTAGGAGACAATCCACAGCAGACAGAGTGGGATACAGTCCACAGCAGACAGAGTGGGAGACAATCCACAGCAGACAGAGTGGGAGACGGTCCACAGCAGACAGAGTGGGAGACAGTCCATAGCAGACAGAGTAGGAGACGGTCCACAGCAGACAGAGTGGGATACAGTCCACAGCAGACAGAGTGGGAGACAATCCACAGCAGACAGAGTGGGAGACGGTCCACAGCAGACAGAGTGTGAGACAGTCCACATCAGACAGAGTAGGAGACAGTCCACAGCAGACAGAGTAGGAGACAATCCACAGCAGACAGAGTGTGAGACAGTCCACAGCAGACAGAGTAGGAGACAATCCACAGCAGACAGAGTAGGAGACATTCCACAGCAGACAGAGTAGGAGACAGTCCACAGCAGACAGAGTAGGAGACAATCCACAGCAGACAGAGTGTGAGACAGTCCACAGCAGACAGAGTAGGAGACAATCCACAGCAGACAGAGTAGGAGACATTCCACAGCAGACAGAGTAGGAGACAGTCCACAGCAGACAGAGTAGGAGACAATCCACAGCAGACAGAGTGTGAGACAGTCCACAGCAGACAGAGTAGGAGACATTCCACAGCAGACAGAGTAGGAGACAGTCCACAGCAGACAGAGTAGGAGACAATCCACAGCAGACAGAGTGTGAGACAGTCCACAGCAGACAGAGTAGGAGACAATCCACAGCAGACAGAGTAGGAGACAATCCACAGCAGACAGAGTGGGAGACAATCCACAGCAGACAGAGTAGGAGACAATCCACAGCAGACAGAGTAGGAGACGGTCCACAGCAGACAGAGTAGGAGACAGTCCACAGCAGACAGAGTAGGAGACATTCCACAGCAGACAGAGTAGGAGACAGTCCACAGCAGACAGAGTAGGAGACGGTCCACAGCAGACAGAGTGTGAGACTGTCCACAGCAGACAGAGTAGGAGACATTCCACAGCAGACAGAGTAGGAGACAATCCACAGCAGACAGAGTGGGAGACAATCCACAGCAGACAGAGTAGGAGACATTCCACAGCAGACAGAGTGGGAGACAATCCACAGCAGACAGAGTGGGAGACAGTCCACAGCAGACAGAGTAGGAGACGGTCCACAGCAGACAGAGTAGGAGACAGTCCACAGCAGACAGAGTAGGAGACGGTCCACAGCAGACAGAGTAGGAGACAGTCCACAGCAGACAGAGTAGGAGACAGTCCACAGCAGACAGAGTAGGAGACATTCCACAGCAGACAGAGTAGGAGACAGTCCACAGCAGACAGAGTAGGAGACAGTCCACAGCAGACAGAGTGGGAGACAGTCCACAGCAGACAGAGTGGGAGACAGTCCACAGCAGACAGAGTGGGAGACAGTCCACAGCAGACAGAGTGGGAGACAATCCACAGCAGACAGAGTAGGAGACAATCCACAGCAGACAGAGTAGGAGACATTCCACAGCAGACAGAGTGTGAGACAGTGGAGACATTCCACAGCAGACAGAGTGTGAGACAGTCCACAGCAGACAGAGTAGGAGACAGTCCACAGCAGACAGAGTAGGAGACAATCCACAGCAGACAGAGTAGGAGACAATCCACAGCAGACAGAGTAGGAGACGGTCCACAGCAGACAGAGTGTGAGACAGTCCACAGCAGACAGAGTAGGAGACAGTCCACAGCAGACAGAGTGGGAGACAGTCCACAGCAGACAGAGTAGGAGACAGTCCACAGCAGACAGAGTGGGAGACAGTCCACAGCAGACAGAGTAGGAGACAGTCCACAGCAGACAGAGTAGGAGACAGTCCACAGCAGACAGAGTGGGAGACAATCCACAGCAGACAGAGTAGGAGACAATCCACAGCAGACAGAGTGGGAGACAGTCCACAGCAGACAGAGTGGGAGACAGTCCAATGCAGACAGAGTGGGATACAGTCCACAGCAGACAGAGTGGGAGACAATCCACAGCAGACAGAGTAGGAGACAGTCCACAGCAGACAGAGTAGGAGACAGTCCACAGCAGACAGAGTAGGAGACAGTCCACAGCAGACAGAGTGGGAGACAATCCACAGCAGACAGAGTGGGAGACAGTCCACAGCAGACAGAGTAGGAGACATTCCACAGCAGACAGAGTAGGAGACAATCCACAGCAGACAGAGTGGGAGACAGTCCACAGCAGACAGAGTAGGAGACAATCCACAGCAGACAGAGTAGGAGACATTCCACAGCAGACAGAGTAGGAGACAGTCCACAGCAGACAGAGTAGGAGACAATCCACAGCAGACAGAGAAGGAGACATTCCACAGCAGACAGAGTGGGAGACAATCCACAGCAGACAGAGTGGGAGACAATCCACAGCAGACAGATTAGGAGACAATCCACAGCAGACAGAGTAGGAGACGGTCCACAGCAGACAGAGTAGGAGACAGTCCACAGCAGACAGAGTAGGAGACATTCCACAGCAGACAGAGTAGGAGACAGTCCACAGCAGACAGAGTAGGAGACGGTCCACAGCAGACAGAGTGTGAGACTGTCCACAGCAGACAGAGTAGGAGACAGTCCACAGCAGACAGAGTGGGAGACAATCCACAGCAGACAGAGTGGGAGACAATCCACAGCAGACAGAGTGGGAGACAGTCCACAGCAGACAGAGTGGGAGACAATCCACAGCAGACAGAGTGGGAGACAGTCCGCAGCAGACAGAGTGGGAGACAGTCCGCATCAGACAGAGTAGGAGACAGTCCACAGCAGACAGAGTGGGAGACAGTGCACAGCAGACAGAGTAGGAGACAATCCACAGCAGACAGAGTGGGAGACAGTCCACAGCAGACAGAGTGGGAGACAATCCACAGCAGACAGAGTGGGAGACAGTCCACAGCAGACAGAGTGGGAGACAGTCCGCAGCAGACAGAGTGGGAGACAGTCCGCATCAGACAGAGTAGCAGACAGTCCGCATCAGACAGAGTAGGAGACAGTCCGCAGCAGACAGAGTGGGAGACAGTCCGCATCAGACAGAGTAGCAGACAGTCCGCATCAGACAGAGTAGGAGACAGTCCGCAGCAGACAGAGTGGGAGACAGTCCACAGCAGACAGAGTAGGAGACAGTCCACAGCAGACAGAGTGGGAGACAGTCCACAGCAGACAGAGTGGGAGACAGTCCACAGCAGACAGAGTGGGAGACAATCCACAGCAGACAGAGTAGGAGACAATCCACAGCAGACAGAGTGGGAGACAATCCACAGCAGACAGAGTGGGAGACAATCCACAGCAGACAGAGTGGGAGACAGTCCACAGCAGACAGAGTGGGAGACAGTCCACAGCAGACAGAGTGGGAGACAGTCCACAGCAGACAGAGTGGGAGACAGTCCACAGCAGACAGAGTAGGAGACAGTCCACAGCAGACAGAGTAGGAGACAGTCCACAGCAGACAAAGTAGGAGACAATCCACAGCAGACAGAGTAGGAGACAATCCACAGCAGACAGAGTGGGAGACAGTCCACAGCAGACAAAGTAGGAGACAATCCACAGCAGACAGAGTGGGAGACAGTCCACAGCAGACAGAGTAGGAGACAGTCCACAGCAGACAGAGTAGGAGACAGTCCACAGAAGACAAAGTAGGAGACAATCCGCAGCAGACAGAGTAGGAGACAATCCACAGCAGACAGAGTGGGAGACAATCCACAGCAGACAGAGTGGGAGACAATCCACAGCAGACAAAGTGGGAGACAATCCACAGCAGACAGAGTGGGAGACAGTCCACAGCAGACAGAGTGGGAGACAATCCACAGCAGACAGAGTGGGAGACAATCCACAGCAGACAGAGTGGGAGACAATCCACAGCAGACAAAGTGGGAGACAATCCACAGCAGACAGAGTGGGAGACAGTCCACAGCAGACAGAGTGGGAGACAGTCCACAGCAGACAGAGTGGGAGACAGTCCACAGCAGACAGAGTGGGAGACAATCCACAGCAGACAGAGTAGGAGACAATCCACAGCAGACAGAGTGGGAGACAGTCCACAGCAGACAGAGTGGGAGACAGTCCACAGCAGACAGAGTGGGAGACAGTCCAATGCAGACAGAGTGGGATACAGTCCACAGCAGACAGAGTAGGAGACATTCCACAGCAGACAGAGTAGGAGACATTCCACAGCAGACAGAGTGGGAGACAATCCACAGCAGACAGAGTGGGAGACAGTCCACAGCAGACAGAGTGGGAGACAATCCACAGCAGACAGAGTGGGAGACAATCCACAGCAGACAGAGTAGGAGACAATCCACAGCAGACAGAGTAGGAGACGGTCCACAGCAGACAGAGTAGGAGACAGTCCACAGCAGACAGAGTAGGAGACATTCCACAGCAGACAGAGTAGGAGACAGTCCACAGCAGACAGAGTAGGAGACGGTCCACAGCAGACAGAGTGTGACACTGTCCACAGCAGACAGAGTAGGAGACATTCCACAGCAGACAGAGTAGGAGACAATCCACAGCAGACAGAGTGGGAGACAATCCACAGCAGACAGAGTAGGAGACATTCCACAGCAGACAGAGTGGGAGACAATCCACAGCAGACAGAGTGGGAGACAGTCCACAGCAGACAGAGTAGGAGACGGTCCACAGCAGACAGAGTAGGAGACAGTCCACAGCAGACAGAGTAGGAGACGGTCCACAGCAGACAGAGTGTGAGACTGTCCACAGCAGACAGAGTAGGAGACAGTCCACAGCAGACAGAGTAGGAGACAGTCCACAGCAGACAGAGTAGGAGACATTCCACAGCAGACAGAGTAGGAGACAGTCCACAGCAGACAGAGTAGGAGACAGTCCACAGCAGACAGAGTGGGAGACAGTCCACAGCAGACAGAGTGGGAGACAGTCCACAGCAGACAGAGTGGGAGACAGTCCACAGCAGACAGAGTGGGAGACAATCCACAGCAGACAGAGTAGGAGACAATCCACAGCAGACAGAGTAGGAGACATTCCACAGCAGACAGAGTGTGAGACAGTCCACAGCAGACAGAGTAGGAGACAGTCCACAGCAGACAGAGTAGGAGACAATCCACAGCAGACAGAGTAGGAGACAATCCACAGCAGACAGAGTAGGAGACGGTCCACAGCAGACAGAGTGTGAGACAGTCCACAGCAGACAGAGTAGGAGACAGTCCACAGCAGACAGAGTGGGAGACAGTCCACAGCAGACAGAGTAGGAGACAGTCCACAGCAGACAGAGTGGGAGACAGTCCACAGCAGACAGAGTAGGAGACAGTCCACAGCAGACAGAGTAGGAGACAGTCCACAGCAGACAGAGTGGGAGACAATCCACAGCAGACAGAGTAGGAGACAATCCACAGCAGACAGAGTGGGAGACAGTCCACAGCAGACAGAGTGGGAGACAGTCCAATGCAGACAGAGTGGGATACAGTCCACAGCAGACAGAGTGGGAGACAATCCACAGCAGACAGAGTAGGAGACAGTCCACAGCAGACAGAGTAGGAGACAGTCCACAGCAGACAGAGTAGGAGACAGTCCACAGCAGACAGAGTGGGAGACAATCCACAGCAGACAGAGTGGGAGACAGTCCACAGCAGACAGAGTAGGAGACAGTCCACAGCAGACAGAGTAGGAGACAATCCACAGCAGACAGAGTGGGAGACAGTCCACAGCAGACAGAGTAGGAGACAATCCACAGCAGACAGAGTAGGAGACATTCCACAGCAGACAGAGTGGGAGACAGTCCACAGCAGACAGAGTGGGATACAGTCCACAGCAGACAGAGTAGGAGACATTCCACAGCAGACAGAGTAGGAGACAGTCCACAGCAGACAGAGTAGGAGACAATCCACAGCAGACAGAGAAGGAGACATTCCACAGCAGACAGAGTGGGAGACAATCCACAGCAGACAGAGTGGGAGACAATCCACAGCAGACAGAGTAGGAGACAATCCACAGCAGACAGAGTAGGAGACGGTCCACAGCAGACAGAGTAGGAGACAGTCCACAGCAGACAGAGTAGGAGACATTCCACAGCAGACAGAGTAGGAGACAGTCCACAGCAGACAGAGTAGGAGACGGTCCACAGCATACAGAGTGTGAGACTGTCCACAGCAGACAGAGTAGGAGACAGTCCACAGCAGACAGAGTGGGAGACAATCCACAGCAGACAGAGTGGGAGACAATCCACAGCAGACAGAGTGGGAGACAGTCCACAGCAGACAGAGTAGGAGACAGTCCACAGCAGACAGAGTAGGAGACAATCCACAGCAGACAGTGTGGGAGACAGTCCACAGCAGACAGAGTAGGAGACAGTCCACAGCAGACAGAGTGGGAGACAGTCCACAGCAGACAGAGTAGGAGACAATCCACAGCAGACAGAGTAGGAGACGGTCCACAGCAGACAGAGTAGGAGACAGTCCACAGCAGACAGAGTGGGAGACAGTCCACAGCAGACAGAGAAGGAGACGGTCCACAGCAGACAGTGGGAGACAATCCACAGCAGACAGAGTGGGAGACAATCCACAGCAGACAGAGTGGGAGACAGTCCACAGCAGACAGAGTAGGAGACAGTCCACAGCAGACAGAGTAGGAGACAGTCCACAGCAGACAGAGTGGGAGACAATCCACAGCAGACAGAGTAGGAGACAGTCCACAGCAGACAGAGTAGGAAACGGTCCACAGCAGACAGAGTAGGAGACAGTCCACAGCAGACAGAGTAGGAAACGGTCCACAGCAGACAGAGTAGGAGACAGTCCACAGCAGACAGAGTAGGAGACAATCCACAGCAGACAGAGTGGGAGACAATCCACAGCAGACAGAGTAGGAAACGGTCCACAGCAGACAGAGTAGGAGACAGTCCACAGCAGACAGAGTCGGAGACAATCCACAGCAGACAGAGTGGGAGACAGTCCACAGCAGACAGAGTAGGAGACGGTCCACAGCAGACAGAGTAGGAGACAGTCCACAGCAGACAGAGTAGGAGACATTCCACAGCAGACAGAGTAGGAGACAATCCACAGCAGACAGAGTAGGAGACATTCCACAGCAGACAGAGTGGGAGACAATCCACAGCAGACAGAGTGGGAGACAGTCCACAGCAGACAGAGTAGGAGACGGTCCACAGCAGACAGAGTAGGAGACAGTCCACAGCAGACAGAGTAGGAGACGGTCCACAGCAGACAGAGTGTGAGACGGTCCACAGCAGACAGGGTAGGAGACAGTCCACAGCAGACAGAGTAGGAGACATTCCACAGCAGACAGAGTAGGAGACAGTCCACAGCAGACAGAGTAGGAGACAGTCCACAGCAGACAGAGTGGGAGACAGTCCACAGCAGACAGAGTGGGAGACAGTCCACAGCAGACAGAGTGGGAGACAGTCCACAGCAGACAGAGTGGGAGACAATCCACAGCAGACAGAATAGGAGACAGTCCATAGCAGACAGAGTGGGAGACAATCCACAGCAGACAGAGTAGGAGACAATCCACAGCAGACAGAGTGGGAGACGGTCCACAGCAGACAGAGTAGGAGACGGTCCACAGCAGACAGAGTAGGAGACGGTCCACAGCAGACAGAGTGTGAGACAGTCCACAGCAGACAGAGTAGGAGACAATCCACAGCAGACAGAGTAGGAGACAATCCACAGCAGACAGAGTAGGAGACGGTCCACAGCAGACAGAGTGTGAGACAGTCCACAGCAGACAGAGTAGGAGACATTCCACAGCAGACAGAGTAGGAGACAATCCACAGCAGACAGAGTAGGAGACAGTCCACAGCAGACAGAGTGTGAGACAGTCCACAGCAGACAGAGTAGGAGACAATCCACAGCAGACAGAGTAGGAGACAGTCCACAGCAGACAGAGTGGGAGACAGTCCACAGCAGACAGAGTAGGAGACAATCCACAGCAGACAGAGTAGGAGACAGTCCACAGCAGACAGAGTGTGAGACAGTCCACAGCAGACAGAGTAGGAGACGGTCCACAGCAGACAGAGTAGGAGACAATCCACAGCAGACAGAATAGGAGACAGTCCATAGCAGACAGAGTGGGAGACAATCCACAGCAGACAGAGTAGGAGACAATCCACAGCAGACAGAGTGGGAGACGGTCCACAGCAGACAGAGTAGGAGACGGTCCACAGCAGACAGAGTGTGAGACAATCCACAGCAGACAGAGTAGGAGAGAATCCACAGCAGACAGAGTAGGAGACGGTCCACAGCAGACAGAGTGTGAGACAGTCCACAGCAGACAGAGTAGGAGACATTCCACAGCAGACAGAGTGGGAGACAGTCCACAGCAGACAGAGTGTGAGACAGTCCACAGCAGACAGAGTAGGAGACAATCCACAGCAGACAGAGTAGGAGACAGTCCACAGCAGACAGAGTGTGAGACAGTCCACAGCAGACAGAGTAGGAGACAATCCACAGCAGACAGAGTAGGAGACAGTCCACAGCAGACAGAGTGGGAGACAGTCCACAGCAGACAGAGTAGGAGACAATCCACAGCAGACAGAGTGGGATACAGTCCACAGCAGACAGAGTGGGAGACAATCCACAGCAGACAGAGTGGGAGACGGTCCACAGCAGACAGAGTGGGAGACAGTCCATAGCAGACAGAGTAGGAGACGGTCCACAGCAGACAGAGTGGGATACAGTCCACAGCAGACAGAGTGGGAGACAATCCACAGCAGACAGAGTGGGAGACGGTCCACAGCAGACAGAGTGTGAGACAGTCCACATCAGACAGAGTAGGAGACAGTCCACAGCAGACAGAGTAGGAGACAATCCACAGCAGACAGAGTGTGAGACAGTCCACAGCAGACAGAGTAGGAGACAATCCACAGCAGACAGAGTAGGAGACATTCCACAGCAGACAGAGTAGGAGACAGTCCACAGCAGACAGAGTAGGAGACAATCCACAGCAGACAGAGTGTGAGACAGTCCACAGCAGACAGAGTAGGAGACAATCCACAGCAGACAGAGTAGGAGACATTCCACAGCAGACAGAGTAGGAGACAGTCCACAGCAGACAGAGTAGGAGACAATCCACAGCAGACAGAGTGTGAGACAGTCCACAGCAGACAGAGTAGGAGACATTCCACAGCAGACAGAGTAGGAGACAGTCCACAGCAGACAGAGTAGGAGACAATCCACAGCAGACAGAGTGTGAGACAGTCCACAGCAGACAGAGTAGGAGACAATCCACAGCAGACAGAGTAGGAGACATTCCACAGCAGACAGAGTAGGAGACAGTCCACAGCAGACAGAGTAGGAGACAATCCACAGCAGACAGAGTGTGAGACAGTCCACAGCAGACAGCGTAGGAGACGGTCCACAGCAGACAGAGTGGGATACAGTCCACAGCAGACAGAGTGGGAGACAATCCACAGCAGACAGAGTGGGAGACGGTCCACAGCAGACAGAGTGGGAGACAGTCCATAGCAGACAGAGTAGGAGACGGTCCACAGCAGACAGAGTGGGATACAGTCCACAGCAGACAGAGTGGGAGACAATCCACAGCAGACAGAGTGGGAGACGGTCCACAGCAGACAGAGTGTGAGACAGTCCACAGCAGACAGAGTAGGAGACATTCCACAGCAGACAGAGTAGGAGACAGTCCACAGCAGACAGAGTAGGAGACAATCCACAGCAGACAGAGTGTGAGACAGTCCACAGCAGACAGAGTAGGAGACAATCCACAGCAGACAGAGTAGGAGACGGTCCACAGCAGACAGAGTGTGAGACAGTCCACAGCAGACAGAGTGGGAGACAATCCACAGCAGACAGAGTAGGAGACATTCCACAGCAGACAGAGTAGGAGACAATCCACAGCAGACAGAGTAGGAGACAGTCCACAGCAGACAGAGTGTGAGACAGTCCACAGCAGACAGAGTAGGAGACAATCCACAGCAGACAGAGTAGGAGACAGTCCACAGCAGACAGAGTGGGAGACAGTCCACAGCAGACAGAGTAGGAGACAATCCACAGCAGACAGAGTAGGAGACAGTCCACAGCAGACAGAGTGTGAGACAGTCCACAGCAGACAGAGTAGGAGACGGTCCACAGCAGACAGAGTAGGAGACAATCCACAGCAGACAGAATAGGAGACAGTCCATAGCAGACAGAGTGGGAGACAGTCCACAGCAGACAGAGTGGGAGACAGTCCATAGCAGACAGAGTAGGAGACGGTCCACAGCAGACAGAGTGGGAGACAATCCACAGCAGACAGAATAGGAGACAGTCCATAGCAGACAGAGTGGGAGACAATCCACAGCAGACAGAATAGGAGACAGTCCATAGCAGACAGAGTGGGAGACAATCCACAGCAGACAGAGTAGGAGACAATCCACAGCAGACAGAGTAGGAGACAGTCCATAGCAGACAGAGTGGGAGACAATCCACAGCAGACAGAGTAGGAGACGGCCAACAGCAGACAGAGTAGGAGACAATCCACAGCAGACAGAGTAGGAGACAATCCACAGCAGACAGAGTAGGAGACAGTCCATAGCAGACAGAGTGGGAGACAATCCACAGCAGACAGAGTAGGAGACAATCCACAGCAGACAGAGTAGGAGACAGTCCATAGCAGACAGAGTGGGAGACAATCCACAGCAGACAGAGTAGGAGACAGTCCACAGCAGACAGAGTGGGAGACAATCCACAGCAGACAGAGTGGGAGACAGTCCACAGCAGACAGAGTAGGAGACAGTCCACATCAGACAGAGTAGGAGACAGTCCACATCAGACAGAGTAGGAGACAGTCCACATCAGACAGAGTAGGAGACAGTCCACATCAGACAGAGTAGGAGACAGTCCACAGCAGACAGAGTGGGAGACAGTCCACAGCAGACAGAGTGGGAGACAGTCCACAGCAGACAGAGTAGGAGACAGTCCACATCAGACAGAGTAGGAGACAGTCCACAGCAGACAGAGTGGGAGACAGTCCACAGCAGACAGAGTAGGAGACAGTCCACAGCAGACAGAGTGGGAGACAGTCCACAGCAGACAGAGTGGGAGACAGTCCACAGCCGACAGAGTAAGAGACAGTCCACAGCAGACAGAGTGGGAGACAGTCCACAGCCGACAGAGTAGGAGACAGTCCACAGCAGACAGAGTGGGAGACAGTCCACAGCAGACAGAGTGGGAGACAATCCACAGCAGACAGAGTAGGAGACAATCCACAGCAGACAGAGTGGGAGACAATCCACAGCAGACAGAGTAGGAGACAATCCACAGCAGACAGAGTGGGAGACAATACACAGCAGACAGAGTGGGAGACAGTCCACAGCAGACAGAGTAGGAGACAATCCGCAGCAGACAGAGTGGGAGACAATCCGCAGCAGACAGAGTGGGAGACAGTCCACAGCAGACAGAGTAGGAGACAGTCCACAGCAGACAGAGTGGGAGACAGTCCACAGCAGACAGAGTAGGAGACAGTCCACAGCAGACAGAGTGGGAGACAGTCCACAGCAGACAGAGTAGGAGACAATCCACAGCAGACAGAGTAGGAGACAATCCGCAGCAGACAGAGTGGGAGACAGTCCACAGCAGACAGAGTAGGAGACAGTCCACAGCAGACAGAGTAGGAGACAATCCACAGCAGACAGAGTAGGAGACAATCCGCAGCAGACAGAGTGGGAGACAGTCCACAGCAGACAAAGTAGGAGACAATCCACAGCAGACAGAGTAGGAGACAATCCGCAGCAGACAGAGTGGGAGACAGTCCACAGCAGACAGAGTAGGAGACAATCCACAGCAGACAGAGTGGGAGACAATCCACAGCAGACAAAGTGGGAGACAATCCACAGCAGACAGAGTGGGAGACAGTCCACAGCAGACAGAGTGGGAGACAGTCCACAGCAGACAGAGTAGGAGACAGTCCACAGCAGACAGAGTAGGAGACAATCCACAGCAGACAGAGTAGGAGACAATCCACAGCAGACAGAGTAGGAGACAGTCCACAGCAGACAGAGTGGGAGACAGTCCACAGCAGACAGAGTAGGAGACAGTCCACAGCAGACAGAGTGGGAGACAGTCCACAGCAGACAGAGTAGGAGACAATCCACAGCAGACAGAGTAGGAGACGGTCCACAGCAGACAGAGTAGGAGACAGTCCACAGCAGACAGAGTGGGAGACAGTCCACAGCAGACAGAGAAGGAGACGGTCCACAGCAGACAGAGTAGGAGACAGTCCACAGCAGACAGAGTGGGAGACAGTCCACAGCAGACAGAGAAGGAGACGGTCCACAGCAGACAGTGGGAGACAATCCACAGCAGACAGAGTGGGAGACAATCCACAGCAGACAGAGTGGGAGACAGTCCACAGCAGACAGAGTAGGAGACAGTCCACAGCAGACAGAGTAGGAGACAGTCCACAGCAGACAGAGTGGGAGACAATCCACAGCAGACAGAGTAGGAGACAGTCCACAGCAGACAGAGTGGGATACAGTCCACAGCAGACAGAGTAGGAGACAATCCACAGCAGACAGTGGGAGACAATCCACAGCAGACAGAGTGGGAGACAATCCACAGCAGACAGAGTGGGAGACAATCCACAGCAGACAGAGTAGGAGACAGTCCACAGCAGACAGAGTAGGAAACGGTCCACAGCAGACAGAGTAGGAGACAGTCCACAGCAGACAGAGTAGGAAACGGTCCACAGCAGACAGAGTAGGAGACAGTCCACAGCAGACAGAGTAGGAGACAATCCACAGCAGACAGAGTGGGAGACAATCCACAGCAGACAGAGTAGGAAACGGTCCACAGCAGACAGAGTAGGAGACAGTCCACAGCAGACAGAGTAGGAGACAATCCACAGCAGACAGAGTGGGAGACAGTCCACAGCAGACAGAGTAGGAGACGGTCCACAGCAGACAGAGTAGGAGACAGTCCACAGCAGACAGAGTAGGAGACATTCCACAGCAGACAGAGTAGGAGACAATCCACAGCAGACAGAGTAGGAGACATTCCACAGCAGACAGAGTGGGAGACAATCCACAGCAGACAGAGTGGGAGACAGTCCACAGCAGACAGAGTAGGAGACGGTCCACAGCAGACAGAGTAGGAGACAGTCCACAGCAGACAGAGTAGGAGACGGTCCACAGCAGACAGAGTGTGAGACGGTCCACAGCAGACAGGGTAGGAGACAGTCCACAGCAGACAGAGTAGGAGACATTCCACAGCAGACAGAGTAGGAGACAGTCCACAGCAGACAGAGTAGGAGACAGTCCACAGCAGACAGAGTGGGAGACAGTCCACAGCAGACAGAGTGGGAGACAGTCCACAGCAGACAGAGTGGGAGACAGTCCACAGCAGACAGAGTGGGAGACAATCCACAGCAGACAGAATAGGAGACAGTCCATAGCAGACAGAGTGGGAGACAATCCACAGCAGACAGAGTAGGAGACAATCCACAGCAGACAGAGTGGGAGACGGTCCACAGCAGACAGAGTAGGAGACGGTCCACAGCAGACAGAGTAGGAGACGGTCCACAGCAGACAGAGTGTGAGACAGTCCACAGCAGACAGAGTAGGAGACAATCCACAGCAGACAGAGTAGGAGACAATCCACAGCAGACAGAGTAGGAGACGGTCCACAGCAGACAGAGTGTGAGACAGTCCACAGCAGACAGAGTAGGAGACATTCCACAGCAGACAGAGTAGGAGACAATCCACAGCAGACAGAGTAGGAGACAGTCCACAGCAGACAGAGTGTGAGACAGTCCACAGCAGACAGAGTAGGAGACAATCCACAGCAGACAGAGTAGGAGACAGTCCACAGCAGACAGAGTGGGAGACAGTCCACAGCAGACAGAGTAGGAGACAATCCACAGCAGACAGAGTAGGAGACAGTCCACAGCAGACAGAGTGTGAGACAGTCCACAGCAGACAGAGTAGGAGACGGTCCACAGCAGACAGAGTAGGAGACAATCCACAGCAGACAGAATAGGAGACAGTCCATAGCAGACAGAGTGGGAGACAATCCACAGCAGACAGAGTAGGAGACAATCCACAGCAGACAGAGTGGGAGACGGTCCACAGCAGACAGAGTAGGAGACGGTCCACAGCAGACAGAGTGTGAGACAATCCACAGCAGACAGAGTAGGAGACAATCCACAGCAGACAGAGTAGGAGACGGTCCACAGCAGACAGAGTGTGAGACAGTCCACAGCAGACAGAGTAGGAGACATTCCACAGCAGACAGAGTGGGAGACAGTCCACAGCAGACAGAGTGTGAGACAGTCCACAGCAGACAGAGTAGGAGACAATCCACAGCAGACAGAGTAGGAGACAGTCCACAGCAGACAGAGTGTGAGACAGTCCACAGCAGACAGAGTAGGAGACAATCCACAGCAGACAGAGTAGGAGACAGTCCACAGCAGACAGAGTGGGAGACAGTCCACAGCAGACAGAGTAGGAGACAATCCACAGCAGACAGAGTGGGATACAGTCCACAGCAGACAGAGTGGGAGACAATCCACAGCAGACAGAGTGGGAGACGGTCCACAGCAGACAGAGTGGGAGACAGTCCATAGCAGACAGAGTAGGAGACGGTCCACAGCAGACAGAGTGGGATACAGTCCACAGCAGACAGAGTGGGAGACAATCCACAGCAGACAGAGTGGGAGACGGTCCACAGCAGACAGAGTGTGAGACAGTCCACATCAGACAGAGTAGGAGACAGTCCACAGCAGACAGAGTAGGAGACATTCCACAGCAGACAGAGTAGGAGACAGTCCACAGCAGACAGAGTAGGAGACAATCCACAGCAGACAGAGTGTGAGACAGTCCACAGCAGACAGAGTAGGAGACAATCCACAGCAGACAGAGTAGGAGACATTCCACAGCAGACAGAGTAGGAGACAGTCCACAGCAGACAGAGTAGGAGACAATCTACAGCAGACAGAGTGTGAGACAGTCCACAGCAGACAGAGTAGGAGACAATCCACAGCAGACAGAGTAGGAGACATTCCACAGCAGACAGAGTAGGAGACAGTCCACAGCAGACAGAGTAGGAGACAATCCACAGCAGACAGAGTGTGAGACAGTCCACAGCAGACAGAGTAGGAGACATTCCACAGCAGACAGAGTAGGAGACAGTCCACAGCAGACAGAGTAGGAGACAATCCACAGCAGACAGAGTGTGAGACAGTCCACAGCAGACAGAGTAGGAGACAATCCACAGCAGACAGAGTAGGAGACATTCCACAGCAGACAGAGTAGGAGACAGTCCACAGCAGACAGAGTAGGAGACAATCCACAGCAGACAGAGTGTGAGACAGTCCACAGCAGACAGAGTAGGAGACGGTCCACAGCAGACAGAGTGGGATACAGTCCACAGCAGACAGAGTGGGAGACAATCCACAGCAGACAGAGTGGGAGACGGTCCACAGCAGACAGAGTGGGAGACAGTCCATAGCAGACAGAGTAGGAGACGGTCCACAGCAGACAGAGTGGGATACAGTCCACAGCAGACAGAGTGGGAGACAATCCACAGCAGACAGAGTGGGAGACGGTCCACAGCAGACAGAGTGTGAGACAGTCCACAGCAGACAGAGTAGGAGACATTCCACAGCAGACAGAGTAGGAGACAATCCACAGCAGACAGAATAGGAGACAGTCCATAGCAGACAGAGTGGGAGACAGTCCACAGCAGACAGAGTGGGAGACAGTCCATAGCAGACAGAGTAGGAGACGGTCCACAGCAGACAGAGTGGGAGACAATCCACAGCAGACAGAATAGGAGACAGTCCATAGCAGACAGAGTGGGAGACAATCCACAGCAGACAGAATAGGAGACAGTCCATAGCAGACAGAGTGGGAGACAATCCACAGCAGACAGAGTAGGAGACAATCCACAGCAGACAGAGTAGGAGACAGTCCATAGCAGACAGAGTGGGAGACAATCCACAGCAGACAGAGTAGGAGACGGTCCACAGCAGACAGAGTAGGAGACAATCCACAGCAGACAGAGTAGGAGACAATCCACAGCAGACAGAGTAGGAGACAGTCCATAGCAGACAGAGTGGGAGACAATCCACAGCAGACAGAGTAGGAGACAATCCACAGCAGACAGAGTAGGAGACAGTCCATAGCAGACAGAGTGGGAGACAATCCACAGCAGACAGAGTAGGAGACAGTCCACAGCAGACAGAGTGGGAGACAATCCACAGCAGACAGAGTGGGAGGCAGTCCACAGCAGACAGAGTAGGAGACAGTCCACATCAGACAGAGTAGGAGACAGTCAGCATCAGACAGAGTAGGAGACAGTCCACATCAGACAGAGTAGGAGACAGTCCACATCAGACAGAGTAGGAGACAGTCCACAGCAGACAGAGTGGGAGACAGTCCACAGCAGACAGAGTGGGAGACAGTCCACAGCAGACAGAGTAGGAGACAGTCCACATCAGACAGAGTAGGAGACAGTCCACAGCAGACAGAGTGGGAGACAGTCCACAGCAGACAGAGTAGGAGACAGTCCACAGCAGACAGAGTGGGAGACAGTCCACAGCAGACAGAGTGGGAGACAGTCCACAGCCGACAGAGTAAGAGACAGTCCACAGCAGACAGAGTGGGAGACAGTCCACAGCCGACAGAGTAGGAGACAGTCCACAGCAGACAGAGTGGGAGACAGTCCACAGCAGACAGAGTGGGAGACAATCCACAGCAGACAGAGTAGGAGACAATCCACAGCAGACAGAGTGGGAGACAATCCACAGCAGACAGAGTAGGAGACAATCCACAGCAGACAGAGTGGGAGACAATACACAGCAGACAGAGTGGGAGACAGTCCACAGCAGACAGAGTAGGAGACAATCCGCAGCAGACAGAGTGGGAGACAATCCGCAGCAGACAGACTGGGAGACAGTCCACAGCAGACAGAGTAGGAGACAGTCCACAGCAGACAGAGTGGGAGACAGTCCACAGCAGACAGAGTAGGAGACAGTCCACAGCAGACAGAGTGGGAGACAGTCCACAGCAGACAGAGTAGGAGACAATCCACAGCAGACAGAGTAGGAGACAATCCGCAGCAGACAGAGTGGGAGACAGTCCACAGCAGACAGAGTAGGAGACAGTCCACAGCAGACAGAGTAGGAGACAATCCACAGCAGACAGAGTAGGAGACAGTCCACAGCAGACAAAGTAGGAGACAATCCACAGCAGACAGAGTAGGAGACAATCCGCAGCAGACAGAGTGGGAGACAGTCCACAGCAGACAAAGTAGGAGACAATCCACAGCAGACAGAGTAGGAGACAATCCGCAGCAGACAGAGTGGGAGACAGTCCACAGCAGACAGAGTAGGAGACAATCCACAGCAGACAGAGTGGGAGACAATCCACAGCAGACAAAGTGGGAGACAATCCACAGCAGACAGAGTGGGAGACAGTCCACAGCAGACAGAGTGGGAGACAGTCCACAGCAGACAGAGTAGGAGACAGTCCACAGCAGACAGAGTAGGAGACAATCCACAGCAGACAGAGTAGGAGACAATCCACAGCAGACAGAGTAGGAGACAGTCCACAGCAGACAGAGTGGGAGACAGTCCACAGCAGACAGAGTAGGAGACAGTCCACAGCAGACAGAGTGGGAGACAGTCCACAGCAGACAGAGTAGGAGACAATCCACAGCAGACAGAGTAGGAGACAATCCGCAGCAGACAGAGTGGGAGACAGTCCACAGCAGACAGAGTAGGAGACAGTCCACAGCAGACAGAGTAGGAGACAATCCACAGCAGACAGAGTAGGAGACAGTCCACAGCAGACAAAGTAGGAGACAATCCACAGCAGACAGAGTAGGAGACAATCCGCAGCAGACAGAGTGGGAGACAGTCCACAGCAGACAAAGTAGGAGACAATCCACAGCAGACAGAGTAGGAGACAATCCGCAGCAGACAGAGTGGGAGACAGTCCACAGCAGACAGAGTAGGAGACAATCCACAGCAGACAGAGTGGGAGACAATCCACAGCAGACAAAGTGGGAGACAATCCACAGCAGACAGAGTGGGAGACAGTCCACAGCAGACAGAGTGGGAGACAGTCCACAGCAGACAGAGTAGGAGACAGTCCACAGCAGACAGAGTAGGAGACAATCCACAGCAGACAGAGTAGGAGACAATCCACAGCAGACAGAGTAGGAGACAGTCCACAGCAGACAGAGTAGGAGACAATCCACAGCAGACAGAGTAGGAGACAATCCGCAGCAGACAGAGTAGGAGACAGTCCACAGCAGACAGAGTGGGAGACAGTCCACAGCAGACAGAGTGGGAGACAATCCACAGCAGACAGAGTGGGAGACAGTCCACATCAGACAGAGTGGGAGACAGTCCACAGCAGACAGAGTAGGAGACAGTCCACAGCAGACAGAGTGGGATACAGTCCACAGCAGACAGAGTAGGAGACAATCCACAGCAGACAGAGTGGGAGACAATCCACAGCAGACAGAGTTGGAGACAATCCACAGCAGACAGAGTGGGAGACAGTCCACAGCAGACAGAGTGGGATACAGTCCACAGCAGACAGAGTAGGAGACATTCCACAGCAGACAGAGTAGGAGACAATCCACAGCAGACAGAGTGGGAGACAGTCCACAGCAGACAGAGTAGGAGACATTCCACAGCAGACAGAGTAGGAGACAATCCACAGCAGACAGAGTGGGAGACAGTCCACAGCAGACAGAGTGGGAGACAGTCCACAGCAGACAGAGTAGGAGACAATCCACAGCAGACAGAGTAGGAGACGGTCCACAGCAGACAGAGTAGGAGACAATCCACAGCAGACAGAGTAGGAGACAGTCCACAGCAGACAGAGTGGGAGACAGTCCACAGCAGACAGAGTAGGAGACAATCCGCAGCAGACAGAGTGGGAGACAATCCGCAGCAGACAGAGTGGGAGACAGTCCACAGCAGACAGAGTAGGAGACAATCCGCAGCAGACAGAGTGGGAGACAGTCCACAGCAGACAGAGTAGGAGACAGTCCACAGCAGACAGAGTAGGAGACAATCCACAGCAGACAGAGTAGGAGACAATCCACAGCAGACAAAGTAGGAGACAATCCACAGCAGACAGAGTAGGAGACAATCCGCAGCAGACAGAGTGGGAGACAGTCCACAGCAGACAGAGTAGGAGACAGTCCACAGCAGAGAGAGTAGGAGACAATCCACAGCAGACAGAGTAGGAGACAATCCGCAGCAGACAGAGTGGGAGACAGTCCACATCAGACAGAGTGGGATACAGTCCACAGCAGACAGAGTAGGAGACAGTCCGCAGCAGACAGAGTAGGAGACAGTCCACAGCAGACAAAGTAGGACACAATCCACAGCAGACAGAGTAGGAGACAATCCGCAGCAGACAGAGTGGGAGACAGTCCACAGCAGAGAGAGTAGGAGACAATCCACAGCAGACAGAGTAGGAGACAGTCCACAGCAGACAGAGTAGGAGACAATCCGCAGCAGACAGAGTAGGAGACAGTCCACAGCAGACAGAGTGGGAGACAGTCCACAGCAGACAGAGTAGGAGACAGTCCACAGCAGACAGATTAGGAGACAATCCACAGCAGACAGAGTAGGAGACAATCCACAGCAGACAGAGTAGGAGACAGTCCACAGCAGACAGAGTAGGAGACAATCCACAGCAGACAGAGTAGGAGACAATCCGCAGCAGACAGAGTAGGAGACAGTCCACAGCAGACAGAGTGGGAGACAGTCCACAGCAGACAGAGTGGGAGACAATCCACAGCAGACAGAGTGGGAGACAGTCCACATCAGACAGAGTGGGATACAGTCCACAGCAGACAGAGTAGGAGACAGTCCATAGCAGACAGAGTAGGAGACAGTCCACAGCAGACAGAGTAGGAGACAATCCACAGCAGACAGAGTAGGAGACAATCCACAGCAGACAGAGTAGGAGACAGTCCACAGCAGACAGAGTAGGAGACAATCCACAGCAGACAGAGTAGGAGACAATCCGCAGCAGACAGAGTAGGAGACAGTCCACAGCAGACAGAGTGGGAGACAGTCCACAGCAGACAGAGTGGGAGACAATCCACAGCAGACAGAGTGGGAGACAGTCCACATCAGACAGAGTGGGATACAGTCCACAGCAGACAGAGTAGGAGACAATCCACAGCAGACAGAGTAGGAGACAGTCCATAGCAGACAGAGTGGGAGACAATCCACAGCAGACAGAGTAGGAGACAGTCCACAGCAGACAGAGTGGGAGACAATCCACAGCAGACAGAGTGGGAGACAGTCCACAGCAGACAGAGTAGGAGACAGTCCACATCAGACAGAGTAGGAGACAGTCCACATCAGACAGAGTAGGAGACAGTCCACATCAGACAGAGTAGGAGACAGTCCACATCAGACAGAGTAGGAGACAGTCCACAGCAGACAGAGTGGGAGACAGTCCACAGCAGACAGAGTGGGAGACAGTCCACAGCAGACAGAGTAGGAGACAGTCCACATCAGACAGAGTAGGAGACAGTCCACAGCAGACAGAGTGGGAGACAGTCCACAGCAGACAGAGTAGGAGACAGTCCACAGCAGACAGAGTGGGAGACAGTCCACAGCAGACAGAGTGGGAGACAGTCCACAGCCGACAGAGTAAGAGACAGTCCACAGCAGACAGAGTGGGAGACAGTCCACAGCCGACAGAGTAGGAGACAGTCCACAGCAGACAGAGTGGGAGACAGTCCACAGCAGACAGAGTGGGAGACAATCCACAGCAGACAGAGTAGGAGACAATCCACAGCAGACAGAGTGGGAGACAATCCACAGCAGACAGAGTAGGAGACAATCCACAGCAGACAGAGTGGGAGACAATACACAGCAGACAGAGTGGGAGACAGTCCACAGCAGACAGAGTAGGAGACAATCCGCAGCAGACAGAGTGGGAGACAATCCGCAGCAGACAGAGTGGGAGACAGTCCACAGCAGACAGAGTAGGAGACAGTCCACAGCAGACAGAGTGGGAGACAGTCCACAGCAGACAGAGTAGGAGACAGTCCACAGCAGACAGAGTGGGAGACAGTCCACAGCAGACAGAGTAGGAGACAATCCACAGCAGACAGAGTAGGAGACAATCCGCAGCAGACAGAGTGGGAGACAGTCCACAGCAGACAGAGTAGGAGACAGTCCACAGCAGACAGAGTAGGAGACAATCCACAGCAGACAGAGTAGGAGACAGTCCACAGCAGACAAAGTAGGAGACAATCCACAGCAGACAGAGTAGGAGACAATCCGCAGCAGACAGAGTGGGAGACAGTCCACAGCAGACAAAGTAGGAGACAATCCACAGCAGACAGAGTAGGAGACAATCCGCAGCAGACAGAGTGGGAGACAGTCCACAGCAGACAGAGTAGGAGACAATCCACAGCAGACAGAGTGGGAGACAATCCACAGCAGACAAAGTGGGAGACAATCCACAGCAGACAGAGTGGGAGACAGTCCACAGCAGACAGAGTGGGAGACAGTCCACAGCAGACAGAGTAGGAGACAGTCCACAGCAGACAGAGTAGGAGACAATCCACAGCAGACAGAGTAGGAGACAATCCACAGCAGACAGAGTAGGAGACAGTCCACAGCAGACAGAGTGGGAGACAGTCCACAGCAGACAGAGTAGGAGACAGTCCACAGCAGACAGAGTGGGAGACAGTCCACAGCAGACAGAGTAGGAGACAATCCACAGCAGACAGAGTAGGAGACAATCCGCAGCAGACAGAGTGGGAGACAGTCCACAGCAGACAGAGTAGGAGACAGTCCACAGCAGACAGAGTAGGAGACAATCCACAGCAGACAGAGTAGGAGACAGTCCACAGCAGACAAAGTAGGAGACAATCCACAGCAGACAGAGTAGGAGACAATCCGCAGCAGACAGAGTGGGAGACAGTCCACAGCAGACAAAGTAGGAGTCAATCCACAGCAGACAGAGTAGGAGACAATCCGCAGCAGACAGAGTGGGAGACAGTCCACAGCAGACAGAGTAGGAGACAATCCACAGCAGACAGAGTGGGAGACAATCCACAGCAGACAAAGTGGGAGACAATCCACAGCAGACAGAGTGGGAGACAGTCCACAGCAGACAGAGTGGGAGACAGTCCACAGCAGACAGAGTAGGAGACAGTCCACAGCAGACAGAGTAGGAGACAATCCACAGCAGACAGAGTAGGAGACAATCCACAGCAGACAGAGTAGGAGACAGTCCACAGCAGACAGAGTAGGAGACAATCCACAGCAGACAGAGTAGGAGACAATCCGCAGCAGACAGAGTAGGAGACAGTCCACAGCAGACAGAGTGGGAGACAGTCCACAGCAGACAGAGTGGGAGACAATCCACAGCAGACAGAGTGGGAGACAGTCCACATCAGACAGAGTGGGAGACAGTCCACAGCAGACAGAGTAGGAGACAGTCCACAGCAGACAGAGTGGGATACAGTCCACAGCAGACAGAGTAGGAGACAATCCACAGCAGACAGAGTGGGAGACAATCCACAGCAGACAGAGTTGGAGACAATCCACAGCAGACAGAGTGGGAGACAGTCCACAGCAGACAGAGTGGGATACAGTCCACAGCAGACAGAGTAGGAGACATTCCACAGCAGACAGAGTAGGAGACAATCCACAGCAGACAGAGTGGGAGACAGTCCACAGCAGACAGAGTAGGAGACATTCCACAGCAGACAGAGTAGGAGACAATCCACAGCAGACAGAGTGGGAGACAGTCCACAGCAGACAGAGTGGGAGACTGTCCACAGCAGACAGAGTAGGAGACAATCCACAGCAGACAGAGTAGGAGACGGTCCACAGCAGACAGAGTAGGAGACAATCCACAGCAGACAGAGTAGGAGACAGTCCACAGCAGACAGAGTGGGAGACAGTCCACAGCAGACAGAGTAGGAGACAATCCGCAGCAGACAGAGTGGGAGACAATCCGCAGCAGACAGAGTGGGAGACAGTCCACAGCAGACAGAGTAGGAGACAATCCGCAGCAGACAGAGTGGGAGACAGTCCACAGCAGACAGAGTAGGAGACAGTCCACAGCAGACAGAGTAGGAGACAATCCACAGCAGACAGAGTAGGAGACAATCCACAGCAGACAAAGTAGGAGACAATCCACAGCAGACAGAGTAGGAGACAATCCGCAGCAGACAGAGTGGGAGACAGTCCACAGCAGACAGAGTAGGAGACAGTCCACAGCAGAGAGAGTAGGAGACAATCCACAGCAGACAGAGTAGGAGACAATCCGCAGCAGACAGAGTGGGAGACAGTCCACATCAGACAGAGTGGGATACAGTCCACAGCAGACAGAGTAGGAGACAGTCCGCAGCAGACAGAGTAGGAGACAGTCCACAGCAGACAAAGTAGGACACAATCCACAGCAGACAGAGTAGGAGACAATCCGCAGCAGACAGAGTGGGAGACAGTCCACAGCAGAGAGAGTAGGAGACAATCCACAGCAGACAGAGTAGGAGACAGTCCACAGCAGACAGAGTAGGAGACAATCCGCAGCAGACAGAGTAGGAGACAGTCCACAGCAGACAGAGTGGGAGACAGTCCACAGCAGACAGAGTAGGAGACAGTCCACAGCAGACAGAGTAGGAGACAATCCACAGCAGACAGAGTAGGAGACAATCCACAGCAGACAGAGTAGGAGACAGTCCACAGCAGACAGAGTAGGAGACAATCCACAGCAGACAGAGTAGGAGACAATCCACAGCAGACAGAGTGGGAGACAGTCCACAGCAGACAGAGTGGGAGACAATCCACAGCAGACAGAGTGGGAGACAGTCCACATCAGACAGAGTGGGATACAGTCCACAGCAGACAGAGTAGGAGACAGTCCATAGCAGACAGAGTAGGAGACAGTCCACAGCAGACAGAGTAGGAGACAATCCACAGCAGACAGAGTAGGAGACAATCCACAGCAGACAGAGTAGGAGACAGTCCACAGCAGACAGAGTAGGAGACAATCCACAGCAGACAGAGTAGGAGACAATCCGCAGCAGACAGAGTAGGAGACAGTCCACAGCAGACAGAGTGGGAGACAGTCCACAGCAGACAGAGTGGGAGACAATCCACAGCAGACAGAGTGGGAGACAGTCCACATCAGACAGAGTGGGATACAGTCCACAGCAGACAGAGTAGGAGACAATCCACAGCAGACAGAGTGGGAGACAATCCACAGCAGACAGAGTTGGAGACAATCCACAGCAGACAGAGTGGGAGACAGTCCACAGCAGACAGAGTGGGATACAGTCCACAGCAGACAGAGTAGGAGACATTCCACAGCAGACAGAGTAGGAGACAATCCACAGCAGACAGAGTGGGAGACAGTCCACAGCAGACAGAGTAGGAGACAGTCCACAGCAGACAGAGTAGGAGACAATCCACAGCAGACAGAGTAGGAGACGGTCCACAGCAGACAGAGTAGGAGACAGTCCACAGCAGACAGAGTAGGAGACATTCCACAGCAGACAGAGTAGGAGACAGTCCACAGCAGACAGAGTAGGAGGCGGTCCACAGCAGACAGAGTGTGAGACTGTCCACAGCAGACAGAGTAGGAGACAATCCACAGCAGACAGAGTGGGAGACAATCCACAGCAGACAGAGTGGGAGACAATCCACAGCAGACAGAGTAGGAGACAATCCACAGCAGACAGAGTAGGAGACATTCCACAGCAGACAGAGTAGAAGACAATCCACAGCAGACAGAGTGGGAGACAATCCACAGCAGACAGAGTGGGAGACAATCCACAGCAGACAGAGTAGGAGACAATCCACAGCAGACAGAGTGGGAGACAATCCACAGCAGACAGAGTGGGAGACAGTCCACAGCAGACAGAGAAGGAGACAATCCACAGCAGACAGAGTAGGAGACGGTCCACAGCAGACAGAGTAGGAGACAGTCCACAGCAGACAGAGTAGGAGACGGTCCACAGCAGACAGAGTGTGAGACTGTCCACAGCAGACAGAGTAGGAGACAGTCCACAGCAGACAGAGTGGGAGACAGTCCACAGCAGACAGAGTAGGAGACAGTCCACAGCAGACAGAGTGGGAGACAGTCCACAGCAGACAGAGTAGGAGACAGTCCACAGCAGACAGAGTGGGAGACAGTCCACAGCAGACAGAGTGGGAGACAGTCCACAGCAGACAGAGTGGGAGACAGTCCACAGCAGACAGAGTGGGAGACAATCCACAGCAGACAGAGTAGGAGACAATCCACAGCAGACAGAGTAGGAGACAATCCACAGCAGACAGAGTAGGAGACGGTCCACAGCAGACAGAGTGGGAGACAATCCACAGCAGACAGAGTAGGAGACGGTCCACAGCAGACAGAGTGTGAGACAGTCCACAGCAGACAGAGTAGGAGACAATCCACAGCAGACAGAGTGGGAGACAGTCCACAGCAGAGAGGGTGGGAGACAGTCCACAGCAGACAGAGTAGGAGACAATCCACAGCAGACAGAGTAGGAGACAATCCACAGCTGACAGAGTAGGAGACAATCCACAGCTGACAGAGTAGGAGACAATCCACAGCAGACAGAGTAGGAGACAATCCACAGCAGACAGAGTGGGAGACAGTCCACAGCAGACAGAGTGGGAGACAATCCACAGCAGACAGAGTGGGAGACAGTCCACAGCAGACAGAGTGGGAGACAGTCCACAGCAGACAGAGTGGGAGACAGTCCACAGCAGACAGAGTAGGAGACAGTCCACAGCAGACAGAGTGGGAGACAGTCCACAGCAGACAGAGTAGGAGACAATCCACAGCAGACAGAGTGGGAGACAATCGACAGCAGACAAAGTGGGAGACAATCCACAGCAGACAGAGTGGGAGACAGTCCACAGCAGACAGAGTGGGAGACAGTCCACAGCAGACAGAGTAGGAGACAGTCCACAGCAGACAGAGTAGGAGACAATCCACAGCAGACAGAGTAGGAGACAATCCGCAGCAGACAGAGTAGGAGACAATCCACAGCAGACAGAGTAGGAGACAGTCCACAGCAGACAGAGTAGGAGACAATCCACAGCAGACAGAGTAGGAGACAGTCCACAGCAGACAGAGTGGGATACAGTCCACAGCAGACAGAGTGGGAGACAGTCCACAGCAGACAGAGTGGGATACAGTCCACAGCAGACAGAGTAGGAGACATTCCACAGCAGACAGAGTAGGAGACAATCCACAGCAGACAGAGTAGGAGACAGTCCACAGCAGACAGAGTGGGAGACAGTCCACAGCAGACAGAGTGGGAGACAGTCCACAGCAGACAGAGTGGGAGACAATCCACAGCAGACAGAGTAGGAGACAATCCACAGCAGACAGAGTGGGAGACAGTCCACAGCAGACAGAGTGGGAGACAGTCCACAGCAGACAGAGTAGGAGACATTCCACAGCAGACAGAGTAGGAGACAATCCACAGCAGACAGAGTGGGAGACAGTCCACAGCAGACAGAGTAGGAGACATTCCACAGCAGACAGAGTAGGAGACAATCCACAGCAGACAGAGTGGGAGACAGTCCACAGCAGACAGAGTAGGAGACAATCCACAGCAGACAGAGTAGGAGATGGTCCACAGCAGACAGAGTAGGAGACAGTCCACAGCAGACAGAGTAGGAGACATTCCACAGCAGACAGAGTAGGAGACAGTCCACAGCAGACAGAGTAGGAGACGGTCCACAGCAGACAGAGTGTGAGACTGTCCACAGCAGACAGAGTAGGAGACAGTCCACAGCAGACAGAGTAGGAGACAGTCCACAGCAGACAGAGTAGGAGACAATCCACAGCAGACAGAGTAGGAGACGGTCCACAGCAGACAGAGTAGGAGACAGTCCACAGCAGACAGAGTAGGAGACAATCCACAGCAGACAGAGTAGGAGACAGTCCACAGCAGACAGAGTAGGAGACAATCCACAGCAGACAGAGTAGGAGACAGTCCACAGCAGACAGAGTGTGAGACAGTCCACAGCAGACAGAGTAGGAGACGGTCCACAGCAGACAGAGTAGGAGATAATCCACAGCAGACAGAGTAGGAGACATTCCACAGCAGACAGAGTGGGAGACAGTCCACAGCAGACAGAGTGGGAGACAGTCCACAGCAGACAGAGTAGGAGACAGTCCATAGCAGACAGAGTGGGAGACAGTCCACAGCAGACAGAGTAGGAGACAGTCCACATCAGACAGAGTGGGAGACAATCCACAGCAGACAGAGTGGGAGACAGTCCACATCAGACAGAGTGGGAGACAATCCACAGCAGACAGAGTAGGAGACAATCCACAGCAGACAGAGTGGGAGACAGTCCACAGCAGACAGAGTAGGAGACAATCCACAGCAGACAGAGTAGGAGACGGTCCACAGCAGACAGAGTAGGAGACGGTCCACAGCAGACAGAGTGTGAGACTGTCCACAGCAGACAGAGTAGGAGACAGTCCACAGCAGACAGAGTGGGAGACAGTCCACAGCAGACAGAGTAGGAGACAGTCCACAGCAGACAGAGTAGGAGACAGTCCACAGCAGACAGAGTGGGAGACAGTCCACAGCAGACAGAGTGGGAGACAGTCCACAGCAGACAGAGTGGGAGACAGTCCACAGCAGACAGAGTGGGAGACAATCCACAGCAGACAGAGTGGGAGACAATCCACAGCAGACAGAGTAGGAGACAATCCACAGCAGACAGAGTAGGAGACGGTCCACAGCAGACAGAGTGTGAGACAGTCCACAGCAGACAGAGTAGGAGACAATCCACAGCAGACAGAGTAGGAGACAATCCACAGCAGACAGAGTAGGAGACAATCCACAGCAGACAGAGTAGGAGACGGTCCACAGCAGACAGAGTAGGAGACAGTCCACAGCAGACAGAGTAGGAGACAATCCACAGCAGACAGAGTAGGAGACAGTCCACAGCAGACAGAGTAGGAGACAATCCACAGCAGACAGAGTAGGAGACAGTCCACAGCAGACAGAGTGTGAGACAGTCCACAGCAGACAGAGTAGGAGACGGTCCACAGCAGACAGAGTAGGAGATAATCCACAGCAGACAGAGTAGGAGACATTCCACAGCAGACAGAGTGGGAGACAGTCCACAGCAGACAGAGTGGGAGACAGTCCACAGCAGACAGAGTAGGAGACAGTCCATAGCAGACAGAGTGGGAGACAGTCCACAGCAGACAGAGTAGGAGACAGTCCACATCAGACAGAGTGGGAGACAATCCACAGCAGACAGAGTGGGAGACAGTCCACATCAGACAGAGTGGGAGACAATCCACAGCAGACAGAGTAGGAGACAATCCACAGCAGACAGAGTGGGAGACAGTCCACAGCAGACAGAGTAGGAGACAATCCACAGCAGACAGAGTAGGAGACGGTCCACAGCAGACAGAGTAGGAGACGGTCCACAGCAGACAGAGTGTGAGACTGTCCACAGCAGACAGAGTAGGAGACAGTCCACAGCAGACAGAGTGGGAGACAGTCCACAGCAGACAGAGTAGGAGACAGTCCACAGCAGACAGAGTAGGAGACAGTCCACAGCAGACAGAGTGGGAGACAGTCCACAGCAGACAGAGTGGGAGACAGTCCACAGCAGACAGAGTGGGAGACAGTCCACAGCAGACAGAGTGGGAGACAATCCACAGCAGACAGAGTGGGAGACAATCCACAGCAGACAGAGTAGGAGACAATCCACAGCAGACAGAGTAGGAGACGGTCCACAGCAGACAGAGTGTGAGACAGTCCACAGCAGACAGAGTAGGAGACAATCCACAGCAGACAGAGTAGGAGACAATCCACAGCAGACAGAGTAGGAGACAGTCCACAGCAGACAGAGTAGGAGACATTCCACAGCAGACAGAGTAGGAGACAATCCACAGCAGACAGAGTAGGAGACAGTCCACAGCAGACAGAGTGTGAGACAGTCCACAGCAGACAGAGTAGGAGACATTCCACAGCAGACAGAGTAGGAGACAATCCGCAGCAGACAGAGTGGGAGACAGTCCACAGCAGACAGAGTGGGATACAGTCCACAGCAGACAGAGTAGGAGACAATCCACAGCAGACAGAGTAGGAGACAGTCCACAGCAGACAGAGTGGGAGACAATCCACAGCAGACAGAGTGGGAGACAATCCACAGCAGACAGAGTAGGAGACAGTCCACAGCAGACAGAGTGGGAGACAATCCACAGCAGACAGAGTGGGAGACAATCCACAGCAGACAGAGTAGGAGACAATCCACAGCAGACAGAGTGGGAGACAGTCCACAGCAGACAGAGTGGGATACAGTCCACAGCAGACAGAGTAGGAGACATTCCACAGCAGACAGAGTAGGAGACAATCCACAGCAGACAGAGTAGGAGACAGTCCACAGCAGACAGAGTGAGAGACAGTCCACAGCAGACAGAGTGGGAGACAGTCCACAGCAGACAGAGTGGGAGACAATCCACAGCAGACAGAGTAGGAGACATTCCACAGCAGACAGAGTAGGAGACAATCCACAGCAGACAGAGTAGGAGACGGTCCACAGCAGACAGAGTGGGAGACAATCCACAGCAGACAGAGTGGGAGACAATCCACAGCAGACAGAGTAGGAGACAATCCACAGCAGACAGAGTGGGAGACAGTCCACAGCAGACAGAGTGGGATACAGTCCACAGCAGACAGAGTAGGAGACATTCCACAGCAGACAGAGTAGGAGACAATCCACAGCAGACAGAGTAGGAGACAGTCCACAGCAGACAGAGTGAGAGACAGTCCACAGCAGACAGAGTGGGAGACAGTCCACAGCAGACAGAGTGGGAGACAATCCACAGCAGACAGAGTAGGAGACATTCCACAGCAGACAGAGTAGGAGACAATCCACAGCAGACAGAGTGGGAGACAGTCCACAGCAGACAGAGTAGGAGACATTCCACAGCAGACAGAGTAGGAGACAATCCACAGCAGACAGAGTGGGAGACAGTCCACAGCAGACAGAGTAGGAGACAATCCACAGCAGACAGAGTAGGAGACGGTCCACAGCAGACAGAGTAGGAGACAGTCCACAGCAGACAGAGTAGGAGACATTCCACAGCAGACAGAGTAGGAGACAGTCCACAGCAGACAGAGTAGGAGACGGTCCACAGCAGACAGAGTGTGAGACTGTCCACAGCAGACAGAGTAGGAGACAGTCCACAGCAAACAGAGTAGGAGACAGTCCACAGCAGACAGAGTAGGAGACAATCCACAGCAGACAGAGTAGGAGACGGTCCACAGCAGACAGAGTAGGAGACAGTCCACAGCAGACAGAGTAGGAGATAATCCACAGCAGACAGAGTAGGAGACAGTCCACAGCAGACAGAGTAGGAGACATTCCACAGCAGACAGAGTAGGAGACAATCCACAGCAGACAGAGTAGGAGACAGTCCACAGCAGACAGAGTGGGAGACAGACCACAGCAGACAGAGTGGGAGACAGTCCACAGCAGACAGAGTGGGAGACAGTCCACAGCAGACAGAGTGGGAGACAGTCCACAGCAGACAGAGTAGGAGACAGTCCATAGCAGACAGAGTGGGAGACAGTCCACAGCAGACAGAGTAGGAGACAGTCCACATCAGACAGAGTGGGAGACAATCCACAGCAGACAGAGTAGGAGACAATCCACAGCAGACAGAGTAGGAGACAGTCCATAGCAGACAGAGTGGGAGACAGTCCACAGCAGACAGAGTAGGAGACAGTCCACATCAGACAGAGTGGGAGACAATCCACAGCAGACAGAGTAGGAGACAATCCACAGCAGACAGAGTAGGAGACAGTCCACAGCAGACAGAGTGGGAGACAGTCCACAGCAGACAGAGTAGGAGACAGTCCACAGCAGACAGAGTAGGAGACAATCCACAGCAGACAGAGTAGGAGACGGTCCACAGCAGACAGAGTAGGAGTCGGTCCACAGCAGACAGAGTGTGAGACTGTCCACAGCAGACAGAGTGGGAGACAGACCACAGCAGACAGAGTGGGAGACAATCCACAGCAGACAGAGTGGGAGACAGTCCACAGCAGACAGAGTAGGAGACAATCCACAGCAGACAGAGTAGGAGACGGTCCACAGCAGACAGAGTGTGAGACTGTCCACAGCAGACAGAGTAGGAGACAGTCCACAGCAGACAGAGTGTGAGACAGTCCACAGCAGACAGAGTAGGAGACAGTCCACAGCAGACAGAGTAGGAGACAGTCCACAGCAGACAGAGTGGGAGACAGTCCACAGCAGACAGAGTGGGAGACAGTCCACAGCAGACAGAGTGGGAGACAGTCCACAGCAGACAGAGTGGGAGACAGTCCACAGCAGACAGAGTGGGAGACAATCCACAGCAGACAGAGTAGGAGACAATCCACAGCAGACAGAGTAGGAGACGGTCCACAGCAGACAGAGTGTGAGACAGTCCACAGCAGACAGAGTAGGAGACAATCCACAGCAGACAGAGTAGGAGACAATCCACAGCAGACAGAGTAGGAGACATTCCACAGCAGACAGAGTAGGAGACGGTCCACAGCAGACAGAGTAGGAGATAATCCACAGCAGACAGAGTAGGAGACATTCCACAGCAGACAGAGTGGGAGACAGTCCACAGCAGACAGAGTGGGAGACAGTCCACAGCAGACAGAGTAGGAGACAGTCCACAGCAGACAGAGTAGGAGACAATCCACAGCAGACAGAGTGGGAGACAGTCCACAGCAGACAGAGTAGGAGACATTCCACAGCAGACAGAGTGGGAGACAGTCCACAGCAGACAGAGTAGGAGACAGTCCACAGCAGACAGAGTGGGAGACAGTCCACAGCAGACAGAGTAGGAGACAGTCCACAGCAGACAGAGTGGGAGACAATCCACAGCAGACAGAGTGGGAGACAGTCCACAGCAGACAGAGTGGGAGACAGTCCACAGCAGACAGAGTGGGAGACAGTCCACAGCAGACAGAGTAGGAGACAGCCCATAGCAGACAGAGTGGGAGACAATCCACAGCAGACAGAGTAGGAGACAGTCCACAGCAGACAGAGTAGGAGACAGTCCATAGCAGACAGAGTGGGAGACAATCCACAGCAGACAGAGTAGGAGACAATCCACAGCAGACAGAGTAGGAGACAGTCCACAGCAGACAGAGTAGGAGACAGTCCACAGCAGACAGAGTGGGAGACAATCCACAGCAGACAGAGTGGGAGACATTCCACAGCAGACAGAGTGGGAGACAGTCCACAGCAGACAGAGTGGGAGACAATCCACAGCAGACAGAGTAGGAGACAATCCACATCAGACAGAGTGGGAGACAATCCACAGCAGACAGAGTGGGAGACAGTCCACATCAGACAGAGTGGGAGACAATCCACAGCAGACAGAGTGGGAGACAGTCCACAGCAGACAGAGTGGGAGACAATCCACAGCAGACAGAGTGGGAGACATTCCACAGCAGACAGAGTATGAGACAGTCCACAGCAGACAGAGTGGGAGACAATCCACAGCAGACAGAGTGGGAGACAATCCACAGCAGACAGAGTAGGAGACAGTCCACAGCAGACAGAGTGGGAGATAGTCCACAGCAGACAGAGTAGGAGACAATCCACAGCAGACAGAGTGGGAGACAATCCACAGCAGACAGAGTGGGAGACAATCCACAGCAGACCGAATAGGAGACAATTCACAGCAGACAGAGTGGGAGACAGTCCACAGCAGACAGAGTAGGAGACAGTCCACAGCAGACAGAGTGGGAGACATTCCACAGCAGACAGAGTATGAGACAGTCCACAGCAGACAGAGTGGGAGACATTCCACAGCAGACAGAGTATGAGACAGTCCACAGCAGACAGAGTGGGAGATAGTCCACAGCAGACAGAGTAGGAGACAATCCACAGCAGACAGAGTGGGAGACAATCCACAGCAGACAGAGTGGGAGACATTCCACAGCAGACAGAGTATGAGACAGTCCACAGCAGACAGAGTGGGAGATAGTCCACAGCAGACAGAGTAGGAGACAATCCACAGCAGACAGAGTGGGAGACAATCCACAGCAGACAGAGTGGGAGACAATCCACAGCAGACAGAGTGGGAGACAGTCCACAGCAGACAGAGTAGGAGACAGTCCACAGCAGACAGAGTGGGAGACAATCCACAGCAGACAGAGTGGGAGACATTCCACAGCAGACAGAGTATGAGACAGTCCACAGCAGACAGAGTGGGAGACAGTCCACAGCAGACAGAGTGGGAGACAATCCACAGCAGACAGAGTGGGAGACATTCCACAGCAGACAGAGTATGAGACAGTCCACAGCAGACAGAGTGGGAGACAATCCACAGCAGACAGAGTAGGAGACGGTCCACAGCAGACAAAGTGGGAGACAATCCACAGCAGACAGAGTGGGAGACATTCCACAGCAGACAGAGTATGAGACAGTCCACAGCAGACAGAGTGGGAGACAATCCACAGCAGACAGAGTAGGAGACAGTCCACAGCAGACAAAGTGGGAGACATTCCACAGCAGACAGAGTAGGAGACAGTCCACAGCAGACCGAATAGGAGACAATCCACAGCAGACAGAGTGGGAGACAATCCACAGCAGACAGAGTGGGAGACATTCCACAGCAGGCAGAGTAGGAGACAGTCCACAGCAGACAGAGTAGGAGACATTCCACAGCAGACAGAGTGGGAGACAATCCACAGCAGACAGAGTAGGAGACAGTCCACAGCAGACAGAGTGGGAGACAGTCCACAGCAGACAGAGTAGGAGACAGTCCACAGCAGACAGAGTGGGAGACAATCCACAGCAGACAGAGTAGGAGACAGTCCACAGCAGACAGAGTGGGAGACAGTCCACAGCAGACAGAGTAGGAGACAGTCCACAGCAGACAGAGTGGGAGACAATCCACAGCAGACAGAGTAGGAGACAGTCCACAGTAGACAGAGTAGGAGACAGTCCACAGCAGACAGAGTGGGAGACAGTCCACAGCAGACAGAGTGGGAGACAGTCCACAGCAGACAGTGTAGGAGACATTCCACAGCAGACAGAGTGGGAGACAGTCCACAGCAGACAGAGTAGGAGACAGTCCACAGCAGACAGAGTGGGAGACAGTCCACAGCAGACAGAGTGGGAGACAGTCCACAGCAGACAGAGTGGGAGACAGTCCACAGCAGACAGTGTAGGAGACATTCCACAGCAGACAGAGTGGGAGACAGTCCACAGCAGACAGAGTAGGAGACAGTCCACAGCAGACAGAGTGGGAGACAGTCCACAGCAGACAGAGTGGGAGACAGTCCACAGCAGACAGAGTGGGAGACAGTCCACAGCAGACAGAGTGGGAGACAGTCCACAGCAGACAGAGTGGGAGACAATCCACAGCAGACAGAGTAGGAGACAATCCACAGCAGACAGAGTAGGAGACGGTCCACAGCAGACAGAGTGTGAGACAGTCCACAGCAGACAGAGTAGGAGACAATCCACAGCAGACAGAGTAGGAGACAATCCACAGCAGACAGAGTAGGAGACATTCCACAGCAGACAGAGTAGGAGACGGTCCACAGCAGACAGAGTAGGAGATAATCCACAGCAGACAGAGTAGGAGACATTCCACAGCAGACAGAGTGGGAGACAGTCCACAGCAGACAGAGTGGGAGACAGTCCACAGCAGACAGAGTAGGAGACAGTCCACAGCAGACAGAGTAGGAGACAATCCACAGCAGACAGAGTGGGAGACAGTCCACAGCAGACAGAGTAGGAGACATTCCACAGCAGACAGAGTGGGAGACAGTCCACAGCAGACAGAGTAGGAGACAGTCCACAGCAGACAGAGTGGGAGACAGTCCACAGCAGACAGAGTAGGAGACAGTCCACAGCAGACAGAGTGGGAGACAATCCACAGCAGACAGAGTGGGAGACAGTCCACAGCAGACAGAGTGGGAGACAGTCCACAGCAGACAGAGTGGGAGACAGTCCACAGCAGACAGAGTAGGAGACAGCCCATAGCAGACAGAGTGGGAGACAATCCACAGCAGACAGAGTAGGAGACAGTCCACAGCAGACAGAGTAGGAGACAGTCCATAGCAGACAGAGTGGGAGACAATCCACAGCAGACAGAGTAGGAGACAATCCACAGCAGACAGAGTAGGAGACAGTCCACAGCAGACAGAGTAGGAGACAGTCCACAGCAGACAGAGTGGGAGACAATCCACAGCAGACAGAGTGGGAGACATTCCACAGCAGACAGAGTGGGAGACAGTCCACAGCAGACAGAGTGGGAGACAATCCACAGCAGACAGAGTAGGAGACAATCCACATCAGACAGAGTGGGAGTCAATCCACAGCAGACAGAGTGGGAGACAGTCCACATCAGACAGAGTGGGAGACAATCCACAGCAGACAGAGTGGGAGACAGTCCACAGCAGACAGAGTGGGAGACAATCCACAGCAGACAGAGTGGGAGACATTCCACAGCAGACAGAGTATGAGACAGTCCACAGCAGACAGAGTGGGAGACAATCCACAGCAGACAGAGTGGGAGACAATCCACAGCAGACAGAGTAGGAGACAGTCCACAGCAGACAGAGTGGGAGATAGTCCACAGCAGACAGAGTGGGAGACAATCCACAGCAGACAGAGTGGGAGACAATCCACAGCAGACAGAGTGGGAGACAATCCACAGCAGACCGAATAGGAGACAATTCACAGCAGACAGAGTGGGAGACAGTCCACAGCAGACAGAGTAGGAGACAGTCCACAGCAGACAGAGTGGGAGACATTCCACAGCAGACAGAGTATGAGACAGTCCACAGCAGACAGAGTGGGAGACATTCCACAGCAGACAGAGTATGAGACAGTCCACAGCAGACAGAGTGGGAGATAGTCCACAGCAGACAGAGTAGGAGACAATCCACAGCAGACAGAGTGGGAGACAATCCACAGCAGACAGAGTGGGAGACATTCCACAGCAGACAGAGTATGAGACAGTCCACAGCAGACAGAGTGGGAGATAGTCCACAGCAGACAGAGTAGGAGACAATCCACAGCAGACAGAGTGGGAGACAATCCACAGCAGACAGAGTGGGAGACAATCCACAGCAGACAGAGTGGGAGACAGTCCACAGCAGACAGAGTAGGAGACAGTCCACAGCAGACAGAGTGGGAGACAATCCACAGCAGACAGAGTGGGAGACATTCCACAGCAGACAGAGTATGAGACAGTCCACAGCAGACAGAGTGGGAGACAGTCCACAGCAGACAGAGTGGGAGACAATCCACAGCAGACAGAGTGGGAGACATTCCACAGCAGACAGAGTATGAGACAGTCCACAGCAGACAGAGTGGGAGACAATCCACAGCAGACAGAGTAGGAGACGGTCCACAGCAGACAAAGTGGGAGACAATCCACAGCAGACAGAGTGGGAGACATTCCACAGCAGACAGAGTATGAGACAGTCCACAGCAGACAGAGTGGGAGACAATCCACAGCAGACAGAGTAGGAGACAGTCCACAGCAGACAAAGTGGGAGACATTCCACAGCAGACAGAGTAGGAGACAGTCCACAGCAGACCGAATAGGAGACAATCCACAGCAGACAGAGTGGGAGACAATCCACAGCAGACAGAGTGGGAGACATTCCACAGCAGGCAGAGTAGGAGACAGTCCACAGCAGACAGAGTAGGAGACATTCCACAGCAGACAGAGTGGGAGACAATCCACAGCAGACAGAGTAGGAGACAGTCCACAGCAGACAGAGTGGGAGACAGTCCACAGCAGACAGAGTAGGAGACAGTCCACAGCAGACAGAGTGGGAGACAATCCACAGCAGACAGAGTAGGAGACAGTCCACAGCAGACAGAGTGGGAGACAGTCCACAGCAGACAGAGTAGGAGACAATCCACAGCAGACAGAGTAGGAGACAATCCGCAGCAGACAGAGTGGGAGACAGTCCACAGCAGACAGAGTAGGAGACAGTCCACAGCAGACAGAGTAGGAGACAATCCACAGCAGACAGAGTAGGAGACAGTCCACAGCAGACAAAGTAGGAGACAATCCACAGCAGACAGAGTAGGAGACAATCCGCAGCAGACAGAGTGGGAGACAGTCCACAGCAGACAAAGTAGGAGACAATCCACAGCAGACAGAGTAGGAGACAATCCGCAGCAGACAGAGTGGGAGACAGTCCACAGCAGACAGAGTAGGAGACAATCCACAGCAGACAGAGTGGGAGACAATCCACAGCAGACAAAGTGGGAGACAATCCACAGCAGACAGAGTGGGAGACAGTCCACAGCAGACAGAGTGGGAGACAGTCCACAGCAGACAGAGTAGGAGACAGTCCACAGCAGACAGAGTAGGAGACAATCCACAGCAGACAGAGTAGGAGACAATCCACAGCAGACAGAGTAGGAGACAGTCCACAGCAGACAGAGTAGGAGACAATCCACAGCAGACAGAGTAGGAGACAATCCGCAGCAGACAGAGTAGGAGACAGTCCACAGCAGACAGAGTGGGAGACAGTCCACAGCAGACAGAGTGGGATACAGTCCACAGCAGACAGAGTGGGAGACAATCCACAGCAGACAGAGTGGGATACAGTCCACAGCAGACAGAGTAGGAGACAATCCACAGCAGACAGAGTGGGAGACAATCCACAGCAGACAGAGTTGGAGACAATCCACAGCAGACAGAGTGGGAGACAGTCCACAGCAGACAGAGTGGGATACAGTCCACAGCAGACAGAGTAGGAGACATTCCACAGCAGACAGAGTAGGAGACAATCCACAGCAGACAGAGTGGGAGACAGTCCACAGCAGACAGAGTAGGAGACATTCCACAGCAGACAGAGTAGGAGACAATCCACAGCAGACAGAGTGGGAGACAGTCCACAGCAGACAGAGTGGGAGACAGTCCACAGCAGACAGAGTAGGAGACAATCCACAGCAGACAGAGTAGGAGACGGTCCACAGCAGACAGAGTAGGAGACAATCCACAGCAGACAGAGTAGGAGACAGTCCACAGCAGACAGAGTGGGAGACATTCCACAGCAGACAGAGTATGAGACAGTCCACAGCAGACAGAGTGGGAGACATTCCACAGCAGACAGAGTATGAGACAGTCCACAGCAGACAGAGTGGGAGATAGTCCACAGCAGACAGAGTAGGAGACAATCCACAGCAGACAGAGTGGGAGACAATCCACAGCAGACAGAGTGGGAGACATTCCACAGCAGACAGAGTATGAGACAGTCCACAGCAGACAGAGTGGGAGATAGTCCACAGCAGACAGAGTAGGAGACAATCCACAGCAGACAGAGTGGGAGACAATCCACAGCAGACAGAGTGGGAGACAATCCACAGCAGACAGAGTGGGAGACAGTCCACAGCAGACAGAGTAGGAGACAGTCCACAGCAGACAGAGTGGGAGACAATCCACAGCAGACAGAGTGGGAGACATTCCACAGCAGACAGAGTATGAGACAGTCCACAGCAGACAGAGTGGGAGACAGTCCACAGCAGACAGAGTGGGAGACAATCCACAGCAGACAGAGTGGGAGACATTCCACAGCAGACAGAGTATGAGACAGTCCACAGCAGACAGAGTGGGAGACAATCCACAGCAGACAGAGTAGGAGACGGTCCACAGCAGACAAAGTGGGAGACAATCCACAGCAGACAGAGTGGGAGACATTCCACAGCAGACAGAGTATGAGACAGTCCACAGCAGACAGAGTGGGAGACAATCCACAGCAGACAGAGTAGGAGACAGTCCACAGCAGACAAAGTGGGAGACATTCCACAGCAGACAGAGTAGGAGACAGTCCACAGCAGACCGAATAGGAGACAATCCACAGCAGACAGAGTGGGAGACAATCCACAGCAGACAGAGTGGGAGACATTCCACAGCAGGCAGAGTAGGAGACAGTCCACAGCAGACAGAGTAGGAGACATTCCACAGCAGACAGAGTGGGAGACAATCCACAGCAGACAGAGTAGGAGACAGTCCACAGCAGACAGAGTGGGAGACAGTCCACAGCAGACAGAGTAGGAGACAGTCCACAGCAGACAGAGTGGGAGACAATCCACAGCAGACAGAGTAGGAGACAGTCCACAGCAGACAGAGTGGGAGACAGTCCACAGCAGACAGAGTAGGAGACAGTCCACAGCAGACAGAGTGGGAGACAATCCACAGCAGACAGAGTAGGAGACAGTCCACAGTAGACAGAGTAGGAGACAGTCCACAGCAGACAGAGTGGGAGACAGTCCACAGCAGACAGAGTGGGAGACAGTCCACAGCAGACAGTGTAGGAGACATTCCACAGCAGACAGAGTGGGAGACAGTCCACAGCAGACAGAGTAGGAGACAGTCCACAGCAGACAGAGTGGGAGACAGTCCACAGCAGACAGAGTGGGAGACAGTCCACAGCAGACAGAGTGGGAGACAGTCCACAGCAGACAGTGTAGGAGACATTCCACAGCAGACAGAGTGGGAGACAGTCCACAGCAGACAGAGTAGGAGACAGTCCACAGCAGACAGAGTGGGAGACAGTCCACAGCAGACAGAGTGGGAGACAGTCCACAGCAGACAGAGTGGGAGACAGTCCACAGCAGACAGAGTGGGAGACAGTCCACAGCAGACAGAGTGGGAGACAATCCACAGCAGACAGAGTAGGAGACAATCCACAGCAGACAGAGTAGGAGACGGTCCACAGCAGACAGAGTGTGAGACAGTCCACAGCAGACAGAGTAGGAGACAATCCACAGCAGACAGAGTAGGAGACAATCCACAGCAGACAGAGTAGGAGACATTCCACAGCAGACAGAGTAGGAGACGGTCCACAGCAGACAGAGTAGGAGATAATCCACAGCAGACAGAGTAGGAGACATTCCACAGCAGACAGAGTGGGAGACAGTCCACAGCAGACAGAGTGGGAGACAGTCCACAGCAGACAGAGTAGGAGACAGTCCACAGCAGACAGAGTAGGAGACAATCCACAGCAGACAGAGTGGGAGACAGTCCACAGCAGACAGAGTAGGAGACATTCCACAGCAGACAGAGTGGGAGACAGTCCACAGCAGACAGAGTAGGAGACAGTCCACAGCAGACAGAGTGGGAGACAGTCCACAGCAGACAGAGTAGGAGACAGTCCACAGCAGACAGAGTGGGAGACAATCCACAGCAGACAGAGTGGGAGACAGTCCACAGCAGACAGAGTGGGAGACAGTCCACAGCAGACAGAGTGGGAGACAGTCCACAGCAGACAGAGTAGGAGACAGCCCATAGCAGACAGAGTGGGAGACAATCCACAGCAGACAGAGTAGGAGACAGTCCACAGCAGACAGAGTAGGAGACAGTCCATAGCAGACAGAGTGGGAGACAATCCACAGCAGACAGAGTAGGAGACAATCCACAGCAGACAGAGTAGGAGACAGTCCACAGCAGACAGAGTAGGAGACAGTCCACAGCAGACCCTTTCAAGAAAGGGAACAGAGATAGCCCGGGAAATTACCGCCCGGTGAGTCTGACCTCAGTGGTTGGTAAGCTGATGGAGAGGCTTCTGAGGGACAAGATTTACGACCATTTGGAGAGGTTTGACATGATCAGGAATAGTCAGCATGGATTTGTCAAGGGCAGGTCGTGCCTTACGAGCCTAGTTGAGTTCTTCGATAATGTGACTGAACACATTGACGAAGGAAGTGCCGTGGACGTAGTGTACATGGACTTCAGCAAGGCTTTTGATAAGGTCCCCCATGCAAGACTTCTTGAGAAGGTGAGAGGGCATGGGATCCAAGGGCCTTTGGCCTTGTGGATCCAGAACTGGCTTGCCTGCAGAAGGCAGAGAGTGGTTGTGGATGGGTCTTTTTCGGAATGGAGGTCAGTCACCAGTGGGGTGCCCCAGGGATCTGTTCTGGGACCCTTGTTGTTTGTCATTTTCATAAATGACCTGGATGAGGAAGTGGAGGGATGGGTTAGCAAGTTCGCTGATGACACGAAGGTCGGCGGTGTTGTGGATGGTCTGGAAGGATGTCAAAAGTTGCAGCAGGACATAGATAGGATGCAGGAATGGGCGGAGAAGTGGCAGATGGACTTCAACGCGGATAAATGTGTAGTAGTCCATTTCGGCAGAACCAACGGGATGAACGAGTACACTATTAAGGGCAGGGGTCTTAGTAGCGTTGAAGAGCAGAAGGATCTCGGGGTCCGGGTTCACAGGACTCTTAAATCGGCCTCGCAGGTGGAGGAGGTGGTCAAGAAGGCGTATGGTGTACTGGCCTTCATTAATCGAGGGATTGAGTTTAGGAGTCGGGAGGTAATGCTGCAACTTTACAGGACCCTTGTCAGGCCTCATTTGGAGTACTGTGCGCAGTTCTGGTCGCCTCACTATAGGAAAGATGTAGAAGCTATTGAAAGGGTGCAGAGGAGATTTACAAGGATGTTGCCTGGACTGGGAGGCATGCCTTATGAAGATAGGTTGAGGGAGCTGGGACTCTTTTCCCTGGAGAGGCGAAGGTTGAGAGGCGACCTGATAGAAGTTTATAAAATGTTGAGAGGAATAGATAGGGTGGACTCTCAGAGGCTATTTCCCCGGGTTGAAATGGTCGCTACGAGGGGACACAGATTTAAGGTGCGGGGAGGGAGGTACAGAGGTGATGTTAGGGGTAAGTTTTTCACTCAGAGGGTGGTGAGTGATTGGAATCGGCTGCCGTCGTCGGTGGTGGAGGCGAACTCGCTGGGGTCTTTTAAAAGACTTCTGGATGAGTATATGGGGTTTAATGGGATTGGGGGTTATAGATAGGTCTATAGATTGGTGGGGTTGATGCGATCGGCGCAACTCGAGGGCCGAAGGGCCTGTTTGTGCTGTAATGTTCTATGTTCTATGTTCAGACAGAGTGGGAGACAATCCACAGCAGACAGAGTGGGAGACATTCCACAGCAGACAGAGTGGGAGACAGTCCACAGCAGACAGAGTGGGAGACAATCCACAGCAGACAGAGTAGGAGACAATCCACATCAGACAGAGTGGGAGTCAATCCACAGCAGACAGAGTGGGAGACAGTCCACATCAGACAGAGTGGGAGACAATCCACAGCAGACAGAGTGGGAGACAGTCCACAGCAGACAGAGTGGGAGACAATCCACAGCAGACAGAGTGGGAGACATTCCACAGCAGACAGAGTATGAGACAGTCCACAGCAGACAGAGTGGGAGACAATCCACAGCAGACAGAGTGGGAGACAATCCACAGCAGACAGAGTAGGAGACAGTCCACAGCAGACAGAGTGGGAGATAGTCCACAGCAGACAGAGTGGGAGACAATCCACAGCAGACAGAGTGGGAGACAATCCACAGCAGACAGAGTGGGAGACAATCCACAGCAGACCGAATAGGAGACAATTCACAGCAGACAGAGTGGGAGACAGTCCACAGCAGACAGAGTAGGAGACAGTCCACAGCAGACAGAGTGGGAGACATTCCACAGCAGACAGAGTATGAGACAGTCCACAGCAGACAGAGTGGGAGACATTCCACAGCAGACAGAGTATGAGACAGTCCACAGCAGACAGAGTGGGAGATAGTCCACAGCAGACAGAGTAGGAGACAATCCACAGCAGACAGAGTGGGAGACAATCCACAGCAGACAGAGTGGGAGACATTCCACAGCAGACAGAGTATGAGACAGTCCACAGCAGACAGAGTGGGAGATAGTCCACAGCAGACAGAGTAGGAGACAATCCACAGCAGACAGAGTGGGAGACAATCCACAGCAGACAGAGTGGGAGACAATCCACAGCAGACAGAGTGGGAGACAGTCCACAGCAGACAGAGTAGGAGACAGTCCACAGCAGACAGAGTGGGAGACAATCCACAGCAGACAGAGTGGGAGACATTCCACAGCAGACAGAGTATGAGACAGTCCACAGCAGACAGAGTGGGAGACAGTCCACAGCAGACAGAGTGGGAGACAATCCACAGCAGACAGAGTGGGAGACATTCCACAGCAGACAGAGTATGAGACAGTCCACAGCAGACAGAGTGGGAGACAATCCACAGCAGACAGAGTAGGAGACGGTCCACAGCAGACAAAGTGGGAGACAATCCACAGCAGACAGAGTGGGAGACATTCCACAGCAGACAGAGTATGAGACAGTCCACAGCAGACAGAGTGGGAGACAATCCACAGCAGACAGAGTAGGAGACAGTCCACAGCAGACAAAGTGGGAGACATTCCACAGCAGACAGAGTAGGAGACAGTCCACAGCAGACCGAATAGGAGACAATCCACAGCAGACAGAGTGGGAGACAATCCACAGCAGACAGAGTGGGAGACATTCCACAGCAGGCAGAGTAGGAGACAGTCCACAGCAGACAGAGTAGGAGACATTCCACAGCAGACAGAGTGGGAGACAATCCACAGCAGACAGAGTAGGAGACAGTCCACAGCAGACAGAGTGGGAGACAGTCCACAGCAGACAGAGTAGGAGACAGTCCACAGCAGACAGAGTGGGAGACAATCCACAGCAGACAGAGTAGGAGACAGTCCACAGCAGACAGAGTGGGAGACAGTCCACAGCAGACAGAGTAGGAGACAATCCACAGCAGACAGAGTAGGAGACAATCCGCAGCAGACAGAGTGGGAGACAGTCCACAGCAGACAGAGTAGGAGACAGTCCACAGCAGACAGAGTAGGAGACAATCCACAGCAGACAGAGTAGGAGACAGTCCACAGCAGACAAAGTAGGAGACAATCCACAGCAGACAGAGTAGGAGACAATCCGCAGCAGACAGAGTGGGAGACAGTCCACAGCAGACAAAGTAGGAGACAATCCACAGCAGACAGAGTAGGAGACAATCCGCAGCAGACAGAGTGGGAGACAGTCCACAGCAGACAGAGTAGGAGACAATCCACAGCAGACAGAGTGGGAGACAATCCACAGCAGACAAAGTGGGAGACAATCCACAGCAGACAGAGTGGGAGACAGTCCACAGCAGACAGAGTGGGAGACAGTCCACAGCAGACAGAGTAGGAGACAGTCCACAGCAGACAGAGTAGGAGACAATCCACAGCAGACAGAGTAGGAGACAATCCACAGCAGACAGAGTAGGAGACAGTCCACAGCAGACAGAGTAGGAGACAATCCACAGCAGACAGAGTAGGAGACAATCCGCAGCAGACAGAGTAGGAGACAGTCCACAGCAGACAGAGTGGGAGACAGTCCACAGCAGACAGAGTGGGAGACAATCCACAGCAGACAGAGTGGGAGACAGTCCACATCAGACAGAGTGGGAGACAGTCCACAGCAGACAGAGTAGGAGACAGTCCACAGCAGACAGAGTGGGATACAGTCCACAGCAGACAGAGTAGGAGACAATCCACAGCAGACAGAGTGGGAGACAATCCACAGCAGACAGAGTTGGAGACAATCCACAGCAGACAGAGTGGGAGACAGTCCACAGCAGACAGAGTGGGATACAGTCCACAGCAGACAGAGTAGGAGACATTCCACAGCAGACAGAGTAGGAGACAATCCACAGCAGACAGAGTGGGAGACAGTCCACAGCAGACAGAGTAGGAGACATTCCACAGCAGACAGAGTAGGAGACAATCCACAGCAGACAGAGTGGGAGACAGTCCACAGCAGACAGAGTGGGAGACAGTCCACAGCAGACAGAGTAGGAGACAATCCACAGCAGACAGAGTAGGAGACGGTCCACAGCAGACAGAGTAGGAGACAATCCACAGCAGACAGAGTAGGAGACAGTCCACAGCAGACAGAGTGGGAGACAGTCCACAGCAGACAGAGTAGGAGACAATCCGCAGCAGACAGAGTGGGAGACAATCCGCAGCAGACAGAGTGGGAGACAGTCCACAGCAGACAGAGTAGGAGACAATCCGCAGCAGACAGAGTGGGAGACAGTCCACAGCAGACAGAGTAGGAGACAGTCCACAGCAGACAGAGTAGGAGACAATCCACAGCAGACAGAGTAGGAGACAATCCACAGCAGACAAAGTAGGAGACAATCCACAGCAGACAGAGTAGGAGACAATCCGCAGCAGACAGAGTGGGAGACAGTCCACAGCAGACAGAGTAGGAGACAGTCCACAGCAGAGAGAGTAGGAGACAATCCACAGCAGACAGAGTAGGAGACAATCCGCAGCAGACAGAGTGGGAGACAGTCCACATCAGACAGAGTGGGATACAGTCCACAGCAGACAGAGTAGGAGACAGTCCGCAGCAGACAGAGTAGGAGACAGTCCACAGCAGACAAAGTAGGACACAATCCACAGCAGACAGAGTAGGAGACAATCCGCAGCAGACAGAGTGGGAGACAGTCCACAGCAGAGAGAGTAGGAGACAATCCACAGCAGACAGAGTAGGAGACAGTCCACAGCAGACAGAGTAGGAGACAATCCGCAGCAGACAGAGTAGGAGACAGTCCACAGCAGACAGAGTGGGAGACAGTCCACAGCAGACAGAGTAGGAGACAGTCCACAGCAGACAGAGTAGGAGACAATCCACAGCAGACAGAGTAGGAGACAATCCACAGCAGACAGAGTAGGAGACAGTCCACAGCAGACAGAGTAGGAGACAATCCACAGCAGACAGAGTAGGAGACAATCCGCAGCAGACAGAGTAGGAGACAGTCCACAGCAGACAGAGTGGGAGACAGTCCACAGCAGACAGAGTGGGAGACAATCCACAGCAGACAGAGTGGGAGACAGTCCACATCAGACAGAGTGGGATACAGTCCACAGCAGACAGAGTAGGAGACAGTCCATAGCAGACAGAGTAGGAGACAGTCCACAGCAGACAGAGTAGGAGACAATCCACAGCAGACAGAGTAGGAGACAATCCACAGCAGACAGAGTAGGAGACAGTCCACAGCAGACAGAGTAGGAGACAATCCACAGCAGACAGAGTAGGAGACAATCCGCAGCAGACAGAGTAGGAGACAGTCCACAGCAGACAGAGTGGGAGACAGTCCACAGCAGACAGAGTGGGAGACAATCCACAGCAGACAGAGTGGGAGACAGTCCACATCAGACAGAGTGGGATACAGTCCACAGCAGACAGAGTAGGAGACAATCCACAGCAGACAGAGTAGGAGACAGTCCATAGCAGACAGAGTGGGAGACAATCCACAGCAGACAGAGTAGGAGACAGTCCACAGCAGACAGAGTGGGAGACAATCCACAGCAGACAGAGTGGGAGACAGTCCACAGCAGACAGAGTAGGAGACAGTCCACATCAGACAGAGTAGGAGACAGTCCACATCAGACAGAGTAGGAGACAGTCCACATCAGACAGAGTAGGAGACAGTCCACATCAGACAGAGTAGGAGACAGTCCACAGCAGACAGAGTGGGAGACAGTCCACAGCAGACAGAGTGGGAGACAGTCCACAGCAGACAGAGTAGGAGACAGTCCACATCAGACAGAGTAGGAGACAGTCCACAGCAGACAGAGTGGGAGACAGTCCACAGCAGACAGAGTAGGAGACAGTCCACAGCAGACAGAGTGGGAGACAGTCCACAGCAGACAGAGTGGGAGACAGTCCACAGCCGACAGAGTAAGAGACAGTCCACAGCAGACAGAGTGGGAGACAGTCCACAGCCGACAGAGTAGGAGACAGTCCACAGCAGACAGAGTGGGAGACAGTCCACAGCAGACAGAGTGGGAGACAATCCACAGCAGACAGAGTAGGAGACAATCCACAGCAGACAGAGTGGGAGACAATCCACAGCAGACAGAGTAGGAGACAATCCACAGCAGACAGAGTGGGAGACAATACACAGCAGACAGAGTGGGAGACAGTCCACAGCAGACAGAGTAGGAGACAATCCGCAGCAGACAGAGTGGGAGACAATCCGCAGCAGACAGAGTGGGAGACAGTCCACAGCAGACAGAGTAGGAGACAGTCCACAGCAGACAGAGTGGGAGACAGTCCACAGCAGACAGAGTAGGAGACAGTCCACAGCAGACAGAGTGGGAGACAGTCCACAGCAGACAGAGTAGGAGACAATCCACAGCAGACAGAGTAGGAGACAATCCGCAGCAGACAGAGTGGGAGACAGTCCACAGCAGACAGAGTAGGAGACAGTCCACAGCAGACAGAGTAGGAGACAATCCACAGCAGAGTAGGAGACAGTCCACAGCAGACAAAGTAGGAGACAATCCACAGCAGACAGAGTAGGAGACAATCCGCAGCAGACAGAGTGGGAGACAGTCCACAGCAGACAAAGTAGGAGACAATCCACAGCAGACAGAGTAGGAGACAATCCGCAGCAGACAGAGTGGGAGACAGTCCACAGCAGACAGAGTAGGAGACAATCCACAGCAGACAGAGTGGGAGACAATCCACAGCAGACAAAGTGGGAGACAATCCACAGCAGACAGAGTGGGAGACAGTCCACAGCAGACAGAGTGGGAGACAGTCCACAGCAGACAGAGTAGGAGACAGTCCACAGCAGACAGAGTAGGAGACAATCCACAGCAGACAGAGTAGGAGACAATCCACAGCAGACAGAGTAGGAGACAGTCCACAGCAGACAGAGTGGGAGACAGTCCACAGCAGACAGAGTAGGAGACAGTCCACAGCAGACAGAGTGGGAGACAGTCCACAGCAGACAGAGTAGGAGACAATCCACAGCAGACAGAGTAGGAGACAATCCGCAGCAGACAGAGTGGGAGACAGTCCACAGCAGACAGAGTAGGAGACAGTCCACAGCAGACAGAGTAGGAGACAATCCACAGCAGACAGAGTAGGAGACAGTCCACAGCAGACAAAGTAGGAGACAATCCACAGCAGACAGAGTAGGAGACAATCCGCAGCAGACAGAGTGGGAGACAGTCCACAGCAGACAAAGTAGGAGTCAATCCACAGCAGACAGAGTAGGAGACAATCCGCAGCAGACAGAGTGGGAGACAGTCCACAGCAGACAGAGTAGGAGACAATCCACAGCAGACAGAGTGGGAGACAATCCACAGCAGACAAAGTGGGAGACAATCCACAGCAGACAGAGTGGGAGACAGTCCACAGCAGACAGAGTGGGAGACAGTCCACAGCAGACAGAGTAGGAGACAGTCCACAGCAGACAGAGTAGGAGACAATCCACAGCAGACAGAGTAGGAGACAATCCACAGCAGACAGAGTAGGAGACAGTCCACAGCAGACAGAGTAGGAGACAATCCACAGCAGACAGAGTAGGAGACAATCCGCAGCAGACAGAGTAGGAGACAGTCCACAGCAGACAGAGTGGGAGACAGTCCACAGCAGACAGAGTGGGAGACAATCCACAGCAGACAGAGTGGGAGACAGTCCACATCAGACAGAGTGGGAGACAGTCCACAGCAGACAGAGTAGGAGACAGTCCACAGCAGACAGAGTGGGATACAGTCCACAGCAGACAGAGTAGGAGACAATCCACAGCAGACAGAGTGGGAGACAATCCACAGCAGACAGAGTTGGAGACAATCCACAGCAGACAGAGTGGGAGACAGTCCACAGCAGACAGAGTGGGATACAGTCCACAGCAGACAGAGTAGGAGACATTCCACAGCAGACAGAGTAGGAGACAATCCACAGCAGACAGAGTGGGAGACAGTCCACAGCAGACAGAGTAGGAGACATTCCACAGCAGACAGAGTAGGAGACAATCCACAGCAGACAGAGTGGGAGACAGTCCACAGCAGACAGAGTGGGAGACAGTCCACAGCAGACAGAGTAGGAGACAATCCACAGCAGACAGAGTAGGAGACGGTCCACAGCAGACAGAGTAGGAGACAATCCACAGCAGACAGAGTAGGAGACAGTCCACAGCAGACAGAGTGGGAGACAGTCCACAGCAGACAGAGTAGGAGACAATCCGCAGCAGACAGAGTGGGAGACAATCCGCAGCAGACAGAGTGGGAGACAGTCCACAGCAGACAGAGTAGGAGACAATCCGCAGCAGACAGAGTGGGAGACAGTCCACAGCAGACAGAGTAGGAGACAGTCCACAGCAGACAGAGTAGGAGACAATCCACAGCAGACAGAGTAGGAGACAATCCACAGCAGACAAAGTAGGAGACAATCCACAGCAGACAGAGTAGGAGACAATCCGCAGCAGACAGAGTGGGAGACAGTCCACAGCAGACAGAGTAGGAGACAGTCCACAGCAGAGAGAGTAGGAGACAATCCACAGCAGACAGAGTAGGAGACAATCCGCAGCAGACAGAGTGGGAGACAGTCCACATCAGACAGAGTGGGATACAGTCCACAGCAGACAGAGTAGGAGACAGTCCGCAGCAGACAGAGTAGGAGACAGTCCACAGCAGACAAAGTAGGACACAATCCACAGCAGACAGAGTAGGAGACAATCCGCAGCAGACAGAGTGGGAGACAGTCCACAGCAGAGAGAGTAGGAGACAATCCACAGCAGACAGAGTAGGAGACAGTCCACAGCAGACAGAGTAGGAGACAATCCGCAGCAGACAGAGTAGGAGACAGTCCACAGCAGACAGAGTGGGAGACAGTCCACAGCAGACAGAGTAGGAGACAGTCCACAGCAGACAGAGTAGGAGACAATCCACAGCAGACAGAGTAGGAGACAATCCACAGCAGACAGAGTAGGAGACAGTCCACAGCAGACAGAGTAGGAGACAATCCACAGCAGACAGAGTAGGAGACAATCCGCAGCAGACAGAGTAGGAGACAGTCCACAGCAGACAGAGTGGGAGACAGTCCACAGCAGACAGAGTGGGAGACAATCCACAGCAGACAGAGTGGGAGACAGTCCACATCAGACAGAGTGGGATACAGTCCACAGCAGACAGAGTAGGAGACAGTCCATAGCAGACAGAGTAGGAGACAGTCCACAGCAGACAGAGTAGGAGACAATCCACAGCAGACAGAGTAGGAGACAATCCACAGCAGACAGAGTAGGAGACAGTCCACAGCAGACAGAGTAGGAGACAATCCACAGCAGACAGAGTAGGAGACAATCCGCAGCAGACAGAGTAGGAGACAGTCCACAGCAGACAGAGTGGGAGACAGTCCACAGCAGACAGAGTGGGAGACAATCCACAGCAGACAGAGTGGGAGACAGTCCACATCAGACAGAGTGGGATACAGTCCACAGCAGACAGAGTAGGAGACAATCCACAGCAGACAGAGTGGGAGACAATCCACAGCAGACAGAGTTGGAGACAATCCACAGCAGACAGAGTGGGAGACAGTCCACAGCAGACAGAGTGGGATACAGTCCACAGCAGACAGAGTAGGAGACATTCCACAGCAGACAGAGTAGGAGACAATCCACAGCAGACAGAGTGGGAGACAGTCCACAGCAGACAGAGTAGGAGACAGTCCACAGCAGACAGAGTAGGAGACAATCCACAGCAGACAGAGTAGGAGACGGTCCACAGCAGACAGAGTAGGAGACAGTCCACAGCAGACAGAGTAGGAGACATTCCACAGCAGACAGAGTAGGAGACAGTCCACAGCAGACAGAGTAGGAGGCGGTCCACAGCAGACAGAGTGTGAGACTGTCCACAGCAGACAGAGTAGGAGACAATCCACAGCAGACAGAGTGGGAGACAATCCACAGCAGACAGAGTGGGAGACAATCCACAGCAGACAGAGTAGGAGACAATCCACAGCAGACAGAGTAGGAGACATTCCACAGCAGACAGAGTAGAAGACAATCCACAGCAGACAGAGTGGGAGACAATCCACAGCAGACAGAGTGGGAGACAATCCACAGCAGACAGAGTAGGAGACAATCCACAGCAGACAGAGTGGGAGACAATCCACAGCAGACAGAGTGGGAGACAGTCCACAGCAGACAGAGAAGGAGACAATCCACAGCAGACAGAGTAGGAGACGGTCCACAGCAGACAGAGTAGGAGACAGTCCACAGCAGACAGAGTAGGAGACGGTCCACAGCAGACAGAGTGTGAGACTGTCCACAGCAGACAGAGTAGGAGACAGTCCACAGCAGACAGAGTGGGAGACAGTCCACAGCAGACAGAGTAGGAGACAGTCCACAGCAGACAGAGTGGGAGACAGTCCACAGCAGACAGAGTAGGAGACAGTCCACAGCAGACAGAGTGGGAGACAGTCCACAGCAGACAGAGTGGGAGACAGTCCACAGCAGACAGAGTGGGAGACAGTCCACAGCAGACAGAGTGGGAGACAATCCACAGCAGACAGAGTAGGAGACAATCCACAGCAGACAGAGTAGGAGACAATCCACAGCAGACAGAGTAGGAGACGGTCCACAGCAGACAGAGTGGGAGACAATCCACAGCAGACAGAGTAGGAGACGGTCCACAGCAGACAGAGTGTGAGACAGTCCACAGCAGACAGAGTAGGAGACAATCCACAGCAGACAGAGTGGGAGACAGTCCACAGCAGAGAGGGTGGGAGACAGTCCACAGCAGACAGAGTAGGAGACAATCCACAGCAGACAGAGTAGGAGACAATCCACAGCTGACAGAGTAGGAGACAATCCACAGCTGACAGAGTAGGAGACAATCCACAGCAGACAGAGTAGGAGACAATCCACAGCAGACAGAGTGGGAGACAGTCCACAGCAGACAGAGTGGGAGACAATCCACAGCAGACAGAGTGGGAGACAGTCCACAGCAGACAGAGTGGGAGACAGTCCACAGCAGACAGAGTGGGAGACAGTCCACAGCAGACAGAGTAGGAGACAGTCCACAGCAGACAGAGTGGGAGACAGTCCACAGCAGACAGAGTAGGAGACAATCCACAGCAGACAGAGTGGGAGACAATCGACAGCAGACAAAGTGGGAGACAATCCACAGCAGACAGAGTGGGAGACAGTCCACAGCAGACAGAGTGGGAGACAGTCCACAGCAGACAGAGTAGGAGACAGTCCACAGCAGACAGAGTAGGAGACAATCCACAGCAGACAGAGTAGGAGACAATCCGCAGCAGACAGAGTAGGAGACAATCCACAGCAGACAGAGTAGGAGACAGTCCACAGCAGACAGAGTAGGAGACAATCCACAGCAGACAGAGTAGGAGACAGTCCACAGCAGACAGAGTGGGATACAGTCCACAGCAGACAGAGTGGGAGACAGTCCACAGCAGACAGAGTGGGATACAGTCCACAGCAGACAGAGTAGGAGACATTCCACAGCAGACAGAGTAGGAGACAATCCACAGCAGACAGAGTAGGAGACAGTCCACAGCAGACAGAGTGGGAGACAGTCCACAGCAGACAGAGTGGGAGACAGTCCACAGCAGACAGAGTGGGAGACAATCCACAGCAGACAGAGTAGGAGACAATCCACAGCAGACAGAGTGGGAGACAGTCCACAGCAGACAGAGTGGGAGACAGTCCACAGCAGACAGAGTAGGAGACATTCCACAGCAGACAGAGTAGGAGACAATCCACAGCAGACAGAGTGGGAGACAGTCCACAGCAGACAGAGTAGGAGACATTCCACAGCAGACAGAGTAGGAGACAATCCACAGCAGACAGAGTGGGAGACAGTCCACAGCAGACAGAGTAGGAGACAATCCGCAGCAGACAGAGTGGGAGACAGTCCACATCAGACAGAGTGGGATACAGTCCACAGCAGACAGAGTAGGAGACAGTCCGCAGCAGACAGAGTAGGAGACAGTCCACAGCAGACAAAGTAGGACACAATCCACAGCAGACAGAGTAGGAGACAATCCGCAGCAGACAGAGTGGGAGACAGTCCACAGCAGAGAGAGTAGGAGACAATCCACAGCAGACAGAGTAGGAGACAGTCCACAGCAGACAGAGTAGGAGACAATCCGCAGCAGACAGAGTAGGAGACAGTCCACAGCAGACAGAGTGGGAGACAGTCCACAGCAGACAGAGTAGGAGACAGTCCACAGCAGACAGAGTAGGAGACAATCCACAGCAGACAGAGTAGGAGACAATCCACAGCAGACAGAGTAGGAGACAGTCCACAGCAGACAGAGTAGGAGACAATCCACAGCAGACAGAGTAGGAGACAATCCGCAGCAGACAGAGTAGGAGACAGTCCACAGCAGACAGAGTGGGAGACAGTCCACAGCAGACAGAGTGGGAGACAATCCACAGCAGACAGAGTGGGAGACAGTCCACATCAGACAGAGTGGGATACAGTCCACAGCAGACAGAGTAGGAGACAGTCCATAGCAGACAGAGTAGGAGACAGTCCACAGCAGACAGAGTAGGAGACAATCCACAGCAGACAGAGTAGGAGACAATCCACAGCAGACAGAGTAGGAGACAGTCCACAGCAGACAGAGTAGGAGACAATCCACAGCAGACAGAGTAGGAGACAATCCGCAGCAGACAGAGTAGGAGACAGTCCACAGCAGACAGAGTGGGAGACAGTCCACAGCAGACAGAGTGGGAGACAATCCACAGCAGACAGAGTGGGAGACAGTCCACATCAGACAGAGTGGGATACAGTCCACAGCAGACAGAGTAGGAGACAATCCACAGCAGACAGAGTGGGAGACAATCCACAGCAGACAGAGTTGGAGACAATCCACAGCAGACAGAGTGGGAGACAGTCCACAGCAGACAGAGTGGGATACAGTCCACAGCAGACAGAGTAGGAGACATTCCACAGCAGACAGAGTAGGAGACAATCCACAGCAGACAGAGTGGGAGACAGTCCACAGCAGACAGAGTAGGAGACAGTCCACAGCAGACAGAGTAGGAGACAATCCACAGCAGACAGAGTAGGAGACGGTCCACAGCAGACAGAGTAGGAGACAGTCCACAGCAGACAGAGTAGGAGACATTCCACAGCAGACAGAGTAGGAGACAGTCCACAGCAGACAGAGTAGGAGGCGGTCCACAGCAGACAGAGTGTGAGACTGTCCACAGCAGACAGAGTAGGAGACAATCCACAGCAGACAGAGTGGGAGACAATCCACAGCAGACAGAGTGGGAGACAATCCACAGCAGACAGAGTAGGAGACAATCCACAGCAGACAGAGTAGGAGACATTCCACAGCAGACAGAGTAGAAGACAATCCACAGCAGACAGAGTGGGAGACAATCCACAGCAGACAGAGTGGGAGACAATCCACAGCAGACAGAGTAGGAGACAATCCACAGCAGACAGAGTGGGAGACAATCCACAGCAGACAGAGTGGGAGACAGTCCACAGCAGACAGAGAAGGAGACAATCCACAGCAGACAGAGTAGGAGACGGTCCACAGCAGACAGAGTAGGAGACAGTCCACAGCAGACAGAGTAGGAGACGGTCCACAGCAGACAGAGTGTGAGACTGTCCACAGCAGACAGAGTAGGAGACAGTCCACAGCAGACAGAGTGGGAGACAGTCCACAGCAGACAGAGTAGGAGACAGTCCACAGCAGACAGAGTGGGAGACAGTCCACAGCAGACAGAGTAGGAGACAGTCCACAGCAGACAGAGTGGGAGACAGTCCACAGCAGACAGAGTGGGAGACAGTCCACAGCAGACAGAGTGGGAGACAGTCCACAGCAGACAGAGTGGGAGACAATCCACAGCAGACAGAGTAGGAGACAATCCACAGCAGACAGAGTAGGAGACAATCCACAGCAGACAGAGTAGGAGACGGTCCACAGCAGACAGAGTGGGAGACAATCCACAGCAGACAGAGTAGGAGACGGTCCACAGCAGACAGAGTGTGAGACAGTCCACAGCAGACAGAGTAGGAGACAATCCACAGCAGACAGAGTGGGAGACAGTCCACAGCAGAGAGGGTGGGAGACAGTCCACAGCAGACAGAGTAGGAGACAATCCACAGCAGACAGAGTAGGAGACAATCCACAGCTGACAGAGTAGGAGACAATCCACAGCTGACAGAGTAGGAGACAATCCACAGCAGACAGAGTAGGAGACAATCCACAGCAGACAGAGTGGGAGACAGTCCACAGCAGACAGAGTGGGAGACAATCCACAGCAGACAGAGTGGGAGACAGTCCACAGCAGACAGAGTGGGAGACAGTCCACAGCAGACAGAGTGGGAGACAGTCCACAGCAGACAGAGTAGGAGACAGTCCACAGCAGACAGAGTGGGAGACAGTCCACAGCAGACAGAGTAGGAGACAATCCACAGCAGACAGAGTGGGAGACAATCGACAGCAGACAAAGTGGGAGACAATCCACAGCAGACAGAGTGGGAGACAGTCCACAGCAGACAGAGTGGGAGACAGTCCACAGCAGACAGAGTAGGAGACAGTCCACAGCAGACAGAGTAGGAGACAATCCACAGCAGACAGAGTAGGAGACAATCCGCAGCAGACAGAGTAGGAGACAATCCACAGCAGACAGAGTAGGAGACAGTCCACAGCAGACAGAGTAGGAGACAATCCACAGCAGACAGAGTAGGAGACAGTCCACAGCAGACAGAGTGGGATACAGTCCACAGCAGACAGAGTGGGAGACAGTCCACAGCAGACAGAGTGGGATACAGTCCACAGCAGACAGAGTAGGAGACATTCCACAGCAGACAGAGTAGGAGACAATCCACAGCAGACAGAGTAGGAGACAGTCCACAGCAGACAGAGTGGGAGACAGTCCACAGCAGACAGAGTGGGAGACAGTCCACAGCAGACAGAGTGGGAGACAATCCACAGCAGACAGAGTAGGAGACAATCCACAGCAGACAGAGTGGGAGACAGTCCACAGCAGACAGAGTGGGAGACAGTCCACAGCAGACAGAGTAGGAGACATTCCACAGCAGACAGAGTAGGAGACAATCCACAGCAGACAGAGTGGGAGACAGTCCACAGCAGACAGAGTAGGAGACATTCCACAGCAGACAGAGTAGGAGACAATCCACAGCAGACAGAGTGGGAGACAGTCCACAGCAGACAGAGTAGGAGACAATCCACAGCAGACAGAGTAGGAGATGGTCCACAGCAGACAGAGTAGGAGACAGTCCACAGCAGACAGAGTAGGAGACATTCCACAGCAGACAGAGTAGGAGACAGTCCACAGCAGACAGAGTAGGAGACGGTCCACAGCAGACAGAGTGTGAGACTGTCCACAGCAGACAGAGTAGGAGACAGTCCACAGCAGACAGAGTAGGAGACAGTCCACAGCAGACAGAGTAGGAGACAATCCACAGCAGACAGAGTAGGAGACGGTCCACAGCAGACAGAGTAGGAGACAGTCCACAGCAGACAGAGTAGGAGACAATCCACAGCAGACAGAGTAGGAGACAGTCCACAGCAGACAGAGTAGGAGACAATCCACAGCAGACAGAGTAGGAGACAGTCCACAGCAGACAGAGTGTGAGACAGTCCACAGCAGACAGAGTAGGAGACGGTCCACAGCAGACAGAGTAGGAGATAATCCACAGCAGACAGAGTAGGAGACATTCCACAGCAGACAGAGTGGGAGACAGTCCACAGCAGACAGAGTGGGAGACAGTCCACAGCAGACAGAGTAGGAGACAGTCCATAGCAGACAGAGTGGGAGACAGTCCACAGCAGACAGAGTAGGAGACAGTCCACATCAGACAGAGTGGGAGACAATCCACAGCAGACAGAGTGGGAGACAGTCCACATCAGACAGAGTGGGAGACAATCCACAGCAGACAGAGTAGGAGACAATCCACAGCAGACAGAGTGGGAGACAGTCCACAGCAGACAGAGTAGGAGACAATCCACAGCAGACAGAGTAGGAGACGGTCCACAGCAGACAGAGTAGGAGACGGTCCACAGCAGACAGAGTGTGAGACTGTCCACAGCAGACAGAGTAGGAGACAGTCCACAGCAGACAGAGTGGGAGACAGTCCACAGCAGACAGAGTAGGAGACAGTCCACAGCAGACAGAGTAGGAGACAGTCCACAGCAGACAGAGTGGGAGACAGTCCACAGCAGACAGAGTGGGAGACAGTCCACAGCAGACAGAGTGGGAGACAGTCCACAGCAGACAGAGTGGGAGACAATCCACAGCAGACAGAGTGGGAGACAATCCACAGCAGACAGAGTAGGAGACAATCCACAGCAGACAGAGTAGGAGACGGTCCACAGCAGACAGAGTGTGAGACAGTCCACAGCAGACAGAGTAGGAGACAATCCACAGCAGACAGAGTAGGAGACAATCCACAGCAGACAGAGTAGGAGACAATCCACAGCAGACAGAGTAGGAGACGGTCCACAGCAGACAGAGTAGGAGACAGTCCACAGCAGACAGAGTAGGAGACAATCCACAGCAGACAGAGTAGGAGACAGTCCACAGCAGACAGAGTAGGAGACAATCCACAGCAGACAGAGTAGGAGACAGTCCACAGCAGACAGAGTGTGAGACAGTCCACAGCAGACAGAGTAGGAGACGGTCCACAGCAGACAGAGTAGGAGATAATCCACAGCAGACAGAGTAGGAGACATTCCACAGCAGACAGAGTGGGAGACAGTCCACAGCAGACAGAGTGGGAGACAGTCCACAGCAGACAGAGTAGGAGACAGTCCATAGCAGACAGAGTGGGAGACAGTCCACAGCAGACAGAGTAGGAGACAGTCCACATCAGACAGAGTGGGAGACAATCCACAGCAGACAGAGTGGGAGACAGTCCACATCAGACAGAGTGGGAGACAATCCACAGCAGACAGAGTAGGAGACAATCCACAGCAGACAGAGTGGGAGACAGTCCACAGCAGACAGAGTAGGAGACAATCCACAGCAGACAGAGTAGGAGACGGTCCACAGCAGACAGAGTAGGAGACGGTCCACAGCAGACAGAGTGTGAGACTGTCCACAGCAGACAGAGTAGGAGACAGTCCACAGCAGACAGAGTGGGAGACAGTCCACAGCAGACAGAGTAGGAGACAGTCCACAGCAGACAGAGTAGGAGACAGTCCACAGCAGACAGAGTGGGAGACAGTCCACAGCAGACAGAGTGGGAGACAGTCCACAGCAGACAGAGTGGGAGACAGTCCACAGCAGACAGAGTGGGAGACAATCCACAGCAGACAGAGTGGGAGACAATCCACAGCAGACAGAGTAGGAGACAATCCACAGCAGACAGAGTAGGAGACGGTCCACAGCAGACAGAGTGTGAGACAGTCCACAGCAGACAGAGTAGGAGACAATCCACAGCAGACAGAGTAGGAGACAATCCACAGCAGACAGAGTAGGAGACAGTCCACAGCAGACAGAGTAGGAGACATTCCACAGCAGACAGAGTAGGAGACAATCCACAGCAGACAGAGTAGGAGACAGTCCACAGCAGACAGAGTGTGAGACAGTCCACAGCAGACAGAGTAGGAGACATTCCACAGCAGACAGAGTAGGAGACAATCCGCAGCAGACAGAGTGGGAGACAGTCCACAGCAGACAGAGTGGGATACAGTCCACAGCAGACAGAGTAGGAGACAATCCACAGCAGACAGAGTAGGAGACAGTCCACAGCAGACAGAGTGGGAGACAATCCACAGCAGACAGAGTGGGAGACAATCCACAGCAGACAGAGTAGGAGACAGTCCACAGCAGACAGAGTGGGAGACAATCCACAGCAGACAGAGTGGGAGACAATCCACAGCAGACAGAGTAGGAGACAATCCACAGCAGACAGAGTGGGAGACAGTCCACAGCAGACAGAGTGGGATACAGTCCACAGCAGACAGAGTAGGAGACATTCCACAGCAGACAGAGTAGGAGACAATCCACAGCAGACAGAGTAGGAGACAGTCCACAGCAGACAGAGTGAGAGACAGTCCACAGCAGACAGAGTGGGAGACAGTCCACAGCAGACAGAGTGGGAGACAATCCACAGCAGACAGAGTAGGAGACATTCCACAGCAGACAGAGTAGGAGACAATCCACAGCAGACAGAGTAGGAGACGGTCCACAGCAGACAGAGTGGGAGACAATCCACAGCAGACAGAGTGGGAGACAATCCACAGCAGACAGAGTAGGAGACAATCCACAGCAGACAGAGTGGGAGACAGTCCACAGCAGACAGAGTGGGATACAGTCCACAGCAGACAGAGTAGGAGACATTCCACAGCAGACAGAGTAGGAGACAATCCACAGCAGACAGAGTAGGAGACAGTCCACAGCAGACAGAGTGAGAGACAGTCCACAGCAGACAGAGTGGGAGACAGTCCACAGCAGACAGAGTGGGAGACAATCCACAGCAGACAGAGTAGGAGACATTCCACAGCAGACAGAGTAGGAGACAATCCACAGCAGACAGAGTGGGAGACAGTCCACAGCAGACAGAGTAGGAGACATTCCACAGCAGACAGAGTAGGAGACAATCCACAGCAGACAGAGTGGGAGACAGTCCACAGCAGACAGAGTAGGAGACAATCCACAGCAGACAGAGTAGGAGACGGTCCACAGCAGACAGAGTAGGAGACAGTCCACAGCAGACAGAGTAGGAGACATTCCACAGCAGACAGAGTAGGAGACAGTCCACAGCAGACAGAGTAGGAGACGGTCCACAGCAGACAGAGTGTGAGACTGTCCACAGCAGACAGAGTAGGAGACAGTCCACAGCAAACAGAGTAGGAGACAGTCCACAGCAGACAGAGTAGGAGACAATCCACAGCAGACAGAGTAGGAGACGGTCCACAGCAGACAGAGTAGGAGACAGTCCACAGCAGACAGAGTAGGAGATAATCCACAGCAGACAGAGTAGGAGACAGTCCACAGCAGACAGAGTAGGAGACATTCCACAGCAGACAGAGTAGGAGACAATCCACAGCAGACAGAGTAGGAGACAGTCCACAGCAGACAGAGTGGGAGACAGACCACAGCAGACAGAGTGGGAGACAGTCCACAGCAGACAGAGTGGGAGACAGTCCACAGCAGACAGAGTGGGAGACAGTCCACAGCAGACAGAGTAGGAGACAGTCCATAGCAGACAGAGTGGGAGACAGTCCACAGCAGACAGAGTAGGAGACAGTCCACATCAGACAGAGTGGGAGACAATCCACAGCAGACAGAGTAGGAGACAATCCACAGCAGACAGAGTAGGAGACAGTCCATAGCAGACAGAGTGGGAGACAGTCCACAGCAGACAGAGTAGGAGACAGTCCACATCAGACAGAGTGGGAGACAATCCACAGCAGACAGAGTAGGAGACAATCCACAGCAGACAGAGTAGGAGACAGTCCACAGCAGACAGAGTGGGAGACAGTCCACAGCAGACAGAGTAGGAGACAGTCCACAGCAGACAGAGTAGGAGACAATCCACAGCAGACAGAGTAGGAGACGGTCCACAGCAGACAGAGTAGGAGTCGGTCCACAGCAGACAGAGTGTGAGACTGTCCACAGCAGACAGAGTGGGAGACAGACCACAGCAGACAGAGTGGGAGACAATCCACAGCAGACAGAGTGGGAGACAGTCCACAGCAGACAGAGTAGGAGACAATCCACAGCAGACAGAGTAGGAGACGGTCCACAGCAGACAGAGTGTGAGACTGTCCACAGCAGACAGAGTAGGAGACAGTCCACAGCAGACAGAGTGTGAGACAGTCCACAGCAGACAGAGTAGGAGACAGTCCACAGCAGACAGAGTAGGAGACAGTCCACAGCAGACAGAGTGGGAGACAATCCACAGCAGACAGAGTGGGAGACAATCCACAGCAGACAGAGTGGGAGACAATCCACAGCAGACAGAGTAGGAGACAGTCCACAGCAGACAGAGTGGGAGATAGTCCACAGCAGACAGAGTAGGAGACAATCCACAGCAGACAGAGTGGGAGACAATCCACAGCAGACAGAGTGGGAGACAATCCACAGCAGACCGAATAGGAGACAATTCACAGCAGACAGAGTGGGAGACAGTCCACAGCAGACAGAGTAGGAGACAGTCCACAGCAGACAGAGTGGGAGACATTCCACAGCAGACAGAGTATGAGACAGTCCACAGCAGACAGAGTGGGAGACATTCCACAGCAGACAGAGTATGAGACAGTCCACAGCAGACAGAGTGGGAGATAGTCCACAGCAGACAGAGTAGGAGACAATCCACAGCAGACAGAGTGGGAGACAATCCACAGCAGACAGAGTGGGAGACATTCCACAGCAGACAGAGTATGAGACAGTCCACAGCAGACAGAGTGGGAGATAGTCCACAGCAGACAGAGTAGGAGACAATCCACAGCAGACAGAGTGGGAGACAATCCACAGCAGACAGAGTGGGAGACAATCCACAGCAGACAGAGTGGGAGACAGTCCACAGCAGACAGAGTAGGAGACAGTCCACAGCAGACAGAGTGGGAGACAATCCACAGCAGACAGAGTGGGAGACATTCCACAGCAGACAGAGTATGAGACAGTCCACAGCAGACAGAGTGGGAGACAGTCCACAGCAGACAGAGTGGGAGACAATCCACAGCAGACAGAGTGGGAGACATTCCACAGCAGACAGAGTATGAGACAGTCCACAGCAGACAGAGTGGGAGACAATCCACAGCAGACAGAGTAGGAGACGGTCCACAGCAGACAAAGTGGGAGACAATCCACAGCAGACAGAGTGGGAGACATTCCACAGCAGACAGAGTATGAGACAGTCCACAGCAGACAGAGTGGGAGACAATCCACAGCAGACAGAGTAGGAGACAGTCCACAGCAGACAAAGTGGGAGACATTCCACAGCAGACAGAGTAGGAGACAGTCCACAGCAGACCGAATAGGAGACAATCCACAGCAGACAGAGTGGGAGACAATCCACAGCAGACAGAGTGGGAGACATTCCACAGCAGGCAGAGTAGGAGACAGTCCACAGCAGACAGAGTAGGAGACATTCCACAGCAGACAGAGTGGGAGACAATCCACAGCAGACAGAGTAGGAGACAGTCCACAGCAGACAGAGTGGGAGACAGTCCACAGCAGACAGAGTAGGAGACAGTCCACAGCAGACAGAGTGGGAGACAATCCACAGCAGACAGAGTAGGAGACAGTCCACAGCAGACAGAGTGGGAGACAGTCCACAGCAGACAGAGTAGGAGACAGTCCACAGCAGACAGAGTGGGAGACAATCCACAGCAGACAGAGTAGGAGACAGTCCACAGTAGACAGAGTAGGAGACAGTCCACAGCAGACAGAGTGGGAGACAGTCCACAGCAGACAGAGTGGGAGACAGTCCACAGCAGACAGTGTAGGAGACATTCCACAGCAGACAGAGTGGGAGACAGTCCACAGCAGACAGAGTAGGAGACAGTCCACAGCAGACAGAGTGGGAGACAGTCCACAGCAGACAGAGTGGGAGACAGTCCACAGCAGACAGAGTGGGAGACAGTCCACAGCAGACAGTGTAGGAGACATTCCACAGCAGACAGAGTGGGAGACAGTCCACAGCAGACAGAGTAGGAGACAGTCCACAGCAGACAGAGTGGGAGACAGTCCACAGCAGACAGAGTGGGAGACAGTCCACAGCAGACAGAGTGGGAGACAGTCCACAGCAGACAGAGTGGGAGACAGTCCACAGCAGACAGAGTGGGAGACAATCCACAGCAGACAGAGTAGGAGACAATCCACAGCAGACAGAGTAGGAGACGGTCCACAGCAGACAGAGTGTGAGACAGTCCACAGCAGACAGAGTAGGAGACAATCCACAGCAGACAGAGTAGGAGACAATCCACAGCAGACAGAGTAGGAGACATTCCACAGCAGACAGAGTAGGAGACGGTCCACAGCAGACAGAGTAGGAGATAATCCACAGCAGACAGAGTAGGAGACATTCCACAGCAGACAGAGTGGGAGACAGTCCACAGCAGACAGAGTGGGAGACAGTCCACAGCAGACAGAGTAGGAGACAGTCCACAGCAGACAGAGTAGGAGACAATCCACAGCAGACAGAGTGGGAGACAGTCCACAGCAGACAGAGTAGGAGACATTCCACAGCAGACAGAGTGGGAGACAGTCCACAGCAGACAGAGTAGGAGACAGTCCACAGCAGACAGAGTGGGAGACAGTCCACAGCAGACAGAGTAGGAGACAGTCCACAGCAGACAGAGTGGGAGACAATCCACAGCAGACAGAGTGGGAGACAGTCCACAGCAGACAGAGTGGGAGACAGTCCACAGCAGACAGAGTGGGAGACAGTCCACAGCAGACAGAGTAGGAGACAGCCCATAGCAGACAGAGTGGGAGACAATCCACAGCAGACAGAGTAGGAGACAGTCCACAGCAGACAGAGTAGGAGACAGTCCATAGCAGACAGAGTGGGAGACAATCCACAGCAGACAGAGTAGGAGACAATCCACAGCAGACAGAGTAGGAGACAGTCCACAGCAGACAGAGTAGGAGACAGTCCACAGCAGACAGAGTGGGAGACAATCCACAGCAGACAGAGTGGGAGACATTCCACAGCAGACAGAGTGGGAGACAGTCCACAGCAGACAGAGTGGGAGACAATCCACAGCAGACAGAGTAGGAGACAATCCACATCAGACAGAGTGGGAGTCAATCCACAGCAGACAGAGTGGGAGACAGTCCACATCAGACAGAGTGGGAGACAATCCACAGCAGACAGAGTGGGAGACAGTCCACAGCAGACAGAGTGGGAGACAATCCACAGCAGACAGAGTGGGAGACATTCCACAGCAGACAGAGTATGAGACAGTCCACAGCAGACAGAGTGGGAGACAATCCACAGCAGACAGAGTGGGAGACAATCCACAGCAGACAGAGTAGGAGACAGTCCACAGCAGACAGAGTGGGAGATAGTCCACAGCAGACAGAGTGGGAGACAATCCACAGCAGACAGAGTGGGAGACAATCCACAGCAGACAGAGTGGGAGACAATCCACAGCAGACCGAATAGGAGACAATTCACAGCAGACAGAGTGGGAGACAGTCCACAGCAGACAGAGTAGGAGACAGTCCACAGCAGACAGAGTGGGAGACATTCCACAGCAGACAGAGTATGAGACAGTCCACAGCAGACAGAGTGGGAGACATTCCACAGCAGACAGAGTATGAGACAGTCCACAGCAGACAGAGTGGGAGATAGTCCACAGCAGACAGAGTAGGAGACAATCCACAGCAGACAGAGTGGGAGACAATCCACAGCAGACAGAGTGGGAGACATTCCACAGCAGACAGAGTATGAGACAGTCCACAGCAGACAGAGTGGGAGATAGTCCACAGCAGACAGAGTAGGAGACAATCCACAGCAGACAGAGTGGGAGACAATCCACAGCAGACAGAGTGGGAGACAATCCACAGCAGACAGAGTGGGAGACAGTCCACAGCAGACAGAGTAGGAGACAGTCCACAGCAGACAGAGTGGGAGACAATCCACAGCAGACAGAGTGGGAGACATTCCACAGCAGACAGAGTATGAGACAGTCCACAGCAGACAGAGTGGGAGACAGTCCACAGCAGACAGAGTGGGAGACAATCCACAGCAGACAGAGTGGGAGACATTCCACAGCAGACAGAGTATGAGACAGTCCACAGCAGACAGAGTGGGAGACAATCCACAGCAGACAGAGTAGGAGACGGTCCACAGCAGACAAAGTGGGAGACAATCCACAGCAGACAGAGTGGGAGACATTCCACAGCAGACAGAGTATGAGACAGTCCACAGCAGACAGAGTGGGAGACAATCCACAGCAGACAGAGTAGGAGACAGTCCACAGCAGACAAAGTGGGAGACATTCCACAGCAGACAGAGTAGGAGACAGTCCACAGCAGACCGAATAGGAGACAATCCACAGCAGACAGAGTGGGAGACAATCCACAGCAGACAGAGTGGGAGACATTCCACAGCAGGCAGAGTAGGAGACAGTCCACAGCAGACAGAGTAGGAGACATTCCACAGCAGACAGAGTGGGAGACAATCCACAGCAGACAGAGTAGGAGACAGTCCACAGCAGACAGAGTGGGAGACAGTCCACAGCAGACAGAGTAGGAGACAGTCCACAGCAGACAGAGTGGGAGACAATCCACAGCAGACAGAGTAGGAGACAGTCCACAGCAGACAGAGTGGGAGACAGTCCACAGCAGACAGAGTAGGAGACAGTCCACAGCAGACAGAGTGGGAGACAATCCACAGCAGACAGAGTAGGAGACAGTCCACAGCAGACAGAGTAGGAGACAGTCCACAGCAGACAGAGTGGGAGACAGTCCACAGCAGACAGAGTGGGAGACAGTCCACAGCAGACAGTGTAGGAGACATTCCACAGCAGACAGAGTGGGAGAAAGTCCACAGCAGACAGAGTAGGAGACAGTCCACAGCAGACAGAGTGGGAGACAGTCCACAGCAGACAGAGTGGGAGACAGTCCACAGCAGACAGAGTGGGAGACAATCCACAGCAGACAGAGTAGGAGACAGTCCACAGCAGACAGAGTGGGAGACAGTCCACAGCAGACAGGGTGGGAGACAATCCACAGCAGACAGGGTGGGAGACAGTCCACAGCAGACAGAGTGGGAGACAGTCCACAGCAGACAGGGTGGGAGACAGTCCACAGCAGACAGAGTGGGAGACAGTCCACAGCAGACAGGGTGGGAGACAATCCACAGCAGACAGAGTAGGAGACAGTCCACAGCAGACAGAGTGGGAGACAGTCCACAGCAGACAGGGTGGGAGACAATCCACAGCAGACAGAGTAGGAGACAGTCCACAGCAGACAGAGTGGGAGACAATCCACAGCAGACAGAGTAGGAGACAGTCCACAGCATACAGAGTGGGAGACAGTCCACAGCAGACAGAGTGGGAGACAGTCCACAGCAGACAGGGTGGGAGACAATCCACAGCAGACAGGGTGGGAGACAGTCCACAGCAGACAGAGTGGGAGACAGTCCACAGCAGACAGGGTGGGAGACAATCCACAGCAGACAGAGTGGGAGACAGTCCACAGCAGACAGAGTAGGAGACAGTCCACAGCAGACAGAGTGGGAGACAATCCACAGCAGACAGAGTGGGAGACAGTCCACAGCAGACAGAGTAGGAGACAGTCCACATCAGACAGAGTAGGAGACAGTCCACAGCAGACAGAGTGGGAGACAATCCACAGCAGACAGAGTGGGAGACAGTCCACAGCAGACAGAGTAGGAGACATTCCACAGCAGACAGAGTAGGAGACAGTCCACAGCAGACAGAGTAGGAGACAGTCCACAGCAGACAGAGTAGGAGACAGTCCACAGCAGACAGAGTAGGAGACAGTCCACAGCAGACAGAGTAGGAGACAGTCCACAGCAGACAGAGTAGGAGACATTCCACAGCAGACAGAGTAGGAGACAGTCCACAGCAGACAGAGTAGGAGACAGTCCACAGCAGACAGAGTGGGAGACAATCCACAGCAGACAGAGTAGGAGACAGTCCACAGCAGACAGAGTAGGAGACAGTCCACAGCAGACAGAGTAGGAGACAGTCCACAGCAGACAGAGTGGGAGACAATCCACAGCAGACAGAGTAGGAGACAGTCCACAGCAGACACAGTGGGAGACGGTCCACAGCAGACAGAGTGGGAGACGTTCCACAGCAGACAGAGTGGGAGACGGTCCACAGCAGACAGAGTAGGAGACGGTCCACAGCAGACAGAGTAGGACACAGTCCACAGCAGACAGAGTGGGAGACGGTCCACAGCAGACAGAGTAGGAGACGGTCCACAGCAGACAGAGTGGGAGACGGTCCACAGCAGACAGAGTAGGAGACGGTCCACAGCAGACAGAGTAGGAGACGGTCCACAGCAGACAGAGTAGGAGACAGTCCACAGCAGACAGAGAAGGAGACGGTCCACAGCAGACAGTGGGAGACAATCCACAGCAGACAGAGTGGGAGACAATCCACAGCAGACAGAGTGGGAGACAGTCCACAGCAGACAGAGTAGGAGACATTCCACAGCAGACAGAGTGGGAGACAGTCCACAGCAGACAGAGTAGGAGACAGTCCACAGCAGACAGAGTAGGAGACAGTCCACAGCAGACAGAGTAGGAGACAGTCCACAGCAGACAGAGTAGGAGACAGTCCACAGCAGACAGAGTGGGAGACAATCCACAGCAGACAGAGTAGGAGACAGTCCACAGCAGACAGAGTGGGATACAGTCCACAGCAGACAGAGTAGGAGACAGTCCACAGCAGACAGAGTGGGATACAGTCCACATCAGACAGAGTAGGAGACAATCCACAGCAGACAGAGTAGGAGACAGTCCACAGCAGACAGAGTGGGAGACAATCCACAGCAGACAGAGTGGGAGACAATCCACAGCAGACAGAGTAGGAGACAGTCCACAGCAGACAGAGTAGGAGACAGTCCACAGCAGACAGAGTAGGAGACAGTCCACAGCAGACAGAGTAGGAGACAGTCCACAGCAGACAGAGTGGGAGACAATCCACAGCAGACAGAGTATGAGACAGTCCACAGCAGACAGAGTATGAGACATTCCACAGCAGACAGAGTGGGAGACAGTCCACAGCAGACAGAGTGGGAGACAATCCACAGCAGACAGAGTAGGAGACAGTCCACAGCAGACCGAATAGGAGACAATCCACAGCAGACAGAGTAGGAGACAGTCCACAGCAGACAGAGTGGGAGACAATCCACAGCAGACAGAGTAGGAGACAGTCCACAGCAGACAGAGTGGGAGACAATCCACAGCAGACAGAGTGGGAGACATTCCACAGCAGACAGAGTATGAGACAGTCCACAGCAGACAGAGTAGGAGATAGTCCACAGCAGACAGAGTAGGAGACAATCCACAGCAGACAGAGTAGGAGACAGTCCACAGCAGACAGAGTAGGAGATAGTCCACAGCAGACAGAGTAGGAGACAGTCCACAGCAGACAGAGTGGGAGACAGTCCACAGCAGACAGAGTAGGAGACAGTCCACAGCAGACAGAGTAGGAGACAGTCCACAGCAGACAGAGTGGGAGACAGTCCACAGCAGACAGAGTGGGAGACAGTCCACAGCAGACAGAGTGGGAGACAGTCCACAGCAGACAGAGTGGGAGACAATCCACAGCAGACAGAGTGGGAGACAATCCACAGCAGACAGAGTAGGAGACAATCCACAGCAGACAGAGTGGGAGACAGTCCACAGCAGACAGAGTAGGAGACATTCCACAGTAGACAGAGTAGGAGACGGTCCACAGCAGACAGAGTAGGAGACAGTCCATAGCAGACAGAGTGGGAGACAGTCCACAGCAGACAGAGTAGGAGACAATCCACAGCAGACAGAGTAGGAGACGGTCCACAGCAGACAGAGTGTGAGACAGTCCACAGCAGACAGAGTAGGAGACAATCCACAGCAGACAGAGTAGGAGACAATCCACAGCAGACAGAGTAGGAGACATTCCACAGCAGACAGAGTGGGAGACAGTCCACAGCAGACAGAGTAGGAGACATTCCACAGCAGACAGAGTGGGAGACAGTCCACAGCAGACAGAGTAGGAGACAGTCCACAGCAGACAGAGTGGGAGACAGTCCACAGCAGACAGAGTGGGAGACAGTCCACAGCAGACAGAGTAGGAGACAGTCCACAGCAGACAGAGTGGGAGACAATCCACAGCAGACAGAGTGGGAGACAGTCCACAGCAGACAGAGTGGGAGACAGCCCATAGCAGACAGAGTGGGAGACAATCCACAGCAGACAGAGTAGGAGACAGTCCACAGCAGACAGAGTAGGAGACAGTCCATAGCAGACAGAGTGGGAGACAATCCACAGCAGACAGAGTAGGAGACAATCCACAGCAGACAGAGTAGGAGACAGTCCACAGCAGACAGAGTAGGAGACAGTCCACAGCAGACAGAGTGGGAGACAATCCACAGCAGACAGAGTAGGAGACAATCCACAGCAGACAGAGTAGGAGACAATCCACATCAGACAGAGTGGGAGACAATCCACAGCAGACAGAGTGGGAGACAGTCCACAGCAGACAGAGTGGGATACAGTCCACATCAGACAGAGTGGGAGACAATCCACAGCAGACAGAGTGGGAGACAGTCCACATCAGACAGAGTGGGAGACAATCCACAGCAGACAGAGTGGGAGACAGTCCACAGCAGACAGAGTGGGAGACAATCCACAGCAGACAGAGTGGGAGACATTCCACAGCAGACAGAGTATGAGACAGTCCACAGCAGACAGAGTATGAGACAGTCCACAGCAGACAGAGTGGGAGACAATCCACAGCAGACAGAGTGGGAGACAATCCACCGCAGACAGAGTGGGAGACATTCCACAGCAGACAGAGTAGGAGACAGTCCACAGCAGACCGAATAGGAGACAATTCACAGCAGACAGAGTGGGAGACAGTCCACAGCAGACAGAGTGGGAGACATTCCACAGCAGACAGAGTATGAGACAGTCCACAGCAGACAGAGTGGGAGATAGTCCACAGCAGACAGAGTGGGAGACAATCCACAGCAGACAGAGTAGGAGACAGTCCACAGCAGACAAAGTGGGAGACATTCCACAGCAGACAGAGTAGGAGACAGTCCACAGCAGACCGAATAGGAGACAATCCACAGCAGACAGAGTGGGAGACAATCCACAGCAGACAGAGTAGGAGTCAGTCCACAGCAGACAGAGTGGGAGACAGTCCACAGCAGACAGAGTGGGAGACAATCCACAGCAGACAGAGTGGGAGACAGTCCACAGCAGACAGAGTGGGAGACAATCCACAGCAGACAGAGTAGGAGACAGTCCACAGCAGACAGAGTAGGAGACAGTCCACAGCAGACAGAGTGGGAGACAGTCCACAGCAGACAGAGTGGGAGACAATCCACAGCAGACAGAGTAGGAGACAGTCCACAGCAGACAGAGTGGGAGACAGTCCACAGCAGACAGGGTGGGAGACAATCCACAGCAGACAGGGTGGGAGACAGTCCACAGCAGACAGAGTGGGAGACAGTCCACAGCAGACAGGGTGGGAGACAGTCCACAGCAGACAGAGTGGGAGACAGTCCACAGCAGACAGGGTGGGAGACAATCCACAGCAGACAGGGTGGGAGACAGTCCACAGCAGACAGAGTGGGAGACAGTCCACAGCAGACAGAGTGGGAGAGAGTCCACAGCAGACAGAGTGGGAGACAGTCCACAGCAGACAGAGTGGGAGACAATCCACAGCAGACAGAGTAGGAGACAGTCCACAGCAGACAGAGTGGGAGACAGTCCACAGCAGACAGAGTGGGAGACAGTCCACAGCAGACAGGGTGGGAGACAATCCACAGCAGACAGGGTGGGAGACAGTCCACAGCAGACAGAGTGGGAGACAGTCCACAGCAGACAGGGTGGGAGACAATCCACAGCAGACAGAGTGGGAGACAGTCCACAGCAGACAGAGTAGGAGACAGTCCACAGCAGACAGAGTGGGAGACAATCCACAGCAGACAGAGTGGGAGACAGTCCACAGCAGACAGAGTAGGAGACAGTCCACAGCAGACAGAGTGGGAGACAATCCACAGCAGACAGAGTGGGAGACAGTCCACAGCAGACAGAGTAGGAGACAGTCCACAGCAGACAGAGTGGGAGACAGTCCACAGCAGACAGGGTGGGAGACAATCCACAGCAGACAGGGTGGGAGACAGTCCACAGCAGACAGAGTGGGAGACAGTCCACAGCAGACAGGGTGGGAGACAGTCCACAGCAGACAGAGTGGGAGACAGTCCACAGCAGACAGGGTGGGAGACAATCCACAGCAGACAGGGTGGGAGACAGTCCACAGCAGACAGAGTGGGAGACAGTCCACAGCAGACAGAGTGGGAGAGAGTCCACAGCAGACAGAGTGGGAGACAGTCCACAGCAGACAGAGTGGGAGACAATCCACAGCAGACAGAGTAGGAGACAGTCCACAGCAGACAGAGTGGGAGACAGTCCACAGCAGACAGAGTGGGAGACAGTCCACAGCAGACAGGGTGGGAGACAATCCACAGCAGACAGGGTGGGAGACAGTCCACAGCAGACAGAGTGGGAGACAGTCCACAGCAGACAGGGTGGGAGACAATCCACAGCAGACAGAGTGGGAGACAGTCCACAGCAGACAGAGTAGGAGACAGTCCACAGCAGACAGAGTGGGAGACAATCCACAGCAGACAGAGTGGGAGACAGTCCACAGCAGACAGAGTAGGAGACAGTCCACAGCAGACAGAGTGGGAGACAATCCACAGCAGACAGAGTGGGAGACAGTCCACAGCAGACAGAGTAGGAGACAGTCCACAGCAGACAGAGTGGGAGACAGTCCACAGCAGACAGAGTAGGAGACAGTCCACAGCAGACAGAGTGGGAGACAATCCACAGCAGACAGAGTAGGAGATGGTCCACAGCCGACAGAGTGGGAGACGGTCCACAGCAGACAGAGTAGGAGACAGTCCACAGCAGACAGAGTGGGAGACGGTCCACAGCAGACAGAGTAGGAGACGGTCCACAGCAGACAGAGTGGGAGACAGTCCACAGCAGACAGAGAAGGAGACGGTCCACAGCAGACAGAGTAGGAGACAGTCCACAGCAGACAGAGTAGGAGACGGTCCACAGCAGACAGAGTAGGAGACAGTCCACAGCAGACAGAGTGGGAGACAGTCCACAGCAGACAGAGAAGGAGACGGTCCACAGCAGACAGTGGGAGACAATCCACAGCAGACAGAGTAGGAGACAGTCCACAGCAGACAGAGTAGGAGACAGTCCACAGCAGACAGAGTAGGAGACAGTCCACAGCAGACAGAGTGGGAGACAATCCACAGCAGACAGAGTAGGAGACAGTCCACAGCAGACAGAGTGGGATACAGTCCACAGCAGACAGAGTAGGAGACAATCCACAGCAGACAGTGGGAGACAATCCACAGCAGACAGAGTGGGAGACAATCCACAGCAGACAGAGTGGGAGACAGTCCACAGCAGACAGAGTAGGAGACAGTCCACAGCAGACAGAGTAGGAGACAGTCCACAGCAGACAGAGTAGGAGACAGTCCACAGCAGACAGAGTAGGAGACAGTCCACAGCAGACAGAGTAGGAGACAGTCCACAGCAGACAGAGTAGGAGACAGTCCACAGCAGACAGAGTGGGAGACAATCCACAGCAGACAGAGTATGAGACAGTCCACAGCAGACAGAGTATGAGACAGTCCACAGCAGACAGAGTGGGAGACAATCCACAGCAGACAGAGTATGAGACAGTCCACAGCAGACAGAGTATGAGACAATCCACAGCAGACAGAGTGGGAGACAATCCACAGCAGACAGAGTAGGAGACAGTCCACAGCAGACAGAGTGGGAGACAATCCACAGCAGACAGAGTGGGAGACATTCCACAGCAGACAGAGTATGAGACAGTCCACAGCAGACAGAGTAGGAGATAGTCCACAGCAGACAGAGTAGGAGACAGTCCACAGCAGACAGAGTGGGAGACAGTCCACAGCAGACAGTGTAGGAGACATTCCACAGCAGACAGAGTGGGAGACAATCCACAGCAGACAGAGTGGGAGACAATCCACAGCAGACAGAGTGGGAGACAGTCCACAGCAGACAGAGTAGGAGACATTCCACAGCAGACAGAGTGGGAGACAATCCACAGCAGACAGAGTAGGAGACAGTCCACAGCAGACAGTGTAGGAGACATTCCACAGCAGACAGAGTGGGAGACAGTCCACAGCAGACAGTGTAGGAGACATTCCACAGCAGACAGAGTGGGAGACAGTCCACAGCAGACAGAGTGGGAGACAGTCCACAGCAGACAGAGTAGGAGACAGTCCACAGCAGACAGAGTGGGAGACAGTCCACAGCAGACAGAGTAGGAGACAGTCCACAGCAGACAGAGTGGGAGACAATCCACAGCAGACAGAGTAGGAGACAGTCCACAGCAGACAGAGTGGGAGACAGTCCACAGCAGACAGGGTGGGAGACAATCCACAGCAGACAGGGTGGGAGACAGTCCACAGCAGACAGAGTGGGAGACAGTCCACAGCAGACAGGGTGGGAGACAGTCCACAGCAGACAGAGTGGGAGACAGTCCACAGCAGACAGGGTGGGAGACAATCCACAGCAGACAGGGTGGGAGACAGTCCACAGCAGACAGAGTGGGAGACAGTCCACAGCAGACAGAGTGGGAGACAGTCCACAGCAGACAGAGTGGGAGACAGTCCACAGCAGACAGGGTGGGAGACAATCCACAGCAGACAGAGTAGGAGACAGTCCACAGCAGACAGAGTGGGAGACAATCCACAGCAGACAGAGTAGGAGACAGTCCACAGCAGACAGAGTGGGAGACAGTCCACAGCAGACAGAGTAGGAGACAGTCCACAGCAGACAGAGTGGGAGACAATCCACAGCAGACAGAGTGGGAGACAGTCCACAGCAGACAGAGTAGGAGACAGTCCACAGCAGACAGAGTGGGAGACAATCCACAGCAGACAGAGTGGGAGACAGTCCACAGCAGACAGAGTAGGAGACAGTCCACATCAGACAGAGTAGGAGACAGTCCACAGCAGACAGAGTAGGAGACAGTCCACAGCAGACAGAGTAGGAGACAGTCCACAGCAGACAGAGTGGGAGACAGTCCACATCAGACAGAGTAGGAGACAGTCCACAGCAGACAGAGTAGGAGACAGTCCACAGCAGACAGAGTGGGAGACAATCCACAGCAGACAGAGTGGGAGACAGTCCACAGCAGACAGAGTAGGAGACAGTCCACAGCAGACAGAGTAGGAGACAGTCCACAGCAGACAGAGTGGGAGACAGTCCACAGCAGACAGAGTGGGAGACGGTCCACAGCAGACAGAGTAGGAGACAGTCCACAGCAGACAGAGTGGGAGACGGTCCACAGCAGACAGAGTAGGAGACGGTCCACAGCAGACAGAGTAGGAGACAGTCCACAGCAGACAGAGTGGGAGACGGTCCACAGCAGACAGAGTAGGAGACGGTCCACAGCAGACAGAGTGGGAGACAGTCCACAGCAGACAGAGAAGGAGACGGTCCACAGCAGACAGAGTAGGAGACAGTCCACAGCAGACAGAGTAGGAGACGGTCCACAGCAGACAGAGTAGGAGACAGTCCACAGCAGACAGAGTAGGAGACAGTCCACAGCAGACAGAGTGGGAGACAGTCCACAGCAGACAGAGAGGAGACGGTCCACAGCAGACAGTGGGAGACAATCCACAGCAGACAGAGTGGGAGACAATCCACAGCAGACAGAGTGGGAGACAGTCCACAGCAGACAGAGTAGGAGACAGTCCACAGCAGACAGAGTAGGAGACAGTCCACAGCAGACAGAGTAGGAGACAGTCCACAGCAGACAGAGTGGGAGACAATCCACAGCAGACAGAGTAGGAGACAGTCCACAGCAGACAGAGTGGGAGACAATCCACAGCAGACAGAGTATGAGACAGTCCACAGCAGACAGAGTATGAGACAGTCCACAGCAGACAGAGTGTGAGACAATCCACAGCAGACAGAGTGGGAGACATTCCACAGCAGACAGAGTGGGAGACAGTCCACAGCAGACAGAGTGGGAGACAGTCCACAGCAGACAGAGTGGGAGACAATCCACAGCAGACAGAGTAGGAGACAGTCCACAGCAGACAAAGTGGGAGACAATCCACAGCAGACAGAGTGGGAGACATTCCACAGCAGACAGAGTATGAGACAGTCCACAGCAGACAGAGTGGGAGACAATCCACAGCAGACAGAGTAGGAGACAGTCCACAGCAGACAAAGTGGGAGACATTCCACAGCAGACAGAGTAGGAGACAGTCCACAGCAGACCGAATAGGAGACAATCCACAGCAGACAGAGTGGGAGACAATCCACAGCAGACAGAGTAGGAGACAGTCCACAGCAGACAGAGTGGGAGACAATCCACAGCAGACAGAGTGGGAGACATTCCACAGCAGGCAGAGTAGGAGACAGTCCACAGCAGACAGAGTGGGAGACAATCCACAGCAGGCAGAGTAGGAGACAGTCCACAGCAGACAGAGTGGGAGACAATCCACAGCAGACAGAGTAGGAGACAGTCCACAGCAGACAGAGTGGGAGACAATCCACAGCAGACAGAGTAGGAGACATTCCACAGCAGACAGAGTGGGAGACAATCCACAGCAGACAGAGTAGGAGACAGTCCACAGCAGACAGAGTAGGAGACATTCCACAGCAGACAGAGTGGGAGACAATCCACAGCAGACAGAGTAGGAGACAGTCCACAGCAGACAGAGTGGGAGACAGTCCACAGCAGACAGAGTAGGAGACAGTCCACAGCAGACAGAGTAGGAGACATTCCACAGCAGACAGAGTGGGAGACAGTCCACAGCAGACAGAGTAGGAGACAGTCCACAGCAGACAGAGTGGGAGACAGTCCACAGCAGACAGAGTAGGAGACTGTCCACAGCAGACAGAGTGGGAGACAGTCCACAGCAGACAGAGTAGGAGACAGTCCACAGCAGACAGAGTGGGAGACAGTCCACAGCAGACAGAGTGGGAGACAGTCCACAGCAGACAGAGTGGGAGACAATCCACAGCAGACAGAGTAGGAGACAGTCCACAGCAGACAGAGTGGGAGACAGTCCACAGCAGACAGAGTGGGAGACAGTCCACAGCAGACAGGGTGGGAGACAATCCACAGCAGACAGGGTGGGAGACAGTCCACAGCAGACAGAGTGGGAGACAGTCCACAGCAGACAGAGTGGGAGACAGTCCACAGCAGACAGAGTGGGAGACAATCCACAGCAGACAGAGTAGGAGACAGTCCACAGCAGACAGAGTGGGAGACAGTCCACAGCAGACAGAGTGGGAGACAATCCACAGCAGACAGAGTGGGAGACAGTCCACAGCAGACAGAGTGGGAGACAGTCCACAGCAGACAGAGTAGGAGACAGTCCACAGCAGACAGAGTAGGAGACAGTCCACAGCAGACAGAGTGGGAGACAGTCCACAGCAGACAGAGTAGGAGACAGTCCACAGCAGACAGAGTAGGAGACATTCCACAGCAGACAGAGTGGGAGACAGTCCACAGCAGACAGAGTAGGAGACATTCCACAGCAGACAGAGTAGGAGACAGTCCACAGCAGACAGAGTGGGAGACAATCCACAGCAGACAGAGTAGGAGATGGTCCACAGCCGACAGAGTGGGAGACGGTCCACAGCAGACAGAGTAGGAGACAGTCCACAGCAGACAGAGTGGGAGACGTTCCACAGCAGACAGAGTAGGAGACGGTCCACAGCAGACAGAGTAGGAGACAGTCCACAGCAGACAGAGTGGGAGACGGTCCACAGCAGACAGAGTAGGAGACGGTCCACAGCAGACAGAGTGGGAGACAGTCCACAGCAGACAGAGAAGGAGACGGTCCACAGCAGACAGAGTAGGAGACAGTCCACAGCAGACAGAGTAGGAGACGGTCCACAGCAGACAGAGTAGGAGACAGTCCACAGCAGACAGAGTGGGAGACAGTCCACAGCAGACAGAGAAGGAGACGGTCCACAGCAGACAGTGGGAGACAATCCACAGCAGACAGAGTGGGAGACAATCCACAGCAGACAGAGTAGGAGACAGTCCACAGCAGACAGAGTGGGAGACAGTCCACAGCAGACAGAGTAGGAGACAGTCCACAGCAGACAGAGTGGGAGACAGTCCACAGCAGACAGAGTAGGAGACGGTCCACAGCAGACAGAGTAGGAGACAGTCCACAGCAGACAGAGTGGGAGACAGTCCACAGCAGACAGAGAAGGAGACGGTCCACAGCAGACAGTGGGAGACAATCCACAGCAGACAGAGTAGGAGACAGTCCACAGCAGACAGAGTAGGAGACGGTCCACAGCAGACAGAGTGGGAGACAGTCCACAGCAGACAGAGTGGGAGACAGTCCACAGCAGACAGAGAAGGAGACGGTCCACAGCAGACAGTGGGAGACAATCCACAGCAGACAGAGTGGGAGACAATCCACAGCAGACAGAGTGGGAGACAGTCCACAGCAGACAGAGTAGGAGACAGTCCACAGCAGACAGAGTAGGAGACAGTCCACAGCAGACAGAGTAGGAGACAGTCCACAGCAGACAGAGTGGGATACAGTCCACAGCAGACAGAGTAGGAGACAATCCACAGCAGACAGTGGGAGACAATCCACAGCAGACAGAGTGGGAGACAATCCACAGCAGACAGAGTAGGAGACAGTCCACAGCAGACAGAGTGGGATACAGTCCACAGCAGACAGAGTAGGAGACAATCCACAGCAGACAGTGGGAGACAATCCACAGCAGACAGAGTGGGAGACAATCCACAGCAGACAGAGTGGGAGACAATCCACAGCAGACAGAGTAGGAGACAGTCCACAGCAGACAGAGTAGGAGATAGTCCACAGCAGACAGAGTAGGAGACAGTCCACAGCAGACAGAGTAGGAGACAGTCCACAGCAGACAGAGTGGGAGACAATCCACAGCAGACAGAGTATGAGACAGTCCACAGCAGACAGAGTATGAGACAGTCCACAGCAGACAGAGTGGGAGACAATCCACAGCAGACAGAGTGGGAGACAATCCACAGCAGACAGAGTAGGAGACAGTCCACAGCAGACCGAATAGGAGACAATCCACAGCAGACAGAGTGGGAGACAGTCCACAGCAGACAGAGTGGGAGACAATCCACAGCAGACAGAGTAGGAGACAGTCCACAGCAGACAGAGTGGGAGACAATCCACAGCAGACAGAGTGGGAGACATTCCACAGCAGACAGCGTATGAGACAGTCCACAGCAGACAGAGTGGGAGACAATCCACAGCAGACAGAGTAGGAGACAGTCCACAGCAGACAAAGTGGGAGACATTCCACAGCAGACAGAGTAGGAGACAGTCCACAGCAGACCGAATAGGAGACAATCCACAGCAGACAGAGTGGGAGACAATCCACAGCAGACAGAGTAGGAGACAGTCCACAGCAGACAGAGTGGGAGACAGTCCACAGCAGACAGAGTGGGAGACATTCCACAGCAGACAGAGTGGGAGACAATCCACAGCAGACAGAGTGGGAGACATTCCACAGCAGGCAGAGTGGGAGACAATCCACAGCAGACAGAGTAGGAGACATTCCACAGCAGACAGAGTGGGAGACAATCCACAGCAGACAGAGTAGGAGACAGTCCACAGCAGACAGAGTGGGAGACAGTCCACAGCAGACAGAGTGGGAGACAATCCACAGCAGACAGAGTAGGAGACAGTCCACAGCAGACAGAGTGGGAGACAGTCCACAGCAGACAGAGTGGGAGACAGTCCACAGCAGACAGAGTGGGCGACAATCCACAGCAGACAGAGTAGGAGACAGTCCACAGCAGACCGAATAGGAGACAATCCACAGCAGACAGAGTGGGAGACAGTCCACAGCAGACAGTGTAGGAGACATTCCACAGCAGACAGAGTGGGAGACAGTCCACAGCAGACAGAGTAGGAGACAGTCCACAGCAGACAGAGTGGGAGACAGTCCACAGCAGACAGAGTGGGAGACAATCCACAGCAGACAGAGTAGGAGACAGTCCACAGCAGACAGAGTGGGAGACAGTCCACAGCAGACAGGGTGGGAGACAATCCACAGCAGACAGGGTGGGAGACAGTCCACAGCAGACAGAGTGGGAGACAGTCCACAGCAGACAGGGTGGGAGACAGTCCACAGCAGACAGAGTGGGAGACAGTCCACAGCAGACAGGGTGGGAGACAATCCACAGCAGACAGGGTGGGAGACAGTCCACAGCAGACAGAGTGGGAGACAGTCCACAGCAGACAGAGTGGGAGACAGTCCACAGCAGACAGAGTGGGAGACAGTCCACAGCAGACAGGGTGGGAGACAATCCACAGCAGACAGAGTAGGAGACAGTCCACAGCAGACAGAGTGGGAGACAATCCACAGCAGACAGAGTAGGAGACAGTCCAAAGCAGACAGAGAGTAGGAGACAGTCCACAGCAGACAGAGTGGGAGACAGTCCACAGCAGACAGAGTGGGAGACAATCCACAGCAGACAGAGTGGGAGACAGTCCACAGCAGACAGAGTAGGAGACAGTCCACAGCAAACAGAGTGGGAGACAATCCACAGCAGACAGAGTAGGAGACAGTCCACAGCAGACAGAGTGGGAGACAATCCACAGCAGACAGAGTGGGAGACAGTCCACAGCAGACAGAGTAGGAGACAGTCCACAGCAGACAGAGTAGGAGACAGTCCACAGCAGACAGAGTGGGAGACAATCCACAGCAGACAGAGTAGGAGATGGTCCACAGCCGACAGAGTGGGAGACGGTCCACAGCAGACAGAGTAGGAGACAGTCCACAGCAGACAGAGTGGGAGACGGTCCACAGCAGACAGAGTAGGAGACGGTCCACAGCAGACAGAGTAGGAGACAGTCCACAGCAGACAGAGTGGGAGACGGTCCACAGCAGACAGAGTAGGAGACGGTCCACAGCAGACAGAGTGGGAGACAGTCCACAGCAGACAGAGAAGGAGACGGTCCACAGCAGACAGAGTAGGAGACAGTCCACAGCAGACAGAGTAGGAGACGGTCCACAGCAGACAGAGTAGGAGACAGTCCACAGCAGACAGAGTGGGAGACAGTCCACAGCAGACAGAGAAGGAGACGGTCCACAGCAGACAGTGGGAGACAATCCACAGCAGACAGAGTGGGAGACAATCCACAGCAGACAGAGTGGGAGACAGTCCACAGCAGACAGAGTAGGAGACAGTCCACAGCAGACAGAGTAGGAGACAGTCCACAGCAGACAGAGTGGGAGACAATCCACAGCAGACAGAGTAGGAGACAGTCCACAGCAGACAGAGTGGGATACAGTCCACAGCAGACAGAGTAGGAGACAATCCACAGCAGACAGTGGGAGACAATCCACAGCAGACAGAGTGGGAGACAATCCACAGCAGACAGAGTGGGAGACAATCCACAGCAGACAGAGTAGGAGACAGTCCACAGCAGACAGAGTAGGAGACAGTCCACAGCAGACAGAGTAGGAGACAGTCCACAGCAGACAGAGTGGGAGACAATCCACAGCAGACAGAGTAGGAGACAGTCCACAGCAGACAGAGTAGGAGACAATCCACAGCAGACAGAGTGGGATACAGTCCACAGCAGACAGAGTAGGAGACAGTCCACAGCAGACCGAGTAGGAGACAATCCACAGCAGACAGAGTAGGAGACAATCCACAGCAGACAGAGTGGGAGACAGTCCACAGCAGACAGAGTAGGAGACAGTCCACAGCAGACAGAGTGGGATACAGTCCACAGCAGACAGAGTAGGAGACAGTCCACAGCAGACAGAGTAGGAGACAGTCCACAGCAGACAGAGTAGGAGACAGTCCACAGCAGACAGAGTGGGAGACAATCCACAGCAGACAGAGTGGGAGACAGTCCACAGCAGACAGAGTGGGAGACAGTCCACAGCAGACAGAGTGGGAGACAGTCCACAGCAGACAGAGTGGGAGACAGTCCACAGCAGACAGAGTAGGAGACAGTCCACAGCAGACAGAGTGGGAGACAGTCCACAGCAGACAGAGTAGGAGACAGTCCACAGCAGACAGAGTGGGAGACAGTCCACAGCAGACAGAGTAGGAGACAGTCCACAGCAGACAGAGTAGGAGACAATCCACAGCAGACAGATTGGGAGACAATCCATAGCAGACAGAGTGGGAGACAATCCACAGCAGACAGAGTAGGAGACAGTCCATAGCAGACAGAGTAGGAGACAGTCCACAGCAGACAGAGTAGGAGACAGTCCATAGCAGACAGAGTAGGAGACGGTCCACAGCAGACAGAGTAGGAGACAATCCACAGCAGACAGAGTGGGAGACAATCCACAGCAGACAGACTAGGAGACAATCCACAGCAGACAGAGTGGGAGACAATCCACAGCAGACAGAGTGGGAGACAATCCACAGCAGACAGAGTAGGAGACAGTCCACAGCAGACAGAGTGGGAGACAGTCCACAGCAGACAGAGTGGGAGACAGTCCACAGCAGACAGAGTGGGAGACAGTCCACAGCAGACAGAGTGGGAGACAGTCCACATCAGACAGAGTGGGAGACAGTCCACAGCAGACAGTGTGGGAGACAGTCCACAGCAGACAGAGTGGGAGACAGTCCACATCAGACAGAGTAGGAGACAATCCACAGCAGACAGAGTGGGAGACAATCCACAGCAGACAGAGTGGGAGACAATCCACAGCAGACAAAGTGGGAGACAATCCACAGCAGACAGAGTGGGAGACAATCCACAGCAGACAGAGTGGGAGACAATCCACAGCAGACAGAGTAGGAGACAGTCCACAGCAGACAGAGTAGGAGACAGTCCACAGCAGACAGAGTGGGAGACAATCCACAGCGGACAGAGTGGGAGACAGTCCACAGCAGACAGAGTGGGAGACAGTCCACAGCAGACAGAGTGGGAGACAATCCACAGCAGACAGAGTGGGAGACAGTCCACAGCAGACAGAGTGGGAGACGGTCCACAGCAGACAGAGTCAGATACTGAAGCCAGCTTTCCCAGTCAGTGTGAAAAAGCAGGGTCGTTGGGATGGGTGACTTTCGCTTTCCCCATATTGACTGGGACTCCCTTACGGCCAGGATCTTATTCGATGTGTTAAGGAGGGTTTTTTGACACAGTTCATTGACAGCCCAACAGGGAAGGGTTCAGACTAGACTTGGTATTGGGGAATGAGCTGGGCTGGTGATCGATTTTCAGTGGGGGAGCATTTTGGGCTGCGCATCTCGGCCTTTTGGCTGAGATCAAGTGTAGTATCTGTTCTTGTAGTTTCTGTTAGTGTCGATCAAGTGTAGGGTCAACATGCTGCACTTGCTTGAAGTCATTAGGTTACATTTCAGCTTCATTTGAAGCAATTTTTTAAACCGGCATCTCGGCCTTTTGGCTAAGATGCAAATTAGATCAAGCCCTGGAGGAGGAGCTACACCTACTCCAATCAGCTTGGATCATGTAGATCAAGCCCAAGCGTCAGCTTGGATTGGGAATGTCCCAACTTGTTGGGACTCTGAATTGGGTTTAATCTGACTTGATTAGATTGGAATAAAGGGGTAAAAAAAAAGACCACAATTCCATATGATTTCGGGTGGTGATGGATAAGGTGAGGATGTTTAATTGGCTGAGGGCCAGTTGCATCCAAATTAGACAGGAGCTGGGGAATGTGGATTGGGAGCGGATATTTGAGGGCAAACTACATCTGGCATGTGAGGGGTTTTTAAAGGCCGGTTGATTGAAGTACAGGACAGGCTTGTCCTGGGATAATGAAGGATAGAAATGGCCAAATTCGGGAACTATGGATGACAAGGGAAATTGTAAGCTTCAGGAAAAAGGAAGCATATGATAGGCCCAGGCACCTAAAAACTGATAAAGTCTTTGAGGAGTCCAGTGACAATAGGAAGGAAGTGAATGTGGAAGTCGGCAGTCTGTTTCTGGAGCTGTGCTGTACTTTGTTCTTGTTCTAATTAACATGTCCTTAACAAATGGTAGAGGAAGCTCAAAGGGCCAAATGGCCTACTCCTGTTCCTGATTCATTGTTCCTTCGGAGCAAATCAGAGAGGGAGAGACTGGTGAGAGGTGAGTAAGCTACTGTGTTTCTTTTCTTTTCAAACTAACGTCTCTAGCTTTTTAAAAAAATTTAAATCAGATTCAGGAAGTGGTCACAGGGAGGTCAAGGAAGTCGTTTTGTTTTCCTCCCTCTGGACCCCCATAAATTGGAAAGGTGAAGTAACCCGATACTCTACATTTGTAGAGTATCCCATCCTTCCTCTAACCTAAAAAAAAGAGAGTACTTGGAGTGAGAGCGGGTAAGTTTAAGTTTATTTTTGTTTCTTGGTAAGGGACGTAATAGGGATGGCAGCGCAGGCAGTGCCATGTTCCTCCTGTGGGGTGTTTGAGGTGAGGGACACTGGTCGTGTCCCAGCTGATTACACCTGTAGGAGGTGCATCCATTTCCAGCTCCTTGAGGACCGTGTTAGGGACCTGAACTGGAACTGGAGGAACTAAGAATCATTCGGGAAGCAGAGGCAGCTATCGACAAAAGTTACAGGGAGATAGTTACTCCTAAAAGTGATATGTGGGTGAGTGCTCGTAGGGGTAAGAAGCAGTCAGAGCAGTGATCCCCCGAGGCTGTTCCTCCCCAAAACAAGTCCTCTGTTTTGGATACTGTTGGGGAGGAAGACTCAACCGGGGTAAACCATGGAGTACAGGTCTCAGGGGTAGAGCCTGTCCCTGATGCTCAGGTGGGAAGGGGGAAGAAAAGAACAGGATTAGTGATTGGGGATTCCATAGTTCAGGGGATAGATAGGAGAGTCTGTGGGAATGAGCGAGACTCGCGGTTGATTTGTTGCCTCCCAGGTGCCAGGGTCCATGATGTCTCTGAGCGAGTGTTCGAGATCCTTAAGGGGGAGGGGAACCAGCCCCAAGTTGTGGTTCATGTTGGCACCCATGACATAGGTAGGAAAAGGGATGCGGATATAAAACAGAAATTCAGGGAGTTAGGGTGGAAACTCAGGGCTAAAACAAGCAAAGTGGTTATCTCTGGTTTGTTACCTGTGCTGTGGGATTGCATGGAGAAGAATAGAGAGAGAGAACATTTGAACTCGTGGCTAAAGGGATGGTGCAGGAGGGAAGGGTTCAGATACTTGGACAATTGGGGCTCATTCTGGGGTAGGTGGGACCTCTACAAGAGGGATGGTCTGCACCTGAACCAGAGGGGTACTAATATCTTGGGGGGAAATTTGCCAATGCTTTTCAGGGGGTTTAAACTGATTCAGAGGGGGGATGGGAACCTGAATTGCAGCTCTAATGTACAGGAGGATGAGAATAGGGAGGTCATGGATAAGGTTTCTAGGTCGCAGCAGTGTATTGGCAGGCAGGAGGGTGGGTTCATGCGAGGAGCATACGCAATAAGGTGGGTGAACTCGCAGCCTGGATCGCTGCCTGGGACTTCGATGTTGGAGCCATTTCAGAGACATGGATAGAGCAGGGACAGGAATGGTTGTTGCAGGTCCCAGGGTTCAGATGTTTCAGTCAGAGCAGAGAAAGTGGTAGAAGAGGGGGAGGCGTGGCATTGTTAGTCAAGGACAGTATTACGGTGGTAGAAAGGAGTTTGATGTGGACCTGTCTATTGGGGTAGTATGGGCTGAGATTAGAAACAGGAAAGGGGAGATCACACTGCTGAGAGTATTTTATAAGCCTCCAAAAGTTCCAGAGATGTAGAGGAAAGGATTGCAAAGGTGATCCTGGATAGGTGCGAAAGTAACAGGGTAGTTGTTATGGGGGCTTTAACTTTACAAATATCGATTGGAAAAGAACATAAGAACATAAGAACATAAGAAATAGGAGCAGGAGTAGGCCATCTGGCCCTTCGAGCCTGCCCCGCCATTCAATAAGATCATGGCTGATCTGTCGTGACTCAGCTCCACCTTCCCGCCCTCTCCCCATAACCCTTAATCCCTTCTCTTATCAAAAACCCATCAACCCGTTTCTTAAAAATATTTAGCGAGGCAGCCTCCACCACTTCAACGGGCAGAGAATTCCAGAGATTCACCACCCTTTGAGTGAAGAAGTTCCTCCTCAACTCTGTTCTAAACCGCCCCCCCTTTATCTTGAGGCTGTGCCCCCTAGTCCTACTGTCTTTTTTGAGCGGGAACAGTCTCTCCACCTCTATCCTATCCATCCCATTCATCATCTTATACGTCTCAATGAGATCTCCCCTCATTCTTCTAAACTCTAACGAGTACAAGCCTAGTTTATTCAGCCTCTCCTCATAGCTCAATCCCCTCAACTCCGGTATCAGCCGAGTAAACCTCCTCTGCACTCCCTCCAGGGCCAAAACATCCTTGCGCAGGTGCGGCGCCCAAAACTGCACACAGTACTCCAGCTGCGGCCTCACCAATGCCCTATACAGCTGCAGCAAGACCTCCCTACTTTTATATTCAATCCCCCTCGCTATGAAGGCCAGCATCCCATTCGCCTTCCTGACCACCTGCTGCACCTGCAAGCTGGGTTTTTGCGACTCATGCACAAGGACCCCGAGGTCCCTCTGCACCGTCGCCTGCTGCAGTTTTTCGCCCCGTAAGTAATAGTCCTTCCTACCATTCCTCCTACCAAAGTGGACCACCTCACACTTGCCTATAGCTATAGCTCAAGCACGTTAGAGGGGTCAGTTTTTGTCCAATGTGTGCAGGAAGGTTTCCTGACACAGTTTGTAGATAGGCCAACAAGAGGTGAGGCTACATTGGATTTGGTACTGGGTAATGAACCAGACCAGGTGTTAGACTTGGAGGTAGGTGAGCATTTTGGTGATAGTGACCACAATTGGGTTACGTTTACCTTAGTGATGGGAAGGGATAGATATAAACCGAAGGGCAGAAGTTATAGCTAGGGGAAAGGTAATTATGAGGCTATTAGGCAAGATTTAGGATACATAGGTTGGAGTAGGAAATTGCAGGGGCTGGGAACAACTGAAATGTGGAGCTTATTCAAGGAGCAGCTACTGCGAGTCCTTGATAAATATGTACCTGTCAGGCAGGGAGGAAGTGGTTGAGCGAGGGAACCGTGGTGTACTAAGGAAGTTGAATCTCTGGTGAAGAGGAAGAAGGAGGCTTATGTAAAAATGAGACGTGAAGGCTCAGTTAGGGCACTGGAGAGTTATAAATTAGCCAGGAAGGAGCTAAAGAGAGAGTTAAGAAGAGCTGGAAGAGGACATGAGAAGACTTTGGCAGATAGGATCAAGGAGAATCCTAAAGCTTTCTTCAGGTATGTTAAGAATAGAAGATAGGTTAGGGCAAGATTAGGGCCAGTCAGGGACAGTAGTGGGAAGTTGTGCGTGGAGCCTGAAGAGATAGGAGAGGCACTAAATGAATATTTTTCATCAGTATTCACACAGGAAAAAGTCAATGTGGTCGAGGAGAATACTGAGATTCAGGCTTTTAGACTAGATGGGATTGAGGTACTTAAGGAGGAGGTGTTAGCAATTCTTGAGAGTATGAAAATAGATAAGTCCCCTGGGCCGGATGGGATTTACCCTAGGATTCTCTGGGAGGCTAGGGAGGAGATTGCAGAGCCTTTGGCTTTGATCTTCATGTCGTCATTGGCTACAGGTATAGTGCCGGAAGACTGGAGGATAGTAAATGTTGTCCCCTTGTTCAAGAAGGGGAGTAGAGACCATCCTGGGAATTATAGACCGGTGAGCCTTACTTCTGTTGTGGGCAAAGTTTTGGAAAGAATTATAAGGGATAGGATTTATAATCATCTAGAGGGAAATAAATTGATTAGGGATAGTCAATATGGTTTTGTGAAGGGTAGGTCGTGCCTCACAAACCTTATCGAGTTTTTTGAAAAGGTGACCAAAGAGGTGGATAAGGGTAAGACAGTTGATGTGGTGTATATGGATTTTAGCAAAGCGTTTGATAAGGTTCCCCATGGTAGGCTACTGCAGAAAATGCAGATGCATGGGATTGAGGGTGATTTAGCAGTTTGGATCAGGAATTGGCTAGCTGATAGAAGACAGAGGGTGGTGGTTGATGGGAAATATTCAACCTGGAATTCAGTTACTAGTGGTGTACCTCAGGGATCTGTTTTGGGGCCACTGCTGTTTGTCATTTTTATAAATGACCTAGATGAGGGTGTAGAAGGATGGGTTAGTAAATTTCAACACCAAAGTCGGAGGAGTTGTAGACAGTGAGGATGGATGTTACAGTTTGCAGAGGGACATAGATAAGCTGCAGAGCTTGGCCGAGAGGTGGCAGATAGAGTTTAATGCGAAAAAGTGTGAGGTGATTCACTTTGGTAAGAGTAACAGGAGTACAGAATATAGGGCTAATGGAAGGACTCTTAGTAGTGTTGACGAGCAGAGAGATCTTGGGGTACATGTGCATAGATCCCTGAAAGTTGGCACCTAGGTTGATAAGGTTGTTAAGAAGGCGTATGGTGTGTTAGCTTTTATTGGTAGAGGGATTGAATTTCGGAGCCGTGAGGTCATGTTACAACTGTACAAAACTCTGGTGCGGCCGCACTTGGAGTATTGCGTATAGTTCTGGTCGCCGCATTATAAGAAAGATGTGGAGGCATTGGAAAGGGTGCAGAGGAGGTTGACCAGGATGTTGCCTGGTATGGTGGGAAGGTTTTACAAGGAAAGGCTGAGGGACTTGAGGTTATTTTCATTGGAGAGAAGAAGTTTACGAGGTGACCTGATTGAGGCATACAAGATGATCAAAGGATTAGATAGGGTGGACAGTGAGAACCTTTTTCCTCGGATGGTGATGGCTAACACAAGGGGACATTGCTTTAAATTAAGGGGTGGTAATTATAGGACAGATGTCAGAGGTAGGTTCTTTACTCAGAGGGTAGTAAGGGTGTGGAATGCCCTGCCTGCAGCAGTTGTGGACTCGCCAACTTTGAGGGTGTTCAAATGGTCAGTGGATAGGCATATGGATAACATTGGAATAGTTTAGGTTAGGGGGTCATTAGATTGGTTCCACTGGTCGGTGCAACATCGAGGGCCGAAGGGCCTGTACTGCGCTGGAATGTTCCATGTTCTAATTTTTGTCTTTTTGTGTCCTTAGGGACAATTAGAAATGGGTAACAGACAATGTCGTGGCCAGTTACTCCCTGAATCCTTGAATGATCAAAAAAAAATCAACATAATGCAATCCAATGATTCACTGAAAAAAGTCATTATTTATCTTTATGTTTTCAATAAACTTTAACCTTATATGTCAGAAAGAAATATGAGATTAATTTATGATATTAATATGTGGGATCCTAATAAAGCTGTAAGACTGTGGGAAGACACTGCTTCCATCTGACTGTCACACCACACACTGCAGTCAAGACCCAGTTCCCCACCATGTGCAGATTCTTCGACCTATCTTAACTGGCTGATATTTATAAAATGTTAGATACATTCTATGCAATTAATGTCATGGCCTTGCTCATTCATTATGGGAACTTCAAACTTGGCAGTTTCAGTTTGAAGTTAATTTTGGAAAACTTGTGTTTAACCAGTAAGAAATATCAGAGTGAGTGAATCAGTACAGCATAGGGAGAGAGACAAATTTTCAAGTTTGCTGAAGAAACCACAGTAATGGGTCAGATACGTGTTGATTGGTGAAGGCTGCCTTGAGTAGGAGCTCATAGAATGTATCTGCCATAGTTTCAAATAAATGTTTTGGCTGCACAGTGGTTAGGAACCTGGGTTCAATTCCAGCCTAGGGTCATGGCCTGTGTGGAGTTTGCACATTCTCCCCGTGCCTGTGTGGGTTTCCTCCGGGTGCTCCGGTTTCCTCTCACAGTCCAAAGATGTGCGGGTTAGGTCAATTGGCCATGATAAATTGTCCATACTGTCAGATAGATTAGCAGGGTAAATACATGGGGTTACAGGGATAGTGCTGGATGGGATTGCGCAAACCCCATGGGCCAAGTGTATTGACTCTGTCTACACTTCCCGCTGCCTCAGAAAAGCAGCCGGCATAATTAAGGACCCCACACACCCTGGGAATTCTCTTTTCCATCTCCATCCATCGGGAATAAGATACAAAAGTCTGAGGCCAAGTACCAACTGACTCAAGAATAGCTTCTTCCCTGCTGCTGTCAGACTTTTGAATGGACCCACCTCGTATTAAGTTGATCTTTCTCTGTACCCTCGCTGTGACTGGAACACAACATTCTGCACCCTCTTCTTTTCTTCTCTATGAACAGCATGCTTTGTCTGTATAGCCCAAGAAAGAACACTTTTCACTGTATAGTGCACTACACAGTACACGATGTGTACTAGAGAGCTTTAGAGTGCACTAGAGAGCTTTAGATTGGCTAGGAGGGAGTTGAAGAGGGAGTTAAGAAGGGCTAAAAGAGGACATGAGAAGACTTTGGCTGATAGGATTAAGGAGAATCCTAAGGCGTTCTATAGGTATGTTAAGAACAGAAGGTTGGTTAGGGCAAGATTGGGGCCAGTTACAGACAGCAGAGGGAAGTTGTGTGTGGAACCGGAAGAGATTGGAGAGGCATTGAACCAATATTTCTCTTCGGTGTTCACGCAGGGGGACATAAATGTAGCTGTGGAGAACATTGGGTTACAGGGTTGTAAACTGGATAGTATTGCAGTTGATAAGGAGGATGTGCTAGTTATTCTTGAGGGTTTGAAAATAAATAAGTTTCCTGGTCCGGATGGGATTTACCCTAGGATTCTCTGGGAGGCAAGAGAGGTGATTGCAGAGCCTCTGGCTCTGATCTTCAGGTCGTCATTGGTCTCTGGTGTAGTCCCGGAAGATTGGAGGTTAGCGAATGTTGTCCCATTGTTTAAGAAGGGGAACAGAGACTTCCCCGGGAATTATAGACCGGTGAGTCTCACTTCTGTTGTGGGCAAGGTTTTAGAAAAAATTATTAGGGATAGGATTTATAGTTATTTGGAGAGTAATGAATTGATTGGAGATAGTCAGCATGGTTTTGTAGCGGGTAGGTCGTGCCTTACTATCCTTATTGAGTTTTTTGAGAAAGTGACCAAAGAGGTGGATGGGGGCAAGGCAGTGGACGTGGTATATATGGACTTTAGTAAGGTGTTTGATAAGGTTCACCATGGTAGGCTTCTGCAGAAAATGCAGATGTATGGGATTGGGGGTGATCTAGGGAATTGGATCAGGAATTGGCTGGCGGATAGGAGACAGAGGGTGGTGGTTGATGGTAAATATTCGTCATGGAGTTCAGATATGAGTCGTGTGCCTCAGGGATCTGTTTTGGGGCCACTGCTGTTTGTAATTTTTATAAATGATCTGGATGAGGGTATAGTTGGGTGGATTAGTAAATTTGCTGATGACACCAAAGTTGGAGGTGTGGTAGATAGTGAGGAAGGGTGTCTTAGTCTACAGGGAGACTTGGTCAAGTTGCAGAGCTACGCCGAGAGGTGGCGGATGGAGTTTAATGCGGAGAAGTGTGAGGTAATTCACTTTGGTAGGAATAATGGATGTGTTGAGTATAGGGCTAACGATAGGACTCTGAATAGTGTGGATGAACAGAGGGATCTAGGTGTATGTGTACATAGATCCCTGAAAGTTGGGAATCAAGTAGATAGGGTTGTTAGGAAGGCATACGGTGTCTTGGCGTTTATTGGTAGGGGGACTGAATTTAGGAGTCGCAGCATCATGTTGCAACTGTACAAGACTCTGGTGCGGCCGCACTTGGAGTATTGTGTGCAGTTCTGGTCCCCACATTATAGGAAGGATGTGGAGGCTTTGGAGAGGGTGCAGAGGAGGTTTACTAGGATGTTGCCTGGTATGAAGAGGAGGTCTTATGAGGAGAGACTGAGAGATTTGAGGTTGTTTTCATTAGAAAGAAGGCAGCTGTGAGCGGACCTTATTGAAACATATAAGATGATTAGATGTTTAGATAGGGTGGACAGTGATAGCCTTTTTCCTCAGATGGAGAAAGCTAGCACGAGGGGGCATGGCTTTAAATTAAGGGGGGGTAGTTATAGGACGGATGTCAGGGGTAGGTTCTTTACCCAGAGGGTGGTGAGGGACTGGAATGCCCTGCCAGCTGCAGTTGTAAATGCGCTTAGTTTGGGGGCGTTTAAGAGATCTGTGGATAGGTTTATGGATGAAAAGGGATTGGTTTAGGTTAGTGGGTCATTGTTTTGTAACTGGTCGGCGCAACATCGTGGGTCGAAGGGCCTGTTCTGCGCTGTAATGTTCTATGTTCTATGCTCTAGACTACCTCTCATCGTACACTCTTTAAAAGTAAGGCTATCTAAAACTATGCTGCCCATAGCCTAAGTTGTACCAAGTGCTGGTCCCCATCACCCTGAGCAATATTATTCCCTGGTCCACAATGTCCCAATTTAAAAATTCTTATCCTTGTTTTCAAATCTCTCAATGTTTCTCCCAACCTCTGTAAACATCTCCAACACCTCAACCCTCCCAAATCTCTAAACCTCTCGAATTTTGGCTTTTTGTGATTTCCTGATCATCCTCGCTTCTCCACTCGTGGCCGTGCCTCCAGCAGCCGAGGCTACAAGTGCAGGAATTCCCTGTCTAACCCACTCTCATTCTTTAAGAGACTTCTTAAACTCCATCTTTTTGACCAAGCTTATGGTCACCTGTCCTAATATCTCCTTCTGGACTTCGGTGTCAAATGTTGTTTGGTTTATATTCCAGTGAAGTATCTTGGAACATTTTACTATGTTGAGAATGTTACACAAATCATACGGATACTGAAACTGAGCCACATCTACCAGGACTTTAAAGAAATAGTCTAAATGTGAGAATATTACAGTGAATCACTTGTTCAACATTTCCTGAGTTTGAGATGTTAGTTTGTGTTGGGTTATTGCAGAAAATGCGATAACAAGATTCTGTCCTGCACTGTGACTGAGGAGAAAGTAACGTGTCTGTTTTAAATGTTTAATATTCCAGCTTAACCCTGAGCTACAATAGGCAGTGATTTGAGAAGTTAATGACATGTGGTAGCCTTGAAGGAAGGCCAGAGATCGCTGCTTTGTACCTCAGAGAGTGGAACAGGGACTGAACTCAATGAAAACATTCACAGAGCAGCTTTCTGTATTTCACAGCTGAGTGTGTACAGCGACAGCTCACCCTGAAGCACTCAGACTGTGAAGGTCCAGCTTTCAATCAGCAATATCTGTTTACTGTCAAGACAAATGACAAAATCCTCCTCATGCATAACTCCTCTCGATTCTCTGTTCAAAAAGCAAAATTATTCTGGTTTCCCCAGCACCTTCCTTCACCACAGGACATCCCCAGGGTGACACACAGTCAATAAAATGCTCTGGAGTCTAGTCATTGCTGTGAGGTGACTTCCTGAATTGCCACATGTGCCAGCCTAAACCAGATCTGTAATGATTCCAGAGAGACTTTGATGTTAAGCTGGATAGAAGCTCAGAGTTTGACGATGTCACTAATATGGTGAATAGGGATTACGAAGGATTAAAGGGAAAATGTTGGAAATGCTGAGCGGGTTTGGCAGCATCTGTGGAAAGAGAAACAGAGTTTATTTGGAGCTGATTGTCAGCATATGGACAGGATGAACCAAATGGAATGTTTCCATGCTGTTTCATTTTGTTATCCTGTCTGGGTATCTGTTTAAATGCTGTTTATCTTTCACATCTTCCAGTTTGTCAGACTATCCAAAGGTCCATTGAGTTTGCGTGGGGATTTCCAGTCCCTCAGTTGGTGGGACAGGAAAACCTCAGGCTCCATCTTCCTCTCATATTAGAGTGAGGGAAGAGGTAAGGTGAGAGATGACAGCCCTTGACATCAAGACAGCTTTGGACTGTGGGTGGCATCAAGGAGCCCCAGCAAAACTGGAGTCAGTGGGAATCAGGGGGAAGCTCTCCTGGTTGGAGACATACCCGGCACTGAGGAAACTGGTTGTGATGGTTGGAGGTCAGTCATTTCAGCTCCAGGACATAGAACATTACAGCGCAGAACAGGCCCTTCGGCCCACGATGTTGCGCCGACCAGTTACAAAACAATGACCCACTAGCCTATACCAATCCCTTTTCGTCCATAAACCTATCCACAGATCTCTTAAACGCCCCCAAACTAGGTGCATTTACAACTGCAGCAGGCAGGGCATTCCAATCCCTCACCACCCTCTGGGTAAAGAACCTACCCCTGACATCAGTCCTATAACTACCCCCCCTTAATTTAAAATTGTGCCCCCTCGTGCTAGATTTCTCCATCCTAGGCAAAAGGCTATCACTATCTACCCTGTCTAAACCTCTAATCATCTTATATGTTTCAATAAGATCCCCTCTTAGCCGCCTTCTTTCCAGCGAAAACAACCCCAAATCTCTCAGTCTCTCCTCATGGGATCTCCCCTCCATACCAGGCAACATCCTGGTAAACCTCCTCTGCACCCTTTCCAAAGCCTCCACATCCTTCCTGTAATGTGGGAACCAGAACTGCACGCAAAACTCCAAGTGCGGCCGCACCAGAGTTGTGTACAGTTGCATCATGACGCTGCGACTCCTAAATTCAATCCCCCTACCAATAAACGCCAAGACACCGTATGCCTTCTTAACAACCTTATCTACTTGATTCCCAACTTTCAGGGATCTATGTACACATACACCTAGATCCCTCTGCTCCTCCCCACTATTCAAAGTCCTCCCGTTAGCCCTATACTCAACACATCTGTTATTCCTACCGAAATGAATTACCTCACACTTCTCCACATTAAACTCCATCCGCCACCTCGCGGCCCAGCTCTGCAACCTTTCTAAGTCACCCTGCAAACTGTGAACCCTTCCTCACAATCTACCACACCTCCGACTTTGGTGTCATCAGCAAACTTACTAATGCACCCAACTATACCCTCATCCAGATCATTTATAAAAAGTACAAACAGCAGTGGCCCCAAAACAGATCCCTGAGGCACACCACTCGTAACCGAACTCCATGACGAATATTTACCATCAACCACCACCCTCTGTCTCCTATCTGCTAGCCAATTCCTGATCCAATTACCTAGATCACCCCCAATCCCATACATCTGCATTTTCTGCAGAAGCCTACCATGGTGAACCTTAACAAATGCCTTGCTAAAATCCATATACACCACATCAACTGCCTTACCCCTATCCACCTCTTTGGTCACTTTCTCAAAGAACTCGATAAGGTTAGTAAGGCACGACCTACCCGCTACAAAACCATGCTGACTGTCTCTAATCAATTCATTACTCTCCAAATAACTATAAATCCTGTCTCTAATAATCCTTTCCAAAACATTACCCACCACAGAAGTAAGACTCACCGGTCTATAATTCCCAGGGAAGTCTCTTCTCCCCTTCTTAAACAATGGGACAACATTTGCTGTCCTCCAATCTTCCGGTACTATACCAGAGACCAACGACGACCTGAAGATCAGAGCCAGAGGCTCCGCAATCACCTCTCTTGCCTCCCAAAGAATCCTAGGGTAAATCCCATCCGGACCAGGGGACTTATCTATTTTCAAACCCTCTAAAATATCCAGCACATGCCCCGTATCAACTGCAATACTATCTATTTTACACCCCTGCACCCCAGTGTCCTCCTCAGCTACATGTCCCCTTGCGTGAACACCGAAGAGAAATATTGGTTCAACGCCTCTCCAATCTCCTCCGGTGCCACACACAACTTCCCTCTACTGTCTGTAACTGGCCCTAATCTTGCCCTAACCAACCTTCTGTTCTTGACATACCTGTAAAACGCCTTAGGGTTCTCCTTAATCCTATCAGGCAAAGTCATCTCATGTCCTCTTTTAGCCCTTCTTAACTCCCTCTTCAACTCCCTCCTAGCCAATCTAAAACTTTCTAATGCACTACCTGAGCCCTCAAGCCTCATCTGAACATAAGCCTCCTTTTTCTTCCTAACCAACGAATCAACTTTTTTAGTGCACCACGGTTCCCTGGGCCTACCAAATCCTCCTTGCCTGACAGGGATATACTTATCACAGACCCGCAATAGCTGCTCCTTGAAAAATCTCCACATCTCGGATGTTCCCAGTCCCTGTAATCTCCTAGTCCAACCAATGCTTCCTAATTCTCTCCTAATAGCCTCATAATTACCCTTCCCTCAGCTGAAACTACTGACCCGAGGTTCATGCCTATCCCTTTCCATCACTAAGGTGAACGTAACCGAATTGTGGTCACTATCCCCAAAATGCACACCAACTTCCAAGTCTAGCACCTGGTCTGGCTCATTACCCAGCACCAAATCCAATATAGCCTCACCTCTCTTCGGCCTATCTACATACTGAGTCAAAAAACCTTCCTGCACACTTTGAACAAAAACTGACCCCTCTAACGAGCTAGAGCTATAGCAATTCCAATCAACATGAGTAAAGTTAAAGTCCCCCATAACAATTACATCTCTGCAGGAGTCCCTCAGGGGGAGTGTCCGAGGCCCAACCACCTTCAGCTGCTTCATCAACGACCCTCCCTCCATCATAAGCTCAGGAGTGGGGATGTTCACTGACGATTGCACAATGTTCAGCATCATTCACAACTCCTCAGATACTGAAATAGTCCATGTTCAAATGCAGCGAGATCTGGACAATACCCAAGGTTCACAAGTAGCAAGTAACATTCGCACTACACAAGTCCCAGGCAATGACCATATCCACAAGAGAGGATCTAACCATCGCCCTTGACATTCAATGGTATTACCATTGTTGAATTCTCACTATCAACATCCTGAGGGCTACCATTGACCAGAAACTGAAATGGACTAGCCTCTTAAATACTGTGGCTACCAGAGCAGGTCAGAGGCTGGGAATCCTATGACTCCCCAAAGCTTGTTCTTCATCATCTACAAGAACACAAGTGTGATGGAATACTCTCTACTTGCCTGGATGGGTACAGCTCCTATAACACTCAGGAAGCTCAACACCATCCAGGACAAAGCAGTGCCGCTGGATTGCCAACTTTTCCACAAACATTCAATCACTCCACCACTGACGCATAGTGATAGCCGTGTGAACCATCTACAAGATGCACTGCAGGAACTCACCAAGATTCCTAAGACACAACCACCACCATCCAGAAAGACAAGGGCACCAGATACCTGGGATCATCATCATCTTATAATTCTCCTCCAGGCCACACATAGTTCTGATTTAGTAATATATTACCATTCCTTCACTGTTGTTGAGTTAAAATCCCTAGAATTCCCTCGACAGTACTCTTTAGTCTTAGAGGTGATCATATTGAGGTCTATAAAATAATGAGGGGCATAGATATGGGGTTTAATGGGATTGGGGGTTATAGATAGGTCTATAGATTGGTGGGGTTGATGTGATCGGCGCAACTCGAGGGCCGAAGGGCCTGTTTGTGCTGTAATGCTCTATGTTCTATGTTCTATAGATAAGATCTAAAGATAGATAAGTCAACAACTTTGCCCAAAGGTAGGGGAGTTTAAAACTAGAGGGCATAGGTTTAAGGTGAGAGGGGAGAGATACAAAAGTGTCCAGAGGAGCAATTTTTTCACTCAAAGGGTGGTGAGTGTCTGGAACAAGCTGCCGGAGGCAGTAGTAGAGGCGGGAACAATTTTATCATTGAAAAAGCATTTAGACAGTTACATGGGTACAATGGGCACAGAGGGATAAGGGCCAAATGCACGCAATTGGGATTAGCTTAATGAATAATATCATTGATGTCAACAAAACAAAGGAGATTGTCATCGACTTCAGGAGGTGCAAAGGAGAACATGCCGCTGTCTACATAAGAACATAAGAAATAGGAGCAGGAGTAGGCCATCTAGCCCTTCGAGCCTGCCCCGCCATTCAATAAGATCATGGCTGATCTGTCATGACTCAGCTCCACCTTCCCGCCCTCTCCCCATAACCCTTAATCCCCTCTCTTATCAAAAACCCATCAACCCGTTTCTTAAAAATATTTAGCGAGGCAGCCTCCACCACTTCAACAGGCAGAGAATTCCAGAGATTCACCACCCTTTGAGTGAAGAAGTTCCTCCTCAACTCTGTTCTAAACCGCCCCCCCTTTATCTTGAGGCTGTGCCCCCTAGTCCTACTGTCTTTTTTGAGCGGGAAGAGTCTCTCCACCTCTATCCTATCCATCCCATTCATCATCTTATACGTCTCAGTGAGATCTCCCCTCATTCTTCTAAACTCTAACGAGTACAAGCCTAGTTTATTCAGCCTCTCCTCATAGCTCAATCCCCTCAACTTCGGTATCAGCCGAGTAAACCTCCTCTGCACTCCCTCCAGGGCCAAAATATCTTTGCGCAAATGCGGCGACCAAAACTGCACACAGTACTCCAGCTGCGGCCTCACCAGTACCCTGTACAGTTGCAGCAAGACCTCCCTACTTTTATATTCAATCCCCCTCGCTATAAAGGCCAGCATCCCATTCGCCTTCTTGATCACCTGCTGCACCTGCAGACTGGGTTTTTGCGACTCGTGCACAAGGACCCCCAGGTCCCTCTGCACCGTAGCATGCTGCAGCTTTTCACCTTTTAAATAATAATCCCTCCTACTAGTATTTCTGCCAAAGTGAATAACCTCACACTTGCTAACATTGTACTCCATCTGCCAGGTCCTCGCCCACTCGCTCAGCCTATCCAGATCTCTCTGCAGACTTTCCACACCCTCTGCACAATTTGCTTTTCCACTCATCTTCTTAGGCTTGGGTTGTTCTTGTTGGAGCAGAGAAGACTGAGGGGCGACCCTATCGAGGGTACAAGGTTATTCGGGACATGGACTGAGTGGATAAGGAGCAGCTGTTCCCCTTATTTGAAGGTCCTGTCAGGAGGGGACATAGGTTCAAGGTGAGGGGCAGGATGTTTTGGGGGGATTTGAGAAGAAACTGTTTTATCCAGAGAGTGGTGAGGGTCTGGAATGTGCTGCCTGGGAGGGTGGTAGAGGTGGGTTGCCGCACATCCTTTGAAAAGTACCTGGATGAGTACTTGGCACACCCTAACATTGAAGCCTGTGGACCAAGTGCTAGCAAGACGGGATTAGGTTGGAGGTCAGGTATTTCTCACATGTGAGTGCAGACTCAATGGGCTGAAGGGCCTTTTCTGCATTGTATGATTCTACAATTCTATGAGATGCTGGAAGAGAAGGAAAATTACTCATTTTAGCCATGTAGTGTTTACTAAGTTAAAGCTAATAGACTTCTGTTTATAAAAAGAAATGGTTCCCTGGGGATTTTGAGTAAAGAAATGGAAGGTGGGTTTAGATTGACAGGGTCATGTGATGATGTGGTTAATAAGAAGAGCTAGGATTCTGGTTAAGGTTTGTTTAAAGACAGAGGTCTCCGAGCTGTTCTCTGTACAATATTGCTCTAAAATTTAAAGTGGTTTTTGAGTTTGAAAGGAGAATGTTGCTGCTTTGGAATTGAAACAGTGATAAGTCAGAGATCAGAATTATTTCTTTTCATAGAACATAGAACATAGAACATTACAGCGCAGAACAGGCCCTTCGGCCCACGATGTTGCACCGACCAGTTTTTTTTTAAAAAAACAATGACCCACTAACCTAAACCAATCCCTTTTCATCCATAAACCTATCCACAGATCTCTTAAACGCCCCCAAACTAGGTGCATTTACAACTGCAGCAGGCAGGGCATTCCAGTCCCTCACCACCCTCTGGGTAAAGAACCTACCCCTGACATCTGTCCTATAACTACCCCCCCTTAATTTAAAATCGTGCCCCCTCGTGCTAGCTTTCTCCATCCTAGGAAAAAGGCTATCACTGTCCACCCTATCTAAACCTCTAATCATCTTATATGTTTCAATAAGATCCCCTCTTAACCTCCTTCTTTCCAGCGAAAACAACCTCAAATCCCTCAGTCTCTCCTCATAGGACCTCCCCTCCATACCAGGCAACATCCTGGTAAACCTCCTCTGCACCCTCTCCAAAGCCTCTACATCCTTCCTGTAATGTGGGGACCAGAACTGCACACAAAACTCCAAGTGCGGCCGCACCAGAGTTGTGTACAGTCGCATCATGACGCTGCGACTCCTAAATTCAATCCCCCTACCAATAAACGCCAAAACTCCGTATGCCTTCTTAACAACCTTATCTACTTTCAGCTTTTAACTTTTGTTCAAACGTTAAGAGTTGAGCTGCTTCATTTTGTGAGAGTCACAATTAAATTGCTTTATTAAGTAAAGTTTGATTTACTATAAAATATCCTTTATTTGTCAGTGGAATTATTCCTGGAATGAAGTATCCTATTCTTACACATATGCCAAAATAGAAAAGTTGTTGGATTTCGTCAGGGATCCGACTGTAATTTGAGATTCTGGTCCAGCACTCAAACTCCAGAGAACACAGAATAAAGGTAACTGACAAAAAAACTAAAGGTTCCATGAGGAAGTACTTTGTTTTTACCAAATTGACACTATTCTCCCCTGAATCTGACTGAGTAGGGTTCCATTCATAGACATGCAGGGTAGAATAGGTGTAGGGTGATGTGGCGGCGCGGGCTCGTTGGGCCGAAGGGCCTGTTTCCCGTGCTGGATTGTTCTTTGTTCTTTGTGAACAGAGGACATGATTGTAGTGTGATCATTTACACTTTTTAATGACACTACACTCTCTGGTTTAATCAGTGATTGTCTAACAGGCCAGGGAAAGCAAATTCAACAGTAACTTTCAAGAGAGAATTAGATAAATACTGACAATAAGAAATGTGTAGGGCTGCAGAGAGGAGAGTGGAGCTAATTTGTCAGCTCTTTGAGAAAGTGCAGGCGTATTGGTGAGGCTGGGGCAATAAATGTTGATCTAAGCCAATGACACCCACAAGCAGCAGAAGAATGGAGCAAACACTTTGTTGAGGTTCTGAGTGTTTGGGTAGGGAGATGGGTAAATGGCAGCTTCTCCAGCGCGGAAAGGCTAATAGACCAATCTGTATTCCTGTTTCTTTCTGAAGCTCATACATTTACAAGTTTGTGCGTCAGTTGAACAATTTGAGGGTTGATTTATTCTGATGCAGAGTCTATTTGGCATCACATTTGCCACGAGTCAGACACAGTGGAATAAGTGATAAAGGAATAATAAATCATTCCGAATCGAAGCACAGCTGAACATTATTGCACACTGGAGGCATTTTATTGCTGCAATGATAGCTACAAATAAATCATATGAACAGCTTCAATAATTTTACACAGCTATTGAAAATATTGCAATTCCTGATTCATAGTATTAATAAGAATTTGAAGAGACCAAGTCATATTTATATATCTCCAAATTTATTACACAGAGGCTCCTCCAAGGTGCTCAGTCCATCACTGAATCATATTCAAGTGTAGTTGCCGTTATAGTGTTGGTGAAGAAGACAGCTATTCAGTACACAGCAAGATCCCCAAAACACAAAGAAGATTATTATCTGTTTCAGTTGCTTTAGGTGATGCTGGTGGACTGAGGAAATTTCCCTTAAATTGATGCCAAGAATATCTACATGTAGAGAAAGTATCATTTTTCCAATATTACTGTGGGTGACTAAGAAGTAAGATTATGGGGCTGTGTGTATGCCTGTGTGTCCTTGTGTGATTAATTCAATAGAAGTGAAGAGAGGGAATTGCGATGAGGAGACTGGGACGGAGGAGGTTCACTCCCAGGTCGGGGAGGACCGCAGGCAGTATGGGAGTGAGGTTAGACAGGGGGTGGAGAAGGGAAATGCCCAGACTGAGGGGCTGAAGTGTATATATTTTAATGCAAGGAGTGTAGTGAATAAGGTAGATGAGCTTAGGGCGTGGATTGCTGCTTGGGAATGTGATGTGGTGGCCATTACGGAGACTTGGATGTCTCAGGGACAGGACTGGGTACTTCAGGTGCCAGGTTTCAGATGCTTCAGGAAGGACAGGGAGGGTGGCAGAAGAGGTGGTGGAGTGGCACTGTTAATCAGGGACAGTGTCATGGCTGCAGAGAAAGAGGATGCCGTGGAGGGACTTTCTACAGAGTCTCTGTGGGTGGAAGTTACGAACAGCAAAGGGTCGAAAACTTTGCTGGGTGTATTCTATAGGCCGCCCAATAGTGACAGGGAAGTTGAAGTGCAGATAGGGAACCAGATTCTGGAGAAATGTATTAAAAACAGAGTTGTCGTGATGGGAGACTTCAATTTCCCAAACATCGACTGGAATAGAACATAGAACATTAGAACACAGAACATTACAGCGCAGAACAGGCCCTTCGGCCCACAATGTTGCGCCGACCAGTTACAAAACAATGACCCACTAGCCTAAACCAATCCCTTTTCGTCCATAAACCTATCCACAGATCTCTTAAACGCCCCCAAACTAGGCACATTTACAACTGCAGCTGGCAGGGCATTCCAGTCCCTCACCACCCTCTGGGTAAACAACCTACCCCTGACATCAGTCCTATAACTATCCCCCCTTAATTTAAAGTCGTGCCCCCTCGTGCTAGCTTTCTCCATCCTAGGAAAAAGGCTATCACTATCTACCCTGTCTAAACCTCTAATCATCTTATATGTTTCAATAAGGTCCCCTCTTAGCCGCCTTCTTTCCAGCAAAAATAACCCCAAATCTCTCAGTCTCTCCTCATAGGATCTCCCCTCCATACCAGGCAACATCCTGGTAAACCTCCTCTGCACCCTCTCCAAAGCCTCCACATCCTTCCTGTAATGTGGGGACCAGACCTGCACACAGTACTCCAAGTGCGGCCGCACCAGAGTTGTGTACAGTTGCATCATGACGTTGCGACTCCTAAATTCAATCCCCTTACCAATAAACGCCAAGACACCGTATGCCTTCTTAACAACCTTATCTACTTGATTCCCAACTTTCAGGGATCTATGTACACATACACCTAGATCCCTCTGCTCCTCCACACTATTCAAAGTCCTCCCGTTAGCCCTATACTCAACACATCTGTTATTCCTACCGAAATGAATTACCTCACACTTCTCCACATTAAACACCATCCGCCACCTCACAGCCCAGCTCTGCAACCTTTCTAAGTCACCCTGCAAACTATGACACCCTTCCTCACAATCTACCACACCTCCGACTTTGGTGTCATCAGCAAGGGAAGTAAGGGAAGATACGAAGAAGTCAGGAAGTTACTTGGACAAATAAACTGGAAGGAGGTGTTCTTAGGGAAAAGTACCGAAGGAAGGTGGCGGATATTCAAGGAATGTTTGTCTGGCGCTCTGCATGACAATGTTCCGATGAGACAAGGGGGTTTTGGTAGGTCGCGGGAACCGTGGTGCACGAAGGCTGTGTTGAACCTAGTCAGGAGGAAAAGGAAGGTGTACAAAAGGTTCAGGGAACTAGGAGAGGTTAAGGATCTTGAAGAATATAAGGACTGTAGAAAGGAGGTTAAAAGGGAAATTAGGAGAGCCAGAAGGGGTCATGAGAAGACCTTGGCGGGTAAGATTAAGGAAAATCCCAAGGCATGGTTTTGTAGCGGGTAGGTCATGCCTTACTAACCTTATCGAGTTCTTTGAGAAAGTGACCAAGGAGGTGGATGGGGGTAAGGCAGTGGACGTGGTATATATGGATTTTAGCAAGGCGTTTGATAAGGTTCACCATGGTAGGCTTCTGCAGAAAATGCAGATGTATGGGATTGGGGGTGATCTAGGGAATTGGATCAGGAATTGGCTAGCAGATAGGAGACAGAGGGTGATGGTTGATGGGAAATATTCGTCATGGAGTTCGGTTACGAGTGGTGTGCCTCAGGGATCTGTTTTGGGGCCACTGCTGTTTGTAATTTTTATTAATGATCTGGATGAGGGTATAGTTGGGTGCATTAGTAAGTTTGCTGATGACACCAAAGTCGGAGGTGGGGTAGATTGTGAGGAAGGGTGTCATAGTTTGCAGGGTGACTTAGACAGGTTGCAGAACTGGGCTGTGAGGTGGCAGATGGAGTTTAATGCGGAGAAGTGTGAGGTAATTCATTTCGGTAGGAATAACAGATGTGTTGAGTATAGGACTAACGGGAGGACTTTGAATAGTGTGGATGAACAGAGGGATCTAGGTGTATGTGTACATAGATCCCTGAAAGTTGGGAATTAAGTAGATAAGGTTATAGAACATAGAACATTACAGCACAAACAGGCCCTTCGGCCCTCGAGTTGCGCCGATCACATCAACCCCACCAATCTATAGACCTATCTATAACCCCCAATCCCATTAAACCCCATATACTCATCCAGAAGTCTTTTAAAAGACCCCAGCGAGTTCGCCTCCACCACCGATGACGGCAGCCGATTCCATTCACTCACCACCCTCTGAGTGAAAAACTTACCCCTAACATCACCTCTGTACTTCCCTCCCTGTACCTTAAATCTGTGTCCTCTCGTAGCGACCATTTCAACCCGGGGAAATAGCCTCTGAGAGTCCACCTTATCTATTCCTCTCAACATTTTATAAACTTCTATCAGGTCGCCTCTCAACCTTCGCCTCTCTAGGGAAAAGAGTCCCAGCTCCCTCAACCTATCAAGGTTGTTAAGAAGGCATATGGTGTCTTGGCGTTTATTGGTAGGGGGATTGAATTTAGGAGTTGCAGCGTCATGTTGCAACTGTACACAACTCTGGTGTGGCCGCACTTGGAGTACTGTGTGCAGTTCTGGTCCCCACATTACAGGAAGGATGTAGAGGCTTTGGAGAGGGTGCAGAGGAGGTTTACCAGGATGTTGCCAGGTATGGAGGGGAGATCCTATGAGGTGAGACTGAGGGATTTGGGGTTGTTTTCACTGGAAAGAAGGAGGCTAAGAGGAGATCTTATTGAAACATATAAGATGATTAGAGGTTTAGATAGGGTGGATAGTGATAGCCTTTTTCCTCGGATGGAGAAAGCTAGCACGAGGGGGCATGGCTTTAAATTAAGGGGTGGTAGTTATAGGATGGATGTCAGGGGTAGGTTCTTTACCCAGAGGGTGGTGAGGGACTGGAATGCCCTGCCTGCTGCAGTTGTAAATGCGCCTAGTTTGGGGGCGTTTAAGAGATCTGTGGATAGGTTTATGGACGAAAAGGGATTGGTTTAGGCTAGTGGGTCAGTGTTTTTTTTAAAAAACTGGTCGGCGCAACATCGTGGGCCGAAGGGCCTGTTCTGCGCTGTAATGTTCTATGTTCTATGTATGTTCTATAAATATGTGAAAGGTAAAAGGGTGAGAAGGGAAAGGATAGGACGTATAAAAGATGAAGGGGGAAAGGTCTGTGTGGAACCAGAAGAAATGGCGGAGGTGATTAATGAGTACTTTGCCTCAGTATTCACAGTGGAAGCTGATTTGGGAGATCTTGCTATGGACTTGCAGCAGATGGAAAAGATTGAGTACGTGGACATTAAGGAGGAGGATGTGTTAGAACTTTTGAATTCCATCAAGGTAGATAAGTCGCGGGAACCAGATGGGATGTACCCCAGGATACTGTGGGAGGCGAGAGAAGTGATTGCAGAGCCCCTGGCGATGATCTTTGCATCGTCAATGGAGACGGGAGAGGTTCCGGAGGATTGGAGGATTGCGGATGTAGTTCCTATTTTCAAGAAAGGGAACAGAGATAGCCCGGGAAATTACCGCCCGGTGAGTCTGACCTCAGTGGTTGGTAAGCTGATGGAGAGGCTTCTGAGGGACAAGATTTACGAACATTTGGAGAGGTTTGACATGATCAGGAATAGTCAGCATGGATTTGTCAAGGGCAGGTCGTGCCTTACGAGCCTAGTTGAGTTCTTCGATAATGTGACTGAACACATTGACGAAGGAAGTGCCGTGGACGTAGTGTACATGGACTTCAGCAAGGCTTTTGATAAGGTCCCCCATGCAAGACTTCTTGAGAAGGTGAGAGGGCATGGGATCCAAGGGCCTTTGGCCTTGTAGATCCAGAACTGGCTTGCCTGCAGAAGGCAGAGAGTGGTTGTGGATGGGGCTTTTTCTGAATGGAGGTCAGTCACCAGTGGAGTGCCCCAGGGATCTGTTCTGGGACCCTTGCTGTTTGTCATTTTCATAAATGACCTGGATGAGGAAGTGGAGGGATGGGTTAGCAAGTTCACCGATGACACTAAGGTCGGCGGTGTTGTGGATGGTCTGGAAGGATGTCAAAAGTTGCAGCAGGACATAGATAGGATGCAGGACTGGGCGGAGAAGTGGCAGATGGACTTCAACGCGGATAAATGCGTAGTCGTCCATTTTGGCAGAACCAACGTGATGAACGAGTACACTATCAAGGACAGGAGTCTTAGTCGTGTTGAAGAGCAGAAGGATCTTGGGGTCCGGGTCCACAGGACTCTTAAATTGGCCTCGCAAGTGGAAGAGGTGGTCAAGAAGGCGTATGGTGTACTGGCCTTCATTAATCGAGGGATTGAGTTTAGGAGTCGGGAGGTAATGCTGCAACTTTACAGGACCCTTGTCAGGCCTCATTTGGAGTACTGTGCGCAGTTCTGGTTGCCTCACTATAGGAAAGACGTAGAAGCTATTGAAAGGGTACAAAGGAGATTTACAAGGATGTTGCCTGGACTGGGAGGCATGCCTTATGAAGTTAGGCTGAGGGAACTGGGTCTCTTTTCCCTGGAGAGACGAAGGTTGAGAGGCGACCTGACAGAGGTTTATAAAATGTTGAGAGGAATAGATAGGGTGGACTCTCAGAGGCTATTTCCCCGGGTTGAAATGGTCGCTACGAGAGGACACAGATTTAAGGTGCGGGGAGGGAAGTTCAGAGGTGATGTTAGGGGTAAGTTTTTCACTCAGAGGGTGGTGAGTGAATGGAATCGGCTGCCGTCAGTGGTGGTGGAAGCGAACTCGCTGGGGTCTTTTAAAAGACTTCTGGATGAGTATATGGGGTTTAATGGGATTGGGGGTTATAGATAGGTCTGTAGGTTGGTAGGTGTTGATGTGATCGGCGCAACTCGTGGGCCGAAGGGCCTGTTTGTGCTGTAATGTTCTATGTTCTATGAATATTTAAGATAAGATCGAAAACTGTGTGAGACTGGGTGACATGCTGGTGAAGTGAGCATCCTCCAGGCACCCCCAGGGTACAGTTTGTTTTAGAAAGTAAGGTTTTGTTACAATCCTTGGATAACAATTGTCACAATAAATATTGTGAGTAGCTCGGGTCCCAGCACTGATCACTGCCTGACACAAGGAAAAAGATCTCTTTATTCCTACTCCTTGTTCCCTCTGTGCCGACCAGTTTTCTATCCATCTCAATACACTTCCCCCAATTATATGTGCTTTAATTTTATGGGCTAATCTCCAATGTGGGGCTTTGTCGAAAGCCTTTGGGAATTTCAAATAAGCCTCATCCAAATATCCCCCTCATCAACTCTATTCGATACATCCGCAAAGAATTACAGCAGATTTATCAAGCATGATTTCCCCTTCATAAACCTCTGCCGACTCTGTCAACCCTGTCATTGTTTTTCAAATCTTCTGCTATTAAATATTTGATTATAGATTCCAGAATTTTCCCCACTACTGACATCAGGCTGACTGGTTTATAATTCCCTGTTTTCTCTCTACCTTCTTTTTTCAATAGTGCAGTTACATTAGCTACCCCATAATCGGTAGGAACTGTTTCAAAATCCAATCCCACATTCTCCAACATTTCTGGGAAGTTCTCTATGTCTTCCTTTTTGAAGTCAGAACCAAAATATGTGGTCAGTTGGTCAGTCATTTTTTTGTTCTCCATTCTAAATTTTCCAGTTTAGATTTGTCTTCACCAATCTTTTTCTCCTTGCACAAGGTGAGGTCCCAGAGGATTGGCGGATTGCAAATGTAGTACCGTTGTTTAAGAAGGGTCAGAGGGATAACCCAGGGAACTATAGGCCAGTGAGCTTGACTTCAGTTATAGGCAAGATAATGGAGAGGATCCTCAAGGGTAGGATGTATGAGCATCTGGAGCGCTGCAATCTGATCAGGGATACGCAGCATGGCTTCGTTACAGGGAGGTCGTGCCTTACGAATCTATTGGAATTTTTTGAAGAGGTGACAAAAACGGTTGACGAAGGACAAGCCGTTGATGTTGTCTATATGGATTTCAGTAAAGCGTTTGACAAGGTCCCTCACGGTAGGCTGATAGAAAAGGTGAAGGCTCATGGGATACAAGGCCAGGTATGTAGATGGGTGGAGAACTGGCTTGGGAGGAGGAGACAGCGGGTAGTAGTGGAGGGCTCCTTTTCCAATTGGAGGTCTGTCACCAGTGGTGTGCCGCAGGGCTCGGTACTAGGACCTCTACTATTTGTAGTATATATTAATGACTTGGAAGAGTCATTAATATATTGTTCCTGTGGAGCAGAGTCGAGAGGCAGCGATTTTTGGGCGAGTGAGGAGGCAGCAAAAAGGTATATTTTTCAGTTTATACTGGGTAACTTTTTATTTTAGTTTTAAAGTCGCGAGTTTCGGCGTTTTTTTTTAAAAATTAGTTAGAAACCGGAAGTCGTCACTAGGGCGCTTGCCGGTACTTGTAGTTTTTTTTTCTCGGGCCCCTAACCCTATAAATTAGTGCAGAGAGGATACCCGATTCTCTACACTGGTAGAGAATCCCACCCTTCCACCTCCTCTAACCTAATTATAAGGGAAGGTTTTTTTTTAAATATTTTTATTTTTCTGCTGGGAACTGATTCAGGGATGGCAGTTCAGGCTGTAAGCTGCATCTCCTGTGGGATGTATGTAGTGAGGGAGTCCAGCAGTGTTTCAGGTGGTTTTACTTGTGGGAAGTGTGTAAAAGTGCAGTTTCTGGAGGAGCGTGTAAAGGAGCTGGAGGTGGAATTAGAGGAGCTCCGCATAATCCGGAAAGTGGAGGAGGACATAGAAAGGAGTTATAAGGAGATAGTTACTCCTAGAAATGAGTCTTGGGTCACTGCCAGGAGGAGGGGAAAGAAGCAGTTGGGGGGTCAATCCCCTGGGGCTGTTCCCCTCCAAAATAGGTTTTCGGTCCTGGAGGCTACAGTTGAGGAGGAATCAACTGGGGATAGCCAAAGGGAGCAGGTCTCTGGGGGTGAGCCTATTGGGAAACCTTAGGTGGTGAGGGATAAGAGGTTGGGCCTCGTGATTGGGGACTCCACAGTTAAGGGGACGGATTGGAGAGTTGGAGGTAAGGGTAGGGACTCGGGGCTGGTGTGTTGCCTACCTGGGGCTGGGGTCCGGGATATATCGGACAGGGTATTCAGGACTCTTAGGGGAGAGGGAGATCAACCCCAAGTTATAGTTCATGTGGGGACACATGACATAGGGAGATTAAGGGATGGGGATATTAAGCAAAGATTTATGGAGTTGGGGTGGAAACTAAAGGCCAAGTCTGGAAGAGTAGTTATATCCGGACTCTTGCCTGTGCCACGGGATAGTTTAGAGAGGAATAGAGAGAGGGAAAGTTTGAACACGTGGCTGAGGGGATGGTGCAGGAGGGAGGGGTTCAGGTACTTGAACAATTGGGGCTCATTCTGGGGAAGGTGGGACCTCTATATGAGTGATGGTTTACACCTGAACCAGAGGGGAATCAATATCCTGGGGGGTAAATGTGCAAAGGCTATGCGAGGAGGTTTAAACTGATTTGGAGGGGGGGTGGGATCTTGAGTAGAGGGGGTGAAAGTGAGGGGGGCATAGATGGGGAATGCAAGGCACGGCGTAGTGGGGGTGGGGCGGAGCAGGGTTTGAAATGCATGTACTTTAATACTTTAAAGGTAGGGGAGGACCGCAGGCAATATGGGAGGGAGGTTAGACATAGAACATAGAACATTACAGCGCAGAACAGGCCCTTCGGCCCACGATGTTGCGCCGACCAGTTACAAAACAATGACCCACTAGCCTAAACCAATCCCTTTTCATCCATAAACCTATCCACAGATCTTTTAAACGCCCCCAAACTAGGTGCATTTACAACTGCAGCTGGCAGGGCATTCCAGTCCCTCACCACCCTCTGGGTAAAGAACCTACCCCTGACATCTGTCCTATAACTACCCCCCCTTAATTTAAAATCGTGCCCCCTCGTGTTAGCTTTCTCCATCCTAGGAAAAAGGCTATCACTATCTACCCTGTCTAAACCTCTAATCATCTTATATGTTTCAATGAGATCCCCTCTTAGCCGCCTTCTTTCCAGCGAAAACAACCCCAAATCACTCAATCTCTCCTCATAGGATCTCCCCTCCATACCAGGCAACATCCTGGTAAACCTCCTCTGCACCCTCTCCAAAGCCTCTACATCCTTCTTGTAATGTGGGGACCAGAACTGCACACAAAACTCCAAGTGCGGCCGCACCAGAGATGTGTACAGTTGCATCATGACGCTACGACTCCTAAATTCAATCCCCCTACCAATAAACGCCAAAACTCCGTATGCCTTCTTAACAACTTTATCTACTTGATTCCCAACTTTCAGGGATCTATGTACACATACACCTAGATCCCTCTGCTCCTCCACACTATTCAAAGTCCTCCCGTTAGCCCTATACTCAACACATCTGTTATTCCTACCGAAATGAATTACCTCACACTTCTCCACATTAAACTCCATTCGCCACCTCTCAGCCCAGCTCTGCAACCTTTCTAAGTCATCCTGCAAACTATGACACCCTTCCTCACAATCTACCACACCTCCGACTTTGGTGTCATCAGCAAACTTACTAATCCACCCAACTATACCCTCATCCAGATCATTAATAAAAATTACAAACAGCAGTGGCCCCAAAACAGATCCCTGAGGCACACCACTTGTAACCGAACTCCATGACGAATATTTCCCATCAACCACCACTCTCTGTCTCCTATCTGCTAGCCAATTCCTGATCCAATTACCTAGATCACCCCCAATCCCATACATCTGCATTTTCTGCAGAAGCCTACCATGGTGAACCTTATCAAACGCCTTGCTAAAATCCATATACACCACATCAACTGCCTTACCCCTATCCACCTCTTTGGTCACTTTCTCAAAGAACTCGATAAGGTTAGTAAGGCATGACCTACCCGCTACAAAACCGTGCTGACTATCTCTAATCAACTCATTACTTTCCAAATAACTATAAATCCTGTCTCTAATAATCCTTTCCAAAACCTTACCCACCACAGAAGTAAGACTCACCGGTCTATAATTCCCAGGGAAGTCCCTTCTCCCCTTCTTAAACAATGGGACAACATTTGCTGTCCTCCAATCTTCTGGTACAATACCAGAGACTAACGACGACCTGAAGATCAGAGCCAGAGGCTCCGCAATCACCCCTCTTGCCTCCCAAAGAATCCTAGGGTAAATCCCATCTGGACCAGGGGACTTATCTATTTTCAAACCCTCTAAAATATCCAGCACATCCCCCGTATCAACTGCAATACTATCTATTTCACACCCCTGCACCCCAGTGTCCTCCTCAGCTACATTCCTGTCCCCTTGCGTGAACACCGAAGAGAAATATTGGTTCAACGCCTCTCCAATCTCCTCCGGTTCCACACACAACTTCCCTCTACTGTCTGTAACTGGCCCTAATCTTGTCCTAACCAACCTTCTGTTCTTGACATACCTGTAAAACGCCTTAGGGTTCTCCTTAATCCTATCAGCCAAAATCATCTCATGCCCTCTTTTGGCCCTTCTTAACTCCCTCTTCAACTCCCTCCTAGCCAATCTAAAACTTTCTAATGCACTACCTGAGCCCTCAAGCCTCATCCGAACATAAGCCTCCTTTTTCTTCCTAACCAACGAATCAACTTTTTTGGTGCACCACGGTTCCCTGGGCCTACCAAATCCTCCTTGCCTGACAGGGATATACTTATCACAGACCCGCAATAGCTGCTCCTTGAAAAATCTCCACATCTCGGATGTTCCCAGTCCCTGTAATCTCCCATTCCAACCAATGCTTCCTAATTCTTTCCTAATAGCCTCATAATTACCCTTCCCCCAGCTGAAACTACTGACCCGAGGTTCATGCCTATCCCTTTCCATCACTAAGGTGAACGTAATCGAATTATGATCACTATCCCCAAACTGTACACCAACTTCCAAGTCTAGCACCTGGTCTGGCTCATTACCGAGCACCAAATCCAATATAGCCTCACCTCTCGTCGGCCTATCTACATACTGAGTCAAAAAACCTTCTTGCACACTTTGAACAAAAACTGACCCCTCTAACGAGCCAGAGCAGTAGCAATTCCAATCTACATGAGTAAAGTTAAAGTCCCCCATAACAATCACCCTATTACTTTCACTCCTAACAAGGATCGTCTCCGCAATCCTTTCCTCAACCTCCCTAGAACTTTTTGGAGGTCTATAAAAGACTCCCAACAGGGTGACCTCTCCTCTCCTATTTCTAATCTCCGCCCATATTACCTCAACAGACAAGTCCTCATCAAAGTTCCTCTCTGACACTGAGATACAGTCCTTGACCAATAATGCTACCCCACCCCCCCTTCTACCTCCTTGTCTACTCCGATTAAAGCATTTGTACCCCGGGACCTGCAACATCCATTCCTGACCCTGCTCTATCCAAGTCTCTGAAATGGCCACAACATCGAAGTCCCAGGTACTGGTCCACGCTGCAAGTTCATCCACCTTATTGCGAATACTCCTCGCATTAAAGTATACACATTTCAAACCACATTCCAAACCCTGTTCCGCCCCTCTCCCGCAATGCCGGGCATTGCAGTCCCCATCTACGCCCCCCTCACTTTCACCCCCTCTACTCAGGATCCCACCCCCCCTCTGAATCAGTTTAAACCACTCTGCATAACCTTAACAAATTTACCTCCCAGGATATTTGTTCCCCTTTGGTTCAGGTGAATCCCATCCCTCTGATAAAGGTCCCACCTTCCCCAGAACGAGCCCCAATTGTTCAAGTACTTAAACCCCTCCCTCCTGCACCATCCCCTCAGCCACGAGTTCAAGCTTTCCCTCCCTCTATTCCTCTCTAAACTATCCCGTGGCACAGGCAAGAGTCCAGAGATAACCACTCTGTCTGTCTTGGCCTTTAGCTTCCACCCCAACTCCATGAATCTCTGTTTAATGTCCCCTTCCCTTAGCCTTCCTATATCATGCGTCCCCACATGAATAATAACTTGGGGTTGATCCCCCTCTCCCCTGAGAGTCTTGAATATCCTCTCTGAGACATCCTGGACCCCAGCCCCTGGTAGGCAACACACCAGCCCTGAGTTCCTATCATTGTTACTGACTCTCCTATCCGTCCCTTTAACGGTGGAGTCCCCAATTACAAGACCTAATCTTTGGCTACCCCTAACCACCTGAGCTTTTACAGTAGGCTCATCCCCAGAGACCTGCTCCCTTTGGCTATCCCCAGTTGATCCCTCCTCAACTGTAGCCTCCAGGACCGAAAACCTATTTTGGAGGGGAACAGCCCCAGGGGGTGGAGAAGGGAAATGCCCAGACTGAGGGGCTGAAGTGTATATATTTTAATGCAAGGAGTATAGTAAATAAGGTAGATGAGCTTAGGGCGTGGATAGCTGCTTGGGAATGTGATGTGGTGGCCATTACGGAGACTTGGATGTCTCAGGGACAGGACTGGGTACTTCAGGTGCCAGGTTTCAGATGTTTCAGGAAGGACAGGGAGGGTGGCAGAAGAGGTGGTGGAGTGGCACTGTTGATCAGGGACAGTGTCATGGCTGCAGAGAAAGAGGATGCCGTGGAGGGACTTTCTACAGAGTCTCTGTGGGTGGAAGTTACGAACAGCAAAGGGTCGAAAACTTTGCTGGGTGTATTCTATAGGCCGCCCAATAGTGACAGGGAAGTTGAAGTGCAGATAGGGAACCAGATTCTGGAGAAATGTATTAAAAACAGAGTTGTCGTGATGGGAGACTTCAATTTCCCAAACATCGACTGGAATATCCCTAGGGTAAGGGGTTTGGCTGGAGAGGAGTTTGTTAGGTGTGTTCAGGAAGGTTTCCTGACACAGTATGTGGACAAGCCTACGAGGGGAGAGGCTGTACTTGACCTGCTACTGGCGAATGAACCAGGGCAGGTGATGGATCTCTCGGTAGGAGAGCACCTTGGGAATGGTGACCATAATTCTATCTCCTTCACAATTGCATTGGAACGAGATAGGATCAGACAGGCTAGGAAGGTGTTTGTCTGGAGTAAGGGGAGATACGAGGAAGTCAGGAAGTTACTTGGACAAATAAACTGGAAGGAGGCGTTCTTAGGGAAAAGTACCGAAGGAAGGTGGCGGATATTCAAGGAATGTTTGTCTGGCGCTCTGCATGACAATGTTCCGATGAGACAAGGGGGTTTTGGTAGGTCGCGGGAACCGTGGTGCACGAAGGCTGTGTTGAACCTAGTCAGGAGGAAAAGGAAGGTGTACAAAAGGTTCAGGGAACTAGGAGAGGTTAAGGATCTTGAAGAGTATAAGGACTGTAGAAAGGAGGTTAAAAGGGAAATTAGGAGAGCCAGAAGGGGTCATGAGAAGACCTTGGCGGGTAAGATTAAGGAAAATCCCAAGGCCTTCTATAAATATGTGAAAGGTAAAAGGGTGAGAAGGGAAAGGATAGGACCTATAAAAGGTGAAGGGGGAAAGGTCTGTGTGGAACCAGAAGAAATGGCGGAGATGCTTAATGAGTACTTTGCCTCAGTATTCACAGTGGAAGCTGATCTGGGAGATCTTGCTATGGACTTGCAGCAGATGGAAAAGATTGAGTACGTGGTCATTAAGGAGGAGGATGTGTTAGAACTTTTGAATTCTATCAAAATAGATAAGTCGCCGGGACCAGATGGGATGTACCCCAGGATACTGTGGGAGGCGAGGGAAGTGATTGCAGAGCCCCTGGCGATGATCTTTGCGTCGTCAATGGAGACGGGAGAGGTTCCGGAAGATTGGAGGATTGCGGATGTAGTCCCTCTTTTCAAGAAAGGGAACAGAGATAGCCCGGGAAATTACCGCCCGGTGAGTCTGACCTCAGTGGTTGGTAAGCTGATGGAGAGGCTTCTGAGGGACAAGATTTACGAGCATTTGGAGAGGTTTGACATGATCAGGAATAGTCAGCATGGATTTGTCAAGGGCAGGTCGTGCCTTACGAGCCTAGTTGAGTTCTTTGATAATGTGACTGAACACATTGACGAAGGAAGTGCCGTGGACGTAGTGTACATGGACTTCAGCAAGGCATTTGATAAGGTCCCCCATGCAAGACTTCTTGAGAAGGTGAGAGGGCATGGGATCCAAGGGCCTTTGGCCTTGTGGATCCAGAACTGGCTTGCCTGAATGGAGATCAGTCACCAGCGGAGTGCCTCAAGGATCTGTTCTGGGACCCTTGCTGTTTGTCATTTTCATAAATGACCTGGATGAGGAAGTGGAGGTTTGGGTAAGTAAGTTCGCTGATGACACAAAGGTCGGTGGTGTTGTGGATGGTCTGGAAGGATGTCAAAAGTTGCAGCAGGACATAGATAGGATGCAGGACTGGGCGGAGAAGTGGCAGATGGACTTCAACGTGGATAAATGCGTAGTCTTCCATTTTGGCAGAATCAACGGGATGAACGAGTACACTATTAAGGGCAGGGGTCTTAATAGTGTTGAAGAGCAGAAGGATCTTGGGGTCCGGGTCCACAGGACTCTTAAATCGGCCTCGCAGGTGGAGGAGGTGGTCAAGAAGGCGTATGGTGTACTGGCCTTCATTAATCGAGGGATTGAGTTTAGGAGTCAGGAGGTAATACTGCAACTTTATAAGACCCTTGTCAGGCCTCATTTGGAGTACTGTGCGCAGTTCTGGTCGCCTCACTATAGGAAAGACGTAGAAGCTATTGAAAGGGTACAGAGGAGATTTACAAGGATGTTGCCTGGACTGGGAGGCATGCCTTATGAAGATAGGTTGAGGGAGCTGGGACTCTTTTCCCTGGAGAGACGAAGGTTGAGAGGTGACCTGATAGAAGTTTATAAAATGTTGAGAGGAATAGATAGGGTGGACTCTCAGAGGCTATTTCCCCGGGTTGAAATGGTCGCTACGAGAGGACACAGATTTAAGGTGCGGGGAGGGAAGTACAGAGGTGATGTTAGGGGTAAGTTTTTCACTCAGAGGGTGGTGAGTGAATGGAATTGGCTGCCGTCAGTGGTGGTGGAGGCGAACGCGCTGGGGTCTTTTAAAAGACTTCTGGATGAGTACATGGGGTTTAATGAGCTTGAGGGTTATAGATAGGTGTTGATGTGATCGGCACAACTCGTGGGCCGAAGGGCCTGTTTGTGCTGTAATGTTCTATGTTCTATGTTCTAACCTTTCACAAAATGACCACATAACGATCAAGAAGACAGCACAAATCACCTCCACACCAACGATGGAGGTATCCTGGAGACTACAGTAGCCCAGGGAGTGTGTTGTCTCTGTGGAATGGAATAAACGCTATTACACATCCTTCAGTAACTATACAGAGTACAGTCTTCCAATTACAATTCAGTCACCATGGCATTTTTCAAGAAGCTGAAATGCCTTTGGCACACATGAATGAATTCCTGCCAATACCATCCTGACTAGGGAATATATCAGCCGTGACTTCACTGTCACTGGATCAAATTCCTGTAAAAACCCTCCCTAACAGCATGTGAACCTACTCCACCAGGACTTCAAGAAAACAGCTGACCACCAGCTTCTCAAGGGCTCCGAGGGATGGGCAATAAATGAATTGCCCATGAATGAATGGTACCACACCACATGAATGAATGGTAAAAGCATATGGCAACACTTGGCAAGCTGGCTCCAATAGGAAAAACAATCAATGTTTATCTCTTAACCATCTCAAAAAGCAGATTTTTTTATTGTCACATGCATAAACATACAGTGAAAAGCATTGTTCCTTGCGTGCTATACAGACAAAGCATACTGTTCATTGGGAAGGAAAAGAGAGGGTGCAGAATGTACATTCTGTTACATTCATAGCTAGGGTGTATAGAAAAATCAACTTAATGCAAGGTAAATCCATTCAAAAGTCTGATAGTAGCAAGGAAGAAGCTGTCCCTGAATTGGTTGGTATGTGATCTCAGACTTTTGTATCTTTTTCCCAATGGATGGAGATGGAAGAGAGAATTTCTGGGGTGTGTGGGATCCTTAATTATGCTGGCTTACATTTGGATGGCAACATCAGTCCAAATGAGAATTTACATTGATGAAAAATGGAAAGGACTCATCTTTCTACTAAGTTCCAAGATGCAACTAGATATAAGGGCACTGTGACTTGTTACTCAACAGAACATAAGTTATGTTCACGTTGTTCTCACAGAGCAGGATTCAGTGGGATCATGCATTCATGATGTGATTCACCAGAAACATTCAATAATGTTTGCCTGAGGTGCAAGGGTTAGGGGTGTACTGTCCAGCCATAGGAACTGTCATAGTTCATGAGGCTGATGAGGAAATAAAGGTGATTTACTGATCAGATTGAGTGAGAGTCTGGCCAGAATTGATTGGGAAGGGAACCTAGCAGGGAAGACAGTGGAACAGCAATAGCAGGAGTTTTTGGGGGTTATTCAGAAGGCACAACAGAAATTCATCCCAAGGAGGAGGAAACGAGCTAAGGGGAGGACGAGGCATCCATGGCTGACGAGGGAAATCAGGGACAGCATAAACGCAAAAGAAAAAGCAGACAAAGTGTTGAGCATTTGTGGAAGCCAGAGAATTGGGAAGCCTTTAAAAGTGAGCAGAGGACAACTGAAAAAGCAAGGGGGGTGGGGAGAGGGCAGGGGGGGAGGTGGTGAAGGTGAAATATGAATGTATGTTAGCCAGTAATATAAAAGAAAATAGGAAGAGTTGTTTTCAATATATAAAAAGGTAAGATGCAAATATAGTCTTTGGACCACTGGAAAATGAGACTGGAGAAGTTATAACAGGAAACAAAGCAATGGCAGAGGAACTGAACAGTTACTTTGCATCAGTCTTCACAGTGGAAGACACCAATGGGATGTCAGAGCTCCAGGAGAGTCAGGGGGGACAGGTGAGTGTAGTGGCTGTCGCTAAGGAGAAGGTTCTGGGGAAACTGAAAGTTCTGAAGGTGGATAAATCACCTGTCCCAGATGGACTACACTCCAGGGTTCTAAAAGAGATAGCTGAGGAAATTCTGGAGGCAATGGTGGTGATCTTTCAGGAATCATTGGAGGCAGGGAAGGTCCCAGAGGACTGGAAAGTAGCCAATGTAACACTGCTGTTTAAGAAGGGAGGCAGGCAGCAGATGGGAAATTATAAGCCGGTTAGCCTGATTTCGGTCATTGGCAAGATTTTAGAGTTCATTATTAAAGATGAGAACGCAGAGTACTTGGAATTGCATTATAAAGTAGGACTAAGTCAGTGCGGCTTTGCCAAGGGGAGGTCATTTCTGACAAATCTATTAGAATTCTTTGAGGAGGTAACAAGGAAATTAGATAAAGGAGAACGAACGGATGTGATTTATTTAGATTTCCAGAGGCCTTTGACAAGGTTCTGCAGAGGAGATTGTTAAATAAGTTAAGTGCCCGTGGTGTTAATGGTAAGATCCTGGCATGGATAGAGGATTGGCTGACTGGCAGAACAAAGAACAAAGAACAGTACAGGATAGGAACAGGCCCTTCGGCCCTCCAAGCCTACACCGATCATGTATTCCCAACTAGACCATCTGTTTGTATCATTCCATTCCCAGTCTGTTCATAAGAACATAAGAACATAAGAAATAGGAGCAGGAGTAGGCCATCTGGCCCTTCGAGCCTGCCCCGCCATTCAATAAGATCATGGCTGATCTGTCGTGACTCAGCTCCACCTTCCCGCCCTCTCCCCATAACCCTTAATCCCCTCTCTTATCAAAAACCCATCAACCCGTTTCTTAAAAATATTTAGCGAGGCAGCCTCCACCACTTCAACGGGCAGAGAATTCCAGAGATTCACCACCCTTTGAGTGAAGAAGTTCCTCCTCAACTCCGTTCTAAACCGCCCCCCCTTTATCTTGAGGCTGTGCCCCCTAGTCCTACTGTCTTTTTTGAGCGGGAAGAGTCTCTCCACCTCTATCCTATCCATCCCATTCATCATCTTATACGTCTCAATGAGATCTCCCCTCATTCTTCTAAACTCTAACGAGTACAAGCCTAGTTTATTCAGCCTCTCCTCATAGCTCAATGTGGCTATCTAGGTAAGTCTTAAATGATCCCAGTGTAACCGCCTCAACCACCTTGCCTGGCAGTGCATTCCAGGCCCCCACCACCCTCTGTGTAAAATACGTTCCCCGTATATCTGGACTGAATCTTATCCCCCTTACCTTGAACTTGTGACCCCTTAGAACAGAGAACATTACAGCGCAGAACAGGCCCTTCGGATCTACCAAAATGCATCACTTTGCATTTATCTGGATTAAATTCCATCTGCCACTTCTCTGCCCAATTTTCCAGCCTATCTATATCCTGCTGTATTCTCTGACAATGTTCATCATTATCCGCAACTCCAGCAATTGTTGTGTCATCCGCAAATTTACTGATCAGACCAGCTGCATCTTCTAACAAATCATTCATATATATCACAAACAGCAGAGATCCCAGTACAGAGCCCTGCGGAACATCACTAGTAAGAAGCCTCATAACACCAGGTTAAAGTCCAACAGGTTGATTTGGTAGTAAATGCCGCAAGCATTTGCCCATATCCCTCTATACCCATCGTACCCCTGTAACTGTCTAAACGCTTTATAAAAGACAAAATTCTACCCACCTCTACTACTGCCTCTGGCAGCTTGTTCCAGACACTCACCACCCTCTGTGTGAAAAAACTGCCCCTCTGCACAGCTTTGTATCTCTCCCCTCTCACCTTAAACCTCTGCCCTCTAGTTTTAGACTCCCCTACCTTTGGGAAAAGATATTGACTATCGAGCTGATCTGTGCCCCTCATTATTTTATAGATCTCTATAAGATCACCCCTCAGCCTCCTACATTCCAGAGAAAAAAGTCCCAGTCTATCCAGCCTCTCCTTATAACTCATTCCGGTTGCATCCTAGTAAATCTTTTCTGCGCTCTTTCTAGTTTAATAATATCCTTTCTATAATAGGGTGACCAGAACTGTACACAGTATTCCAAGTGTGGCCTTACCAATGACTTGTACAACTTCAACAAGACGTCCCAACTCCTGTATTCAATGTTCTGACCGATGAAACCAAGCATGCCGAATGCCTTCTTCACCACTCTGTCCACCTGTGACTCCACTTTCAAGGAGCTATGAACATGTACCCCTAGATCATCCACAGCAGAGATAGTGACAGCCTGCTGATGCTTTGTAGCCTGAGTTGATAATTAATGGCAGTGCAGGCTGAAGGGCTGAATGGCCTTGTCATGCTCCTATTTTCTATGTTTCTATGACTTTGGCAGGTGTCATCAGCTGGCCGTGGCCTGAAAGCGTCTCCTGCTCTGGGGCAGGTCTATCCCCCTCGGCCTGACCTACTGGGGTTGATGGGGCCACAGGTAGAGGGCATTTGGAGCAGCAGGCACTGTGTCCTGTGTGGGTCCCTTGGGTGTCTGGCTGCTGGCCCTCCTCCCTTTAGGTGCTTGAAGGCCTCTCCCTGACTTCTTGAGGAGAAGGCGCACCCAAGGGGAGGTTGAGCTAGCCCATCCCATTGTCATCTAACCACTGCTGGGACACACACACGGCTCGAGTGACGGTGTGTAGGTCAGGTGGCAGTCTGGATCTCCAGAGCAACCACTGTCCTTCCCATGGAGAGTCTGATGTGCTCGCTTGCTTCAGCTACAACAGAGACAGAATGTGGACATCTCCTCCATTCTTCAGAATCATAAAAAAATGCAAAATACTGCAGAGACTGAAATCTGAAACAAAAACAGAAAATGCTGGAAAATCTCAGCAGGTCTGACAACACTTGTAGCGAGAGAATAGAGCCAACGTTTACTGCTAGACTATTAATCCAGAAACTCAACTAATGTTCTGGGGACCTCGGTTCAAATCCCACCACAGCAGATGGTGGAATTTGAATTCAACAGAAAATATCTGGAATTAAGAATCTACTGACAATCATGAAACCATTGTCAATTATCAGAAAAAGCAAATGGTTCACTAATATCCTTTAGGGAAGGAAATCTGCTGTCCTTATCTGGGTTGAAGGGTTGACATACGAGGAGAGGTTGGGTTTATACTGGCTGGAGTTTAGAAGGATGAGAGGGGGTTTGATCGAGGGATATATTGATAAAGGATTGATAAAGTAAATGTTTCCTCTTATGGGGTAATCTCGAACAAAAGGTCACAGGTATAGGTTGAGAGGCGGTAGATTTAAAACTGAGATGAGGAGAAACGACGACTCACAGAGGATGGTGGAACTCACTGTCCCCATAGCACGGTGGAGTCTGAATCATTGAATGGTTTCAAGAAGGTGATAGGGACACTTCTAATTAAAAAAGAATAAAGGGCGATGGGGAGAAGGTGGGGAGGTGGATTTGAGACCAGGCAGAGTTTAGCTATGATCTGATTGAATGGCAGAGCAGGCTGGAAGGGTTGAATTTGCCAACTTCTGCTCCTAGTTCAGATGTTACCTGTTCTGCCTACATGTGACTCCTGGGCCAAAATGTGGTTGACTCTCAACTGCCCTTGGGCCACCAGGGATGGGCAATAAATGCTGGGCATCCAGCAATGCCCATGTCCCATGAATGAATAAAACAAAATGATCAGCTGGTAAATTGGACAGAGTGATGGTCATTGGAATTTAATCCTGAAAAGTGTGAGGTGTTGCAGTTTTGGATGCTTCATAAGGGTAGGATATACACAATGAACAGTCGGTCCCTCAGGAGTATTGAGGAGCAACGGGACAAAGATCCCTGAAGGTGGGAGCACAGAGAGATCGGGTGGTGAAGGAGGTATAGAACAAATAACAAAGAACAGTACAACACAGGAACATGCCTTTAGGCCCACAATGCTGTGCCAAGCATGATGTCAAATTAAACTGATCCCTCTCTCTATGCTCCATATCCCTCTATCCCTTGCATATTCATTATCTAAATGCCCCATAAACCTCCCTATCGTATCTGCCTGCACCACCACCCCTGGCAGTGTGTTCCAGACACCTATCTCTCTTACAGTGATTAGCACTGCTGCCTCACAGCACCAGAGACCTGGGTTCAATTTCGGCCTCGGGTGACTGTGACATAGACATAGACATAGAACTCTACAGTGCAGAAACAGGCCCTTCGGCCCATCAAGTCTGCACCGAACACAATCCCACCCAGACCCTATCTCCATATCCCTACACAAGTGTGTGGAGTTTGCACATTCTCCCCGTGTCTGTGTGGGTTTCCACCAAGTGGTCCAGTTTCTTCCCACACTACAAAAATGTGCACATTAGGTGGATTGGCCATGCAAAATTGCCCCTTAGTATTAGGGGGACCAATAGAGTAAATACACAGGGTTATAGGGATAGGGCCTGAGTGTGATTGTTGTCAGTGCAGGCTCGATGGGCCGAATGACCTCCTTCTGCACTGTAGGGATTCTATGATTAGCTAGGGCATAGAACACAGGGGCACGGAGATGGTGGAACAACTCTGTAAAACACTGGCTGCCACACGTGAAATATTGAATTCTGTTTTTGTCACCACACTCTCAGAAGGACATGATTGTACTGGAGAGGATGTGGAGAAGATTCACTAGGACGTTGGCTGGATTGGAAAGTTTCAGCTATGAGGAGGGATTGAATGGGCAGGGTTTGTTTTCCCTGGAGCAGAGGAGACTGAGGTAGAATCTGATAGAGGTGTGGAAAATAATGAGAGGCACAGATAGGATAACATCTGGATGAACACTTAAACCACTGAGGGATAATAGGCTGTGGACCAAGTGCTGGTAAATGGGATTAGTATTGATTGGGATTTAATGGTGATGTTAACATTATAAAATATCACAAGGCACAGGATAAAGAAAAATTGGGCACTGAGTCATATTTAAGGAAAGATATACTTACATTCTGTTTGTTACAGTACAGCTTCACTCGATTGGTCCCTGGGGTGAGAGGCTGAATAAATTGATCTCAATTTTCCTGATAATAAGAATTAGATTGTCAATTTCTTCCTCTGCTTCATGAGGTTCAGAATGAATATCAGAGCAATTTCCCAATGTCGAGTTTGACCCTGAATATGTCTGAAATGAGAAATGAGCAGAATCTGAGCCAAAGGCTGACAAACTGTTGTAAATTGTTTTACCAAAAGTTCATCTACACATTCACCAGCTCATAAACAGACACAATGAAGACCTCCATAATAATTAGACAGAAAGAAAATGCCAGAAAACACAGTGGCAGTGTTAGTGGAGAGAGAGAGAGAGAGACGTTAACTTGTCAGGACGGTGGAGAAGTTAGAAATGGAACAGAGTTTAAACAATTGCAGCAGGAGGGAAAATGGGGCGAGCAGGAAAAAATGCAGAGATAGGTCCACAGTGGGATGGATGGAAGGAGAGATTAAACAAGAAACAGGATGGTGATATAAGGTAAGAGGGAAAATTAACATAAGAGGCAAAGATAAAAAGGTAAATACACAAGAACAGAAAGAAATAAGATGATTGGACCATTCGGCCCATCAAACATTTAATACAATCATCGCTGATGTCCACTTCAACTCCACTTTCTCATCCACTCCCCTTATTGCTTGATTCCCACAGAGTCCAAACTCTTAGCAATCTTAGCCTGAATAACTCAGCAACTACAGCCTTCTCAAGTAGAGAATTTCAAAGATTCACAACAGTCTGAGTGATGACATTTTTCCCATAAGATCATAAGATATGGGAGTAGAACAAGGCCACTCGGCCCATCGAGTCTGCTCTGCCATTCAATCATGGCTGATATTTTTCTCATCCCCATTCTCCTGCCTTTTGAAGGGTGCTATTGAAAGGGTGCAGAGGAGATTTACAAGGATGTTGCCTGGACTGGGAGGCATGCCTTATGAAGATAGGTTGAGGGAGCTGGGACTCTTTTCCCTGGAGAGGCGAAGGTTGAGAGGCGACCTGATAGAAGTTTATAAAATGTTGAGAGGAATAGATAGGGTGGACTCTCAGAGGCTATTTCCCCGGGTTGAAATGGTCGCTACGAGAGGACACAGATTTAAGATGCGGGGAGGGAAGTACAGAGGTGATGTTAGGGGTAAGTTTTTCACTCAGAGGGTGGTGAGTGAATGGAATCGGCTGACGTCGTCGGTGGTGGAGGTGAACTCGCTGGGGTCTTTTAAAAGACTTCTGGATGAGTATATGGGGTTTAATGGGATTGGGGGTTATAGATAGGTCTATAGTTTGGTGGGGTTGATGCGATCGGCGCAACTCGAGGGCCGAAGGGCCTGTTTGTGCTGTAATGTTCTATGTTCTATGTTCTATGTTCCCCATAACCCCTGATCCACATATAAATCAAGAACCTATCCAGCTGTCTTAAAGACACTCAGTGACCCGGCCTCCTCTGCGGCAAAGTGTTCCACACATTCCCCACTCTCTGGGTGAAGAAATTCCTCCCCATCTCTGTTTTAAAGGATCGTCCCTTTACCCTGAGGTTGTGCCCTCTCTGGTTCTAGTTTTTCCTACTAGTGGAAACATCCTCTCCACGTCCACTCTATCCAGGGCCTCGCAGTATCCTGTAAGTTTCAATAAGATCCCCCCCCCCATCCTTCTAAACCCCATCGAGTACAGACCCAGAGTCCTCAACCATTCCTCATACGACAAGTCTGCATTCCAGGGATCGTTCTTGCTTGAACTTTGTCTGGATCCTTTTCAAGGCCGGCACATCCTTCCTTAGATACGGGGCCCAAAACTGCTCACAATTCTCCAAATGGGGTCTGACCCAGAGCCTTATCCAGCCTCAGAAGTCCATCCCTGCTCTTGTATTCTAGCCCTCTTGACATGAATGCTAACGTTGCATTTGCCTTCCTAACTGCCGACTGAACCTGCACATTAACCTGAAGAGAATCTTGAACAAGGACTCCCGGGTCCCTTTGTGTTTCTGATTTCCCCATATTAGCTGAACCCTGAAACTACATCTGGGCAAAATTGTCATGGAATTGGGTTGATTCTGGAATGACAAGACCCCAGTGCAGAAACACTGCCCCCACTACCAGCAGGTCCTATTTTCACTAACACGTCAAAGAAAATGGAGAGATGCAGGTGTTTGAACATAGAACAGTACAGCACAGTACAGGCCCTTCGGCCCTCAATGTTGTGCTGAGCTATGTCCAAACCCAAGATCAGTCTATCCCACTCCCTATCATTCTGGTGTGCTCCATGTGCCTATCCAATAACCACTTGAAAGTTCCTAAAGTGTCCGATTCCACTATCACAGCAGGCAGTGCATTCCACACCCCAACCACTCTCTGAGTAAAGAATCTACCTTGGACATCCCTCCTATATCTCCCACCATCAACCTTATAGTTATGTCCTCGAGTAACAGCAATGTTGATGGGAGGTGGGGCAGCCCCTGAGACCTTGGTGGTCGAGGGGGTTATTTCTTGGTCTAATTGGCCAATCTCAGTGCACTAGCTTTACTGGCATGTTTAGGCCCCACCCCTCAAGATGACATTGTGAAACACCCTCCCCCTCACCCGTCCCCCCCACCCCCCTCGGCTTTTTTTGACAAAGTCTCAAAGTCTTCCTCAATGCAGAGCTCACCTGTGACCACACGATGCACTTCATGATGTGCTTGTTTTCTGGGGAGTGCCCGTGACAGCGAGGTTGTGGCTCAGCTGTCTCTGAGAGACAGAATCCCCTGACAGCTCAGTGCCTTCATTTCCACTGTCTCCTCTTGCAGTCTCCTCTGCTTCATTTCTGAGAAAGTAGAATCTGAGAGTGAGAAAACTGTTGAAGAACGTATCGTCACAAAGATTCCTGTTTGATGATCTGCCTGCCTTTAAAGATTACACTCTGGGAGATGCCCAGCCTGTCTCAACGAGGGAAAAATGGCCCCTTGTGTTGGAGGAGATGTTGGATCAAATCAGGCCTTCAGTGATGGTTTTTCACATTTCCTGAAGTGTGAAACATTTGCTATTTCTCCTTGTAGTTATTTGTAGGACATTTGCATTCTACATAATTTACCAGATCAATTGATGGATTGTATTCTCCTGCAAGTGTAATGTTGCTGTTTCCTTGAAGTGTCCAATGTCAAAACATTCTGGAAATTTCAATAGTAAAAATAGTAAATGCTGGAAAAGCTCACCATGTCTGGCAGTATCTGTGCAGAGTAAAAGAGTTAACGTTTTGAATCCACAAGTTAACCCAATTTTCTATTCCACAGAAGCTGCCAAACCTGCTGAGTTTTTAAAGAATTTTCTGTTTTATCAGAATCACAGAAATGTAAATGCAGAAGGAGACCATTCGGCCCATCACGTCTGTACAAGCTCTCCAAACAAGCTTTGATACGTTGGCCATACTAAATTCTCTCTCAGTGTTCCCAAACAGGCACCAGAGTGTGGCAACTAGGGGATTTTCACAATTACTTCATTGCAGCATTAAAGCAAGCTTACTTGTAACTTGTAACTGGGCGGCACGGTAGCACAGTGGTTAGCACTGCTGCTTCACAGCTCCAGGGTCCTGGGTTCGATTCCCGGTTTGGGTCACTGCCTGTGTGGAGTTTGCACATTCTCCTCGTGTCTGCGTGGGTTTTCTCCGGGTGCTCCGGTTTCCTCCCACAGTCCAAAGATGTGCGGGTTAGGTTCATTGGCTATGCTAAAAAATTGCCCCTTAGTGTCCGGGGATGTGTAGGTTAGAGGGATTAGCAGGTAAATGTGTAGGGATATGGGGATAGGGTCTGGGTGGGATTGTGTTCGGTGCAGACTCGATGGGCTGAAGGGCCTGTTTCTGCACTGTAGGGTTCTATGCTGGTTCTAAACTTTACTTGAGTGTTTTTTCCGTCTTATTCCCACACTTCCGCATATTGTTTCTATTCAAATAATCATCTAATGTCCTTTTGAACATCTTGATTGAAGCTGCCTCCATCACACTTCCAGGCAGCACATTCTAGACCACAACAACTCGATGTGTGGAAAAGTTTCTTCTCACATCACATTTGGTTCTTTTACAAATCACTTTCAATCTGTGGCCTCTCGATCTTGACCCTTTTACAAGTGAGAACCGTTTCTCCCAATCTACTCTGTTCAGCCCCTCATTATTTTCAATATCTTTATCATGTCTCCTCTTAGCCTTCTTCCCCCCAAGGAGAACAGCCCCAATCTGTCCAGTTTATCCTTATAAATGAAGGTTCTCATCTCTGGAATCATTCTTGTAAACTTTTTCTGCAGTCTCTCCAATGTGTTCACATCTTGTACTCCAGGCCCCATTAATAAAGCCCAGAATATTATATCCTTTATCAACTGCTCTCTCCACCTATTCTGCCACCTTCAATGGACTATGCACATAGACACCCAGCTCCTCTGGTCCTGCATCACCTTAAGAGTTTTACCACCTATTTTATATTGTCTCTCCATGTTCTTCCTCCCAAAATATCACTTCTCTGTGTGGGACTTCATCTATCTGCCCACTTCACCAACCTGTCTCTGTGCTTCTGAAGTTTAACACTGTCCTCTTCACAGTTACAATGCTTCCAAGTTTTGTATCATCCACAGATTTTGAAATTGTCCCCTGCACACCAAGATCTCGATCATTAATATATATCATGAAAAGCAAGGGTCCCAAAACCGACCCCTGGGAAACTCCACTACAAACCTTCCTCCAATATGAAAAATATCCATTGACTATTCTATTATTCAGCCAGTTTTGTATCCATGTTGATGTTGGTTTTTTTCATTCCATGAATAACTTCCCACAAGGCTCTTATGGGGAACTGAATTGAACACCTTCTGAAAGTCCATGTAGATGACATCAGCAACATTACCCTCATCAACACTTCCTGTTCCCTTCTCAAAAAACTTCAGCAAGTTAGTTAAACGCAATTTCCCCTTTAGAAATCCATGCTGCTCCTTCCTAATCAACCCACATTTTTCCATTTGATCCTGAATAATTGTTTCTAGAAGCTTCTAGCACTGATGTTAAACTGACAGCTCTGTAATTGCTGGGGATATCCTGAGCGAGGTCTCTGTTATCACAACATCATTCTTCATGAGACAACCCTGCACCTGAGATTCCCCTATTTTATTCACTATACTCCATGCATTCACAAATAATAAAACAAAGGTTGTTACGAAGGCTTATGGGATGTTGGTCTTTATAGGAAGGGGCATAGAGTATAAAAGCTGCCGTCTAATGCTTCAGTTGTACAGAACGTTGGTTAGACCGCATTTGGAGTACTGCGTCCAGTTCTGGTCACCTTACTACCGGAAGGACGTGGAGTCTCTGGAAAGGGTGCAGAGGAGGTTTACCAGGATGTTGCCTGGCATGGGGGGACTGGGTTACGAGGAGAGGTTGAAGAAACTGGGACTATTCTCCTTGGAAAGGCGGAGATTGAGAGGGGACATGATAGAAGTATATAAGATAATGAAGGGAATGGATAGAGTTAATAGTGAGAGACTGCTCCCTAGACTGGATACAAACACGAGAGGTCATCATTTAAGGGTGAGGGGGGAGAGGTATAATTTGGAGGTGAGAAGAAGGTTCTTTACGCAGAGAGTTGTGGGGGTCTGGAACGCGCTACCGAGTAGGGTGGTGGAGGCAAGAACGTTGGACTCGTTTAAGATGCAGTTAGATAGGTACATGAGTGAAACGAGAATGGAGGGATATGGTAGGGGATATTAAATAGGGTTAAACCTCGGGAGACACCGGAAAGGCAGGCTGTAAGATTAATATTTTTGACTTTATTCCACAGGTGGAGGTCCACCTCGTGTCAAACGAGGGGCATTCACACGGCGGGTCGTGCCTGGGCTGCTCTTGGAAGTTCCAGGAGTGGCCTAGAACTTCGTGTCGGTGTGTGTGCTTGATCCTGGACCGGTAGATGGGCGCTGCAACAGCTCAGTGACTAGCACTGCTGGCTGTGCAGACACATGGATTTGGGCCTGTGTCTGTGGGAGTTTGCGCATTCTCCCTGTGGTTGCGTGGGTTTCCTCCGGGCGCTCCGGTTTCCTCCCACACCCCAAAGATGTGCTCTCAGGCTAATCGGTTTTTACCAAATTGACACTATTTCTTCCCTGAATCTGACTGAGTAGGGTTCCATTTGTAGATATGAAGGGTAGAATAGGTGCAGGGTGATGTGGCGGCGTGGGCTCGTTGGGCCGAAGGGCCTGTTTCCCGTGCTGGATTGTTCTTTGTTCTTTGTTCAATTTAGATGCTATTATTTTCTCCCTTACCCTGACTTCCCACATTAACTTACTATTCTTTATACTAGTGCTTTCTGTTTTTTCCAGTATTTTAAGCTCCTGGTATTCATAGAACTTAGAACATTACAGCACAAACAGGCCCTTCAGCCCTCGAGTTGCGCCGATCACATCAACCCCACCAATCTATAGACCTATCTATAACCCCCAATCTTATTAAACCCCATATACTCATCCAGAAGTCTTTTAAAAGACCCCAGCAAGTTCACCTCCACCACCGATGATGGCAGCCGATTCCATTCACTCACCACCCTCTGAGTGAAAAACTTACCCCTAACATCACCTCTGTACTTCCCTCCCCGCACCTTAAATCTGTGTCCTCTCGTAGCGACCATTTCAACCCGGGGAAATAGCCTCTGAGAGTCCACCCTATCTATTCCTCTCAACATTTTATAAACTTCTATCAGGTCGCCTCTCAACCTTCGCCTCTCCAGGGAAAAGAGTCCCAGCTCCCTCAACCTATCTTCATAAGGCATGCCTCCCAGTCCAGGCAACATCCTTGTAAATCTCTTCTGCACTCTTTCAATAGCTTCTACGTCTTTCCTATAGTGAGGCGACCAGAACTGTGCACAGTACTCCAAATGAGGCCTGACAAGGGTCCTGTAAAGTTGCAGCATTACCTCCCAACTCCTAAACTCAATCCCTCGATTAATGAAGGCCAGTACACCATACACCTTCTTGACCACCTCCTCCGCCTGCGAGGCCGATTTAAGAGTCCTGTGGACCCGGACCCCAAGATCCTTCTGCTCTTCAACGCTACTAAGACTCCTGCCCTTGATAGTGTACTCGTTCATCCCGTTGGTTCTGCCGAAATGGACCACTACACATTCCTCTCAAATATTTCCTCTTGGTCCAAGTTAGTTTAAAACCCTCCCAACAGTACTGATCAAACCCCTCAGAGGGAACTCAATCCCAGCTCTGTTCTGGTGCAATCCGTCTGGCTTCTACAGGTGCCATCTCCTCCCCAGTCACTCCCAATTTCCCAGAATCTAAAGCCCTCCCTGTGTTCCATTTTTTAATTCATTCTTTAACCACGTGCTGTCTGTCATATTCTATGTATTGGATGAGTGAGATCAGCTGAGTACAAGACACCCTAGTGGGACATCTCAGAAAATTCCTCTTACGGGAGTTATCCAGAACTAGGGGTCACAGTCTGAGGATATCAGTGGAACCATTTAGAACTGAGATGAGGAGAGATTGAATTGAAGTAGGGGGATTGAATTTAGGAGTCGCAGCGTCATGTTGCAACTGTACACAACTCTGGTACGGCCGCACTTGGAGTTTTGTGTGCAGTTCTGGTCCCCACATTACAGGAAGGATGTGGAGGCTTTGGAGAGGGTGCAGAGGAGGTTTACCAGGATGTTGCCTGGTATGGAGGGGAGATCCTATGAGGAGAGACTGAGGGATTTGGGGTTGTTTTCGTTAGAAAGAAGGTGGCTAAGAGGGGATCTTATTGAAACATGTAAGATGATTAGAGGTTTAGATAGGGTGGACAGTGATAGCCTTTTTCCTCGGATGGAGAAAGCTAGCACGAGGGGACATAGCTTTAAATTAAGGGGAGGTAGTTATAGACATAGAACATAGAACATTGCAGCGCAGAACAGGCCCTTCGGCCCACGATGTTGCGCCGACCAGTTACAAAAACAATGACCCACTAGCCTATACCAATCCCTTTTCATCCATAAACCTATCTACAGATCTCTTAAACGCCCCCAAACTAGGAGCATTTACAACTGCAGCAGGCAGGGCATTCCAATCCCTCACCACCCTCTGGGTAAAGAACCTACCCCTGACATCTGTCTTGTAGCTACCCCCCCTTAATTTAAAACCATGTCCCCTCGTGCTAGCTTTCTCCATCCGAGGAAAAAGGCTATCACTGTCCACCCTATCCAAACCTCTAATCATCTTATATGTTTCAATAAGATCCCCTCTTAGCCGCCTTCTTTCCAACAAAAACAACCCCAAATCCCTCAGTCTCTCCTCATAGGATCTCCCCTCCATACCAGGCAACATCCTGGTAAACCTCCTCTGCACCCTCTCCAAAGCCTCCACATCCTTCCTGTAATGTGGGGACCAGAACTGCACACAGTACTCCAAGTGCGGCCGCACCAGAGTAGTGTACAGTTGCAACATGATGCTGCGACTCTTAAATTCAATCCCCCTACCAATAAATACCAAGACACCGTATGCCTTCTTAACAACCTTATCTACTTGATTCCCAACTTTCAGGGATCTATGTACACATACACCTAGATCCCTCTGTTCATCCACACTATTCAAAGTCCTCCCGTTAGCCTTATACTCGACACATCTGTTGCTCCTACCGAAGTGAATTACCTCACACTTCTCCGCATTAAACTCCATCCGCCACCTCTCGGCCCAGCTCTGCAACCTATCTAAGTCTCCCTGCAGACTATGACACCCTTCCTCACAATCTACCACACCTCCGACTTTGGTGTCATCAGCAAACTTACTAATCCACCCAACTATACCCTCATCCAGATCATTAATAAAAATTACAAACAGCAGTGGCCCCAAAACAGATCCCTGAGGCACACCACTCGTAACCGAACTCCATGACGAATATTTACCATCAACCACCACCCTCTGTCTCCTATCTGATAACTAATTTCTGATTATAGGATGGATGTCAGGGGTAGGTTCTTTATGTGGGTATGCCGGCGTTGGACTGGCGTAAACACAGTAAAAAGTCTGACAACACCAGGTTTTAGTCCAACCGATTTATTTGATAATATTCTCACAAGCTTTCGGGGTTAGCCCCTTCGTCAGGTGAATGGAGAGTTCTGGCCTCAGACAGAGCATATAAAGCACAGAAACTGTCTGTGCTTTATATGCTCTGTCTGAGGCCAGAACTCTCCATTCACCTGACGTAGGTTCTTTACCCAGAGGGTGGTGAGGGATTGGAATGCCCTGCCTGCTGCAGTTGTAAATGTGCCTAGTTTGGGGACGTTTAAGAGATCTGTGGATAGGTTTATGGATGGAAAGGGATTGGTTTAGGTTAGAGGGTCATTGTTTTTTAACTGGTCGATGCAACATCGTGGGCCGAAGGGCCTGTTCTGCGCTGTAATGTTCTATGTTCTATGTTCTTCACCCAAACAGTGGTCAGGACTTTTCTATCACACAAAACATTTGAGATCAAACATTATATATTTTCAAGGAGTTCGATACAGCTCTTGGGGTGAAAGGGATCATAGAACCATAGAACCCTACAGCGCAGAAACAGGCCCTTCAGCCCATCGAGTCTGCACCGAACACAATCCCACCCAGACCCTATCCCCATATCCCTACACATTTACCTGCTAATCCCTCTAACCTACACATCCCAGGATACTAAGGGGCAATTTTTTAGCATAGCCAATGAACCTAACCCGCACATCATAGGATATCAACGGGGAAAGCATTGTATTGGATGAGGCAGTAGCGTAGTGGTATTGTCCCTGGCCTAGTAATCCAGAAACCCAGCAGTAAGATCCAGGGACCCAGGTTCAAATCTCACCACAGCTATGATGAAAAAAAAGTCTGAAGGTGACCATGAAACCATTGTCGATTGTTGTAAAAACCCACTTTGTTCACTAATGTCCTTTATCTGATTTACCTGGGTGCTGCCTGGATTAGAGGGTGTGAGCAATAAAGAGAGGCTGGGCTAACTGGGGTTGTTTTCTCTGGAGTGGCGGAGATAGTGTGACGGTAAAATACCAACGGCAGGCGGAAGGGATTAATTTAGTTTGACATCATGCTCGGCACAATGTCATGGGCTGAAAGGCTTGTTCCTGAACCAAACTGTTCGATGTTCTGGTGTGACCCACATGTGACTCCAGATCTACACCAATATGGTTGCCTTTCAAATGGTCTCTGGAATGGAGGGGAGCGACACCTATAGACAATAAATGAATTTATCAAAAAGTTGTGATCATAATGAATGGTGGAACAGGCTCGAAGGGCTGAATGGTTTACTCCTGCTCCTATTTTCTCTGTTTCTATGTCTAATTTCAGTTTTTTTGGATCCATCAAACTCCAGTTCAAGGTTGGAAAGTTCTCCTCTTTACCCAGCCCCCAGTGAATGATCTACAAGAAGCCAAAGGCCTGAACGTGTTAATTATTCCTTCGGTTCAACGCTTGTCTAAGTGCACTATTGTCTTTAATGGTATCTTTCTTGAGTGCAAGGTGTGTGAATGATGTAACATTTTTGGGATATGTGTTAATAAATAACCATTTTTAAGTCCATTAAAGTTACTGCTCTTTAATTTAATTCCATGCAGATGAGAGCTTAGAAAGACACTTACCAATCTTTCCAACACAAGCATTCTGATTATGGATGGTGAGCTTCAGTTTACTCCTCCTCTCTCCATTTGTATTCTGAGATTTACCCAGAGTATCCTAGGATATACACTTGGTATATTGAAATGTATTCACAGTTAACTCAGATATACCGAGGGTATCTTCAGATGTAGCAATAGTGTTCTGAGATATACCCAGAATATATGAAGATATAGAATCATAGAATTCAAACATTGCAGAAGGAAGCCATTTGGCCCATTGAGTCTGACAATACCACCTGAGCCCCATGTATAAATGCCATGTATTTACCCCACTCATCTCCCTGGCACTAAAGGGCAATTTAGCATGGCCAATCAACCTAACCCGCACATCTTTGGATTGTAGAAGGAAACTGGAGCACCCGGAGGAAACCATGTAGACATGGGGAGAACGTGCAAATTCCATACAGACAGTGACTCAAAGATGGAATTGAACCCAGGTCTCTAGGCGCCGTGAGGCAGCAGTGCTAACCCTCTGTGTCACCGTGTCGCCCAGAGTATAACCCAGGTATACTCCAGCTTTATCCCAATATACTTTGGGTATGTCTTGCTGTTGTCCAGAGGCAAAAGAACATAAGAACTAAGGGTAGAAGTCGACCATCTGGCCCCTCGATCCTGCTCCGCCATTCAATAAGATCATGGCTGATCTTTTTGTGGACTCAGCTCCACTTACCCACCCGCTCACCATAACCCTTAATTCCTTTACTGTTCAAAAATGTATCTCTCCTTGTCTTAAAACATTCAATGAGGGAGCCTCAACTGCTTCACTGGGCAGGGAATTCCACAGATTCACAACCCTTTGGGTGAAGAAGTTCCTCCTCAATCAGTCCTAAATCTGCTCCCCCTTATTTTGAGGCTATGCCCCCTAGTTCTAGTTTCACCCACCAGTGGAAATAACTTCCCTGCTTCTATCTTATCTTTTCCCTTCATAATCTTATGGTTTCTATAAGATCTCCCCTCATTCTTCTGAATTCCAATGAGTATAGCCCCAGTCTACTCAGTCTCTCCTCAGAAGCCAATCCTCTCAACTCTGGAATCACCCCTAGTGAATCTCCTCTGCACCCCCTCCAGTGCCAGTATATCCTTTCTCAAGTAAGGACACACAAAACTGTACACAGTAACTCCAGGTGTGGCCTCACCAGTACCTTATACAGTTGCAACATAACCTCGCTGTTTTTAAACTCCATCCCTTTAGCAACAAAGGATAAAATTCCATTTGCTTCTTAATTACCTGCTGCACCTGCAAACCAACTCCTTGAGATTCTCACACAAGGACACACCCAGATCCCTCTGCACAGCAGCATGCTGCAATTTTTTACCATTTAAATAATGATCCATTTTGCTGTTATTCCTACCAAAATGGATGACCTCACATTTACCAACATTGTACTCCATCTGCCAGAACCCTCGCCCACTTCATTTAGACTATCTATATCCCTTTGCAGACTTTCAGCATCCTCTGTACACTTTGCTCTTCCACCCATCTTCGTGTCATTTGCAAATTTTGACTCACTACACTTGGTCCCCCAACTCTAAGTCATCGATGTAAATCATAAAAAATTGCAGTCCCAACACTCATCCCTGAAGTATGCCACTGGTCACCAATCGCCAACCAGAAAAACACCCATTTACCCCCCACTCTTTGCTTTCTGTTAGTTAATCAATCCTCTATCCATGATAATATATTACCCGTAACACCGTGCACCTTTATCTTGTGTCGCAGTTTTTGGTGTGGCACCTTGTCAAATGCCTTTTGGAAATCCAGATACACCACATCCACAGGTTCCCCATTATCCACTGCACATGTAACATTCTCAAAGAATTCCACCAAATTAGTCAAACATGACCTGCCCTTCATGAACCCATGCTGCATCTTACCAATGGGAACAATTTATATCCAGATGTCTCACTCTTCTTCCTTGATGATAGATTCAAGTATTTTCCTTACTACACTGTGCTAACCATTGTGCTACTATACGGACGGGATGGTAGCACAGTGGTTAGCACTGCTGCTTCACAGTACAGGGAGCTGGATTCGATTCCCGGCTCGGGTCACTGTCTGTTTGGAGTTTGCAGATTCTCCTTATGTCTGCGTGGGTTTCCTCCGGATATTCCGGTTTCCTTCCACAGTCCAAAGATGTGCGGGTTAGGTTGATTGGCCGTGCTAAAATTGCCCTGAGTGTCCTGATGCATGGGTTAGGGGGATTAACGAGTAAATATGTAGGGATATGGGGTAGGGCCTGGGTGGCATTGTGGTTGGTGCAGACTTGATGGGCTGAATGGCCTCTTTCTGCACTGTAGAGATTCTAAGTCTAAGTCATTCTAAGAAGTTAAGCTAACCGGCCTACAGTTACCTGCCTTTTGTCGATCTCATTTTTTAAACAGTGGCATCACATTTGCTGTTTTCCAATCTGCAGGAACCACCCCAGAGTTCAGCGAATTTTGGTAAATTACCACTAGTGCGTTTGCTATTTCTCCTGCCATCACTTTAGTCCCCTGGGATACATTCCATCAGGACCAGGAGACTTGTCTACCTTTAGCCCCCCCCCCCATTAACTTGCCCAACACTGCCTCTTTCATGATAATGATAGTTTCTAGGCTCTCACCTGCCATAGCCTTCCTGTCATAAGGACTGATCAAGAGGGACTGATTGTGGACAAGTCCCCAGGACTGGATGGAATGCATCCGAGGGTTCTGAAAGAAATGACGGAGGTGATAGTGGATGCCTTGGTGGTTATTTTCCAAACGTCACTGGATTCCGGGGAAGTGCCGGAAGATTGGAAAACGGCTAATGTTACACCGTTGTTTAAAAAGGGTAGCAGGCAAAAGGCAGGGAATTATAGGCCGGTTAGTTTAACGTCTGTTGTAGGTAAAATGTTAGAATCCGTGATTAACATAGAACATAGAACATTACAGCGCAGAACAGGCCCTTCGGCCCACGATGTTGCGCCGACCAGTTACAAAACAATGACCCACTAGCCTAAACCAATCCCTTTTCATCCATAAACCTATCCACAGATCTTTTAAACGCCCCCAAACTAGGTGCATTTACAACTGCAGCTGGCAGGGCATTCCAGTCCCTCACCACCCTCTGGGTAAAGAACCTACCCCTGACATCTGTCCTATAACTACCCCCCCTTAATTTAAAATCGTGCCCCCTCGTGTTAGCTTTCTCCAACCTAGGAAAAAGGCTATCACTATCTACCCTGTCTAAACCTCTAATCATCTTATATGTTTCAATGAGATCCCCTCTTAGCCGCCTTCTTTCCAGCGAAAACAACCCCAAATCTCTCAATCTCTCCTCATAGGATCTCCCCTCCATACCAGGCAACATCCTGGTAAACCTCCTCTGCACCCTCTCCAAAGCCTCTACATCCTTCCTGTAATGTGGGGACCAGAACTGCACACAAAACTCCAAGTGCGGCCGCACCAGAGATGTGTACAGTTGCATCATGACGCTGCGACTCCTAAATTCAATCCCCCTGCCAATAAACGCCAAAACTCCGTATGCCTTCTTAACAACTTTATCTACTTGATTCCCAACTTTCAGGGATCTATGTACACATACACCTAGATCCCTCTGCTCCTCCACACTATTCAAAGTCCTCCCGTTAGCCCTATACTCAACACATCTGTTATTCCTACCGAAATGAATTACCTCACACTTCTCCACATTAAACTCCATTCGCCACCTCTCAGCCCAGCTCTGCAACCTTTCTAAGTCATCCTGCAAACTATGACACCCTTCCTCACAATCTACCACACCTCCGAGATATTAAGGAGAAAATAGCGAAGCATCTTGAGGAGAATTGTTTGATAGAGCAGACGCAGCACGGTTTCGTTAAGGGGAAGGCGTGTCTGACAAATTTATTGGAGTTCTATGAGGATGTGTCTAGGGCGGTGGATAGAGGAGAGCCGGTGGATGTGGTCTTTCTTGATTTTCAGAAGGCATTTGACAAGGTACCTCATAAGAGATTATTGCAGAAGGTCAGGGGACATGGAGTTGGGGGTAGGGTGTTAGCGTGGATAGAGGATTGGTTGTCAAATAGGAGGCAGAGAGTGGGGGTCAATGGGTGCTATTCGGATTGGCGGTTGGTGACTAGTGGAGTGCCCCAGGGGTCGGTGCTGGGGCCTCAGCTTTTTACCATTTATATAGATGATCTGGAGGAGGGAACCGAGTGCAGGGTGTCGAAATTTGCGGATGACACCAAGATTGGTGGAACAGCAAATTGTGCAGAGGGTGTGGAGAGTCAGCAGAAGGATCTAGATAGGCTGGGTGAATGGGCCAGGAAATGGCAAATGGAATTTAATGTTGGCAAGTGTGAGGTGGTCCACTTTGGTAGGAATAATGGTAGGAAGGACTATTACTTACATGGAGAAAAACTGTAGCAGGCGACGGTGCAGAGGGACCTCGGGGTCCTTGTGCATGAGTCGCAAAAACCCAGCCTGCACGTGCAGCAGGTGGTCAGGAAGGCGAATGGGATGCTGGCCTTCATAGCGAAGGGGATTGAATATAAGAGTAGGGAGGTCTTGCTGCAGCTGTATAGGGCATTGGTGAGGCCGCAGCTGGAGTACTGTGTGCAGTTTTGGTCGCCGCACTTACGCAAAGATATTTTGGCCTTGGAGGGAGTGCAGAGGAGGTTTACTAGGCTGATACCGGAGTTGAGGGGGGTTGAACTATGAAGAGAGGCTGAATAAACTAGGCTTGTACTCGTTAGAGTTTAGAAGAATGAGGGGAGATCTCATTGAGACGTATAAGATGATGAATGGGATGGATAGGATAGAGGTGGAGAGACTCTTCCCGCTCAGAAAGGACAGTAGGACTAGGGGGCACAGCCTCAAGGTAAGGGGGAGGGGGGGGTGCAGTTTAGAACGGAGTTGAGGAAGAACTTCTTCACTCAAAGGGTGGTGAATCTCTGGAATTCTCTGCCCGTTGAAGTGGTGGAGGCTGCCTCGCTAAATATTTTTAAGAAACGGGTAGGTAGGTTTCTGATTAATTAATTAAGGGGAATTAAGGGTTATGGGGAAGAGGGCGGGAAAGTGGAACTGAGCCACGACAGATCAGCCATGATCTTATTGAATGGCGGGGCAGGCTCGAAGGGCCAGATGGCCTACTCCTGCTCCTATTTCTTATGTTTCTTATGTCATCAATTTTTGGCATGTTATTTGTGTCTTCCACTGTGAAGACCGACACAAAATACCTGTTCAATTCCTCAGCCATTTTCTCATTTCCAGTAATTACATCCCCCTTCTCATCATCAAAAGGACCAATGATTACTTTCGCCACTCTTTTTCATTTTATATATTTGTAGAAACTTTTTCTATCTGTTTTTATATTCTGAGCGAGTTTACTCTCATAATCCATCTTACTTTTCTTTATAGCTTTTTTCATGGCTTTCGAGGGGGCATGGCTTTAAATTAAGGGGGGGTAGTTATAGGACTGATGTCAGGGGGTAGGTTCTTTACCCAGAGGGTGGTGAGGGACTGGAATGCCCTGCCTGCTGCAGTTGTAAATGCGCCTAGTTTGGGGGCGTTTAAGAGATCTGTGGATAGGTTTATGGATGAAAAGGGATTGGTTTAGGCTAGTGGGTCATTGTTTTGTAACTGGTCGGCGCAACATCGTGGGCCGAAGGGCCTGTTCTGCGCTGTAATGTTCTATGTTCTATGTTTTCTGCTGACCCTTAAAGGTTTTCCAATCTTCGAGGTTCTCACTAATCTTTGCCACTTTGTATGCATTTTCTTTCAATTTGATTTCCTCCTTTATTTCCTTAAATAACCATGGCAGATTATCTCTTTTTCTACAGTCTTTATCACTGGTATATACTTTTGCTGAGCACTGTGAAAGATCACTTTGAAAGTCCTCCACTGTTCCTCAATTGTCCCACCATAAAGTTTTTGCTCCCAGTCTACCTTCGCCACTGGTGTTGGATTTCACCTTCTCACGCTCCATCTGTACTTTAAGTTCAACCATACTGAGATTCCTTCTTCCAAGAGGATCCTTAACTGCAAGTTATTATTGCTGTCTCATTAGACAGGACCAGATCTGGGGTAACTTGCTCCCTTGTCAGTTCCATTACATACTGTCCAAGGAAACTATCGCGGATACATTCTATCAACTCCTCCTCAATGATCCTCGACCAATCTGGTTTGACCAATCGATATGTAGATTAAAATCCCCCATGATAATTGCTGTACCAGTTTTACACACATTTCTTTGTTTATTTCTCGCCCCACCATGATGTTATTATTTGGTGACCTGTAGACTTCGCCTATCCTCACTATTTCTAATTTCCACTCAAATGGACTCAACCTTTTTCCATAGAACCGATATCATCTCTCACTACTGCCCTGGCATCATCCTTAAATATCAGAGCTACACCACCTCCCCTTACCTTCCTGTCCGAACAGTCTGATACCCCTGGATATTCAACTCCCAGTTATGACCATCCTGAAACCGTGTCTCTGTAATGGCCACCAAATCATACTCATTCACAATGATTTGTGCTGCCAACTCATTTATCTTGTTTCGAATGCTACAAGCATTCAGATAAAGTGCCCTTATGCCTGTTTTTGTACCTTTTCTTTGAATTCTAACACTTTAAGGCATTTGTAAGGAAGGTGAGAGGGCATGGGATCCAAGGGCCTTTGGCCTTGTGGATCCAGAACTGGCTTGCCTGCAGAAGGCAGAGAGTGGTTGTGGATGGATCTTTATCTGCATGGAGGTCGGTCATCAGTGCGGGTGCCCCAGGGATCTGTTCTGGGACCCTTGCTGTTTGTCATTTTCATAAATGACCTGGATGAGGAAGTGGGAGGGATGGGTTAGTAAGTTCGCCGATGACACGAAGGTTGGTGGTGTTGTGGATAGTCAGGAGGGATGTCAGAAGTTGCAGCGTGACATAGATAGGACGCAAGAATGGGCAGAGAAGTGGCAGATGAACATCAACGCGGATAAATGTGTATTGGTCCATTTTGGCAGAATCAATGGGACGCAGGAGTACAATATCAAGGGTAGGAGTCTTAGCTGGGTTGAAGAGCAGAAGGATCTTGGGGTCCGGGTCCATAGGACTCTTAAATCGGCCTTAAGAACATGAGAAATAAGAACATAAGAAATAGGAGCAGGAGTAGGCCATCTAGCCCTTCGAGCCTGCCCCGCCATTCAATAAGATCATGGCTGATCTGTCGTGGCTCAGCTCCACTTCCCGCCCTCTCCCCATAACCCTTAATCCCCTCTCTTATCAAAAACCCATCAACCCGTTTCTTAAAAATATTTAGCGAGGCAGCCTCCACCACTTCAACGGGCAGAGAATTCCAGAGATTCACCACCCTTTGAGTGAAGAAGTTCCTCCTCAACTCTGTTCTAAACCGCCCCCCTTTATCTTGAGGCTGTGCCCCCTAGTCCTACTGTCTTTTTTGAGCGGGAAGAGTTTCTCCACCTCTATCCTATCCATCCCATTCATCATCTTATACGTCTCAATGAGATCTCCCCTCATTCTTCTAAACTCTAACGAGTACAAGCCTAGTTCATTCAGCCTCTCATAGAACATAGAACATTACAGCGCAGAACAGGCCCTTCGGCCCACGATGTTGCGCCGACCAGTTACAAAAACAATGACCCATTAGCCTAAACCAATCCCTTTTTGTCCATAAACCCATCCACAGATCTCTTAAACGCCCCCAAACTAGGCGCATTTACAACTGCAGCAGGCAGGGCATTCCAATCCCTCACCACTCTCTGGGTAAAGAACCTACCCCTGACATCCGTCCTATAACTACCCCCCCTTAATTTAAAGCCATGCCCCCTCGTGCTAGATTTCTCCATCAGAGGAAAAAGGCTAGTACTATCCACCCAATCTAAACCTCTAATCATCTTATATATTTCAATAAGATCCCCTCTTAGCCTCCTTCTTTCCAGCGAAAACAACCCCAAATCCCTCAGCCTCTCCTCATAGGACCTCCCCTCCATACCAGGCAACATCCTGGTAAACCTCCTCTGCACCCTCTCCAAAGCCTCCACATCCTTCCTGTAATGTGGGGACCAGAACTGCACACAGTACTCCAAGTGCGGCCGTACCAGAGTAGTGTACAGTTCCAACATGACGCTGCGACTCCTAAATTCAATCCCCCTACCAATAAACGCCAAGACACCGTATGCCTTCTTAACAACCTTATCTACTTGACTCCCAACTTTCAGGGATCTATGTACACATACACCTAGATCCCTCTGCTCATCCACTCTCCTCATAGCTCAACCCCCTCAACTCAGCCTAGTAAACCTCCTCTGCACTCCCTCCAAGGCCAAAATATCTTTGCGCAGGTGCGGCGCCCAAAACTGCACACAGTACTCCAGCTGCGGCCTCACCAATGCTCTATACAGCTGCAGCAAGACCTCCCTACTTTTACATTCAATCCCCCTCGCTATGAAGGCCAGCATCCCATTCGCCTTCCTGACCACCTGCTGCACCTGCAAGCTGGGTTTTTGCGACTCATGCACAAGGACCCCGAGGTCCCTCTGCACCGTCGCCTGCTGCAGTTTTTCGCCCCGTAAGTAATAGTCCTTCCTACCATTCCTCCTACCAAAGTGGACCACCTCACACTTGCCAACATTAAATTCCATTTGCCATTTCCTGGCCCATTCGCCCAGCCTATCTAGATCCTTCTGCAGACTCTCCACATCCTCCGCACAATTTGCCGTTCCCCCAATCTTGGTGTCATCAGCAAATTTCGACACCCTACACTCGGTTCCCTCCTCCAGATCATCTATATAAATGGTAAATAGCTGAGGCCCCAGCACCGACCCCTGGGGCACTCCACTAGTCACCATCCGCCAATCCGAATAGCACCCATTGACCCCCACTCTCTGCCTCCTATTTGACAACCAATCCTCTATCCACGCTAACACCCTACCCCCAACTCCATGTCCCCTGACCTTCTGCAATAACCTCTTATGAGGTACTTTGTCAAACGCCTTCTTAAAATCCAGAAAGACCACATCCACCGGCTCTCCTCTATCCACTGCCCTAGACACATCCTCATAGAACTCCAGTAAATTTGTCAGACACGACTTCCCTTTAATAAAACCGTGCTGCGTCTGCTCTATCAAGCAATTCCCTTCAAGATGCCTCGCAATTTCCTCTTTAATGACGGATTCTAACATTTTACCTACCACTGACGTTAAACTAACCGGCCTATAATTCCCTGCCTTTTGCCTGGCACCCTTCTTAAACAACGGCGTAACATTAGCCGTTTTCCAATCTTCCGGCACTTCCCCGGAATCCAGCGACGTCTGGAAAATAACCACCAATGCATCCACTATCACCTCCGTCATTTCTTTCAGAACCCTCGGATGCATTCCATCCGGTCCTGGGGACTTGTCCACAATCAGCCCCTCCAGTCTGTCGAGCACCGCCTCTCTAGTAACAGTAATGTCATTAAGACCCTCCAGTCCTACCACCTTTCCATCGCTAACACCCGGCAAATTATTCACGTCCTCCTCCGTGAAGACAGAAACAAAAAAGTTATTCAAGACCTTAGCCATATCCCCATCCCCTACCACGAGCTCCCCTTTCTCATCCTCTAAAGGACCAACGTTCACCCTAGCCAGCCTCTTCCTTTTTATATATTTATAAAAACTCTTGCTATCCTTTTTTATATTAAGTGCTAGCCCAGCTTCATAGTTTCTCCTACCCGCCTTTATCAACTTCTTTGTCAACATTTAAACCTCTCCCAATCCTCTTCTCGCCCACTACTCTTAGCTACTCTAAATTCCTCCGCTTTTAATTTAACACTTTCCTTCACCTCCTTCGTTATCCACGGCTTATTACCTCTCCTCCTACAGTCCTTTTTGACCATCGGAATAAATTTCTGCTGAGCACCAAGAAAGATCTCCTTAAAGATCCTCCACTGCTCCTCAGCAGACCCTCCCTCCAACGCACTCCCCCAGTCCACATTCGCCAATTCTTCTCTCATCCTACCGTACTCCCCTCTATTCAAACAAAGGACGCGTGTCCGGGAACCCACTTTCTCCTCCTCCATATGTGTAGTCGTCCATTTCGGCAGAACCAACGGGATGAACGAGTACACTATTAAGGGCAGGAGTCTTAGTAGCGTTGAAGAGCAGAAGGATCTCGGGGTCCGGGTTCACAGGACTCTTAAATCGGCCTCGCAGGTGGAGGAGGTGGTCAAGAAGGCGTATGGTTTAGGAGTCGGGAGGTAATGCTGCAACTTTACAGGACCCTTGTCAGGCCTCATTTGGAGTACTGTGCGCAGTTCTGGTCGCCTCACTATAGGAAAGACGTAGAAGCTATTGAAAGGGTGCAGAGGAGATTTACAAGGATGTTGCCTGGACTGGGAGGCATGCCTTATGAAGATAGGTTGAGGGAGCTGGGACTCTTTTCCCTGGAGAGGCGAAGGTTGAGAGGCGACCTGATAGAAGTTTATAAAATGTTGAGAGGAATAGATAGGGTGAACTCTCAGAGGCTATTTCCCCGGGTTGAAATGGTCGCTACGAGAGGACACAGATTTAAGGTGCGGGGAGGGAAGTACAGAGGTGATGTTAGGGGTAAGTTTTTCACTCAGAGGGTGGTGAGTGAATGGAATCGGCTGCCGTCGTCGGTGGTGGAGGCGAACTCGCTGGGGTCTTTTAAAAGACTTCTGGATGAGTATATGGGGTTTAATGGGATTGGGGGTTATAGATAGGTCTATAGATTGGTGGGGTTGATGTGATCGGCGCAACTCGAGGGCCGAAGGGCCTGTTTGTGCTGTAATGTTCTATGTTCTATGTTCTATCTGCACCAGAAACTCCACCATACAATGGTCACTCTCCCCAAGAGGATCCTTCACCGCAAGGTCCCTAATTCTACCCGCCTCATTACATAGCACCAGATCCAAGATAGCTCGCTCCCTCGTCGGCTCCAACACAGACTGTTCAAGGAAATTATCCCTGCAGCATTCCAAGAACTCCTCCTCGAGCCCACCGTGTCCAACATGCGTCGACCAATCAATATGCAGATTGAAATCCCCCATAACTATGGCCGTCCCATTCCTGCACGCCGCACTTATTTGTGCGTTAACAGCCCGCCCCACCTCCAGATCATTATTCGGGGGCCTATAGACGACACCCACCAGCGTCTTCCTCCCTTTGCTGTTCCTAATCTCCACCCACAACGATTCCACTTTCTGCTCCTTGGCTCCGATATCATCCCTTGCTACCACCTTGATGCTATCCTTAATCAGCAGAGCTACGTCCCCCCCTTTTCCCTCCCGCCTATCCTTGCTAAACACTTGATACCCTTGGACATTCAGCTCCCAGTCCCTGTCACCTTGCAGCCACGTCTCTGTAATGGCCACCAGATCATATCCATTTGTGTCGATCTGCGCCACCAGCTCATCCACTTTATTCCGAATGCTTCGTGCATTCAGATACAGCGCTTTCATCCCAGCCTTCACCTGGACCCTATTTGCCATAATGCCACCAACCCTACTCACGCCCCCTACTCCCTCTATTATTGGGACATCCTCGGCCTCTTCCCCTACCTGTACCCTCTCCTTAACTTTAGACCTCGTAAGGTCACCTACCCTCGCACCCTCCCCCCCCTAATTAGTTTAAAGCCCTGTCTACAGTCCTCTTTACTCGATTCGCCAGCACTCTGGTCCCAGCATGGTTCAGACCAACCCCATCCTGCCCGAACAGGTCCCACCTACCCCAATACTGGTGCCAATGCCCCATAAATTCAAACCCATTCCTCCCACACCAATCTCTGAGCCATCCATTCATTTCCTTGCAGGTGGAGGATGTGGTCTAGAAGGCGTATGGTGTACTGGCCTTCATTAATCGAGGGATTGAGTTTAGGAGTCGGGAGGTAATGCTGCAACTTTACAGGACCCTCGTCAGGCCTCATTTGGAGTACTGTGCGCAGTTCTGGTCGCCTCACTATAGGAAGGATGTGGAAGCTATTGAGAGGGTGCAGAGGAGATTTACAAGGATGTTGCCTGGATTGGGAGGCATGCCTTATGAAGACAGGTTGAGAGAGCTCGGTCTTTTCTCCCTGGAGAGACGAAGGATGAGAGGTGACCTGATAGAGGTTTATAAGATGTTGAGAGGTATTGATAGGGTGGATTCTCAGAGGCTATTTCCCAGGGCTGAAATGGTCGCTACGAGAGGACAAAGGTTTAAGGTGCGGGGAGGGAAGTACAGAGGTGATGTCGAGGGTAAGTTTTTCACTCAGAGGGTGGTGAGTGAGTAGACTCGGCTGCTGTCGGTAGTGGTAGAGGCAAACTCGCTGGGGTCTTTTAAAAGACTTCTGGATGAGTATATGGGGTTTAATGGGATTGGGAGTTACAGATAGTTCTGTGGCCTTGTAGGTATGGATATGATCGGCACAACTTGTGGGTTGACGGGCCTGTTTGTACTGTAGTGTTCTATGTTCGATGTACTTCCATTAATAACATCTCCTGAGTTCTCCTCTGTTTTATCCTGATTTTTGATGTAGTTGGAACATTCTCCCCACAGTTTGTCCTTGCTCCCTCCTTCTCGGACTCCTTACATAGGTTTCCATCCTCCCGGCATATTAGTTTAAACCCTCCCCAACTACTCCAGCAAACACGTCTCCCCCGCCCCCGCCCCGCTCCCCAGGACATCAGTCCCAGTCTTGTCCAGGTGTAACTCGTCCAATTTGTACAGGTCCCACTTCCCCCAGAACTGGTGCCAATGCCCCAGGAATCTGAAACCCTCTCCCTGACACCATCTCTTCAGCCACATATTTATCCGATATCTCCTCTTGGAGTTTCTGGTGCAGATGGAGGAGGAGAAAGTGGGTTCCCGGACACGCGTCCTTTGTTTGAATAGAGGGGAGTATGGTAGGATGAGAGAAGAATTGGCGAATGTGGACTGGGGGAGTGCGTTGGAAGGTAGGTCTGCTGAGGAGCAGTGGAGGATCTTTAAGGAGATCTTTCTTGGTGCTCAGCAGAAATTTATTCCGATGGTTAAAAAGGACAGTAGGAGGAGAGGTAATAAGCCGTGGATAACGAAGGAGGTGAAGGAAAGTGTTAAATTAAAAGCGGAGGAGTTTAGAGTAGCTAAGAGCAATGGACAAGAAGAGGATTGGGAAAGGTTTAAATGTCAACAAAGATTGACAAAGAAATTGATAAAGGAGGGTAGGAGAAGCTATGAGGCTGGGCTAGCACTTAATATAAAAAAGGATAGCAAGAGTTTTTATAAATATATAAAAAGGAAGAGGCTGGCTAGGGTGAACGTTGGTCTTTTAGAGGATGAGAAAGGGGAGCTGGTGGTAGGGGATGGGGATATGGCTAAGGTCTTGAATAACTTCTTTGTTTCTGTCTTCACGGAGGAGGACGTGAATAATTTGCCGGGTGTTAGCGATGGAAAGGTGGTAGGAATGGAGGGTCTTAATGACATTACTGTTACTAGAGAGGTGGTGCTCGACAGACTGGAGGGGCTGATTGTGGACAAGTCCCCAGGACCGGATGGAATGCATCCGAGGGTTCTGAAAGAAATGGCGGAGGTGATAGTGGATGCCTTGGTGGTTATTTTCCAGACGCTGGATTCCGGGGAAGTGCCGGAAGATTGGAAAACGGCTAATGTTACGCCGTTGTTTAAGAAGGGTGCCAGGCAAAAGGCGGGGAATTATAGGCCGGTTAGTTTAACGTCTGTGGTAGGTAAAATGTTAGAATTCGTCATTAAGGAGGAAATAGCGAGGCATCTTGAGGGGAATTGCTTGATAGGGCGGACGCAACACGGTTTCATTAAAGGGAAGTCGTGTCTGACAAATTTACTGGAGTTCTATGAGGATGTGTCTAGGGCGGTGGATAGAGGAGAGCCGGTGGATGTGGTCTTTCTGGATTTTCAGAAGGCGTTTGACAAGGTACCTCACAAGAGGTTATTGCAGAAGGTCAGGGGACATGGAGTTGGGGGTAGGGTGTTAGCGTGGATAGAGGATTGGTTGTCAAATAGGAGGCAGAGAGTGGGAGTCAATGGATGCTATTCGGATTGGCGGTTGCTGACTAGTGGGGTGCCCCAGGGATCGGTGCTGGGGCCTCAGCTATTTACCATTTATATAGATCATCTGGAGGAGGGAACCGAGTGCAGGGTGTCGAAATTTGCTGATGACACCAAGATTGGGGGAAAGGCAAATTGTGAGGAGGGTGTGGAGAGTCTGCAGAAGGATCTAGATAGGCTGGGCGAATGGGCCAGGAAATGGCAAATGGAATTTAATGTTGGCAAGTGTGAGGTGGTCCACTTTGGTAGGAGGAATGGTAGGAAGGACTATTACTTACGGGGCGAAAAACTGCAGCAGGCGACGGTGCAGAGGGACCTCGGGGTCCTTGTGCATGAGTCGCAAAAACCCAGCTTGCAGGTGCAGCAGGTGGTCAGGAAGGCGAATGGGATGCTGGCCTTCATAGCGAGGGGGATTGAATATAAAAGTAGGGAGGTCTTGCTGCAGCTGTATAGGGCATTGGTGAGGCCGCAACTGGAGTACTGTGTGCAGTTTTGGGTGCCGCACCTGCGCAAGGATATTTTGGCCTTGGAGGGAGTGCAGAGGAGGTTTACTAGGCTGATGCCGGAGTTGAGGGGATTGAGCTATGAGGAGAGGCTGAATAAACTAGGCTTGTACTCGTTAGAGTTTAGAAGAATGAGGGGAGATCTCACTGAGACGTATAAGATGATGAATGGGATGGATAGGATAGAGGTGGAGAGACTCTTCCCGCTCAAAAAAGACAGTAGGACTAGGGGGCACAGCCTCAAGATAAAGGGGGGGCGTTTTAGAACAGAGTTGAGGAGGAACTTCTTCACTCAAAGGGTGGTGACTCTCTGGAATTCTCTGCCCGTTGAGGTGGTGGAGGCTGCCTCGCTAAATATTTTTAAGAAACGGGTTGATGGGTTTTTGATAAGAGAAGGGATTAAGGGTTATGGGGAGAGGGCGAGAAGGTGGAACTGAGCCACGACAGATCAGCCATGATCTTATTGAATGGCGGGGCAGGCTCGAAGGGCTAGATGGCCTACTCCTGCTCCTATTTCTTATGTTCTTATGTTCTCATTTCTACTCTGACTAGCATGTGGCATCAGTAGTTTCCGACCAAACAAACCTGTTGGACTTTAACCTGGTGTTGTGAGTTTACCTGAACAGGTGCCAGAGTGTGGGTGGCGAGGGATTTTCACAGTAACTTTATTGCATTGTTAATGTAAGCCTATTTGTGACAATGATAAACAAACTTTAAACTTTAGGGGTGGCAAGAGGAACAGTGAGATCACTACTTTTGAGGTTGATTTCTTAACTTTCTTTTCAGCTCTCTGGATTCTGCTTATATCATGGTGTACCCCATTAATCCCAGTACATTGCAGAAATATTCAGTATACTCCAGCTTTAGCTCAGTATACCCTTGGTATATCCTGCTAGAATACACTCCAAGTATATTTCTCTGTTAGCTGTTTGTTTCGTTTGGGATTCTGGGCCGTTTGGAATTTTGCAATAAACAGAAAACAGTCCAAATCAGCAATTCACTGTGTGTTTTTCTCCTGCAAATTCTTCCCCGCTCCTTTTGTTTAGGTTTTTCTAAGGATGCCCGAAATGATCTTGAAATACTTGCCATTAAAAATGCATCTTGAAAAATCCCATTGTCGTCAACACAGTGTTTTATTTATCCGAGGTTATCACAAATTCCACTGGGAGCAAGGGGAGGTGGTTTAACAACAGAATTGAACCAAGCAGAGCGTAAGACATTCCAAACACATGATTAATCTCACTCAGCCACACTGCATGATAACAGCTTAAAGGCTGAAAGTTACAGAAACATCAATTAATTAGGAATTAAACAGATCAATCAGATTGCTCCATTTATTCTCAGCAGTTTCACTTGGACCTGAGCGAACATTCTTCCTCAGTATGGAGGGGGCTCAGCTCACCTGCTCCCTCAATCAGCCCTCCCCCTAACCACAACGAGGTGGCAGGGGAGTGGGAAGTGAAGTTGAGGGAGAGAGAAGGATGCAGAGAGGGAGGCGAAGGGAGCTGGGCAGTTAGTGAAGGAGGCTACTGGGAAAGCAAGACAGCGAGAGAGCGAGGGAGAGGGTGTAGGGAGGAGTGTGGAAGTGAGGGGGGAGAAGTGGAGTGAAAGAGGGTGTTTGAAGAGGAGGTGGAACGGGAAAGTGAGGAGTTAAGTGGGGCGGCACGGTAGCACAGTGGTTAGCGCTGCTGCTTTACAGCTCCAGGAACCTGGATTCGATTCCCAGCTCAGGTCACTGTCTGTATGGAGTTTGCACATTCTCCTCGTGTCTGCGTGGGTTTTCTCCGGGTACTCTGGTTTCCTCCCACAGTCCAAAGATGTGCGGATTAGATTGATTGGCCGTGCTAAAATTGCCCCTTAGTGTCCTGAGATGCATAGGTTAGCTGGATTAGCGAGTAAATGTGTAGGGATGTGGGGGTAGTGCCTGGGTGGGATTGTGATCGAGTACAGATTCAATGGGCCAAATGGCCTCTTTCTGCATTGTAGGGTTTCTGTGAGTGGGAGGGGGAATACTATGAGGTGAGAGGGGCAATGTGTGAGGGAAAGAAGAGAGTGGGGAGTGACAGGGAGAGGTGGAGAGGGATAGATAGAGAGTTGGGGTACAGAGGAACAAATGAAAGAAGAAAAGGGATGATAGTGTGAAAGAGAAAGGGGAAGAATGTAGTGTAGCTGGGTCTGGCAACAGGTGATCAATGTAGGAAGCTTTTTTTATTCATTTGTAGGATATGGGCATTGTTGACTGGCCAGCATTTATTGCCCATCCCGAGTTGCCTTTGAGAAGGTGGTGGTAAGCTGCCTTCTTCAATCGCTGCAGTCCACGTGCTGTGAGTTGACCTAATGTTGTTAGGGAGGGAATTCCAGGATTTTGACCCAGTGACTGTGAAGGAACAGAGATATATTTCCATGTCAGGACGGTGAGTGACACAGAGGGGAACATGCAGATGGTGGTGGTTTTCCCAAGTATTTTCTATCTGCTCTTTCTTGCTTTCATCCCTAATTGTGCTAGATGGTGGGGAGCAGACTTCTTGAACCATTGCTGTTCATATGGTGTAGCTACACCCATAGCGCTGTCAGGGAGGAGTTCCAGAAATTTGACCAGTGACAGTGAAGGAACGGTGATATATTTCCAAGTCAGGACGGTGAGTGACATGGAAGGGAACCTCCAGGTGGTAGGGTTCCCCATGTGTCTGTTGTCCTTGTCATTCTTGATAGTAATGGTTATCGGTTTGGAAGGTGATGTCTAGGGAATCTAGGTGAGTTCCTGCAGGACATCTTGTAGGTGGTACAGACTGCTGCCACTGTTCATTGCTGGTGAGGGAGTGAATGTTTGTGGAAGGGGTGCCAATCAAGTGGGGCTGGTTTCTCCTGGGTGGTGTCGAGCTTCCTGAGTGTTGTTGGATCTGCAGCCATCCAGGCAAATGGAGAATGTTCCTTCACACTCCTGACTTGTGTCTCGTAGAGCGTGGACAGACTCTGGGGAGTCAGGAGGTGAGTTACTCACTGCAGGGTTCCCAATGTTTAGCCTGCTCTGGTAGCTATAGTATTTATGTGGCTAGTTGGAGGCAGTGCAATGTAGCTTTCCAAATTTGTACTTGGATCACAGAGAGATGATGTTAACTTGAGTTTTATTCCGTGAAATTGAACTGATTAAGGGCAGATTTGAATGAAATGTTCAAGACATTAAGAGAGACAGGTAATTATTCCTCATTTGCTCGATTTCCAGTTGAGAATCTAGGGCTGCAGCAGAGTCTAAAAATTAAAGACCAAATTTTCATTACAAGACTTTTGACACTAAAAAGAGAAACCAGAATGTACAGGAGTGAAATTAAGAAATATTTCAATACAGGGCAGTGGGATTTGAAATTATCTTCCATAAATGGCAATTGGTATTGGGTCAATTGTGAATTTTAAATCTGAGATTAGTAGGTGTTTATTTACCAGAGGTATTGAGGGACATGGGACAAGGATGAGTAGATGGAGTTCAGTCACAGATCAGCCATGATCATGCTGAATAGTGACAGAACAGACTGGAGGAGCTGAATGGCCTACACCTGTTCCCATGTAATGGTGGATAGGGTAGGAATTTGGGTGGGTGTGGTTGTGATGAAATACTGTTCTGGTTGGATGGCAGGAGAGGGAAGTCTGAGAACCTAAGAACATAAGAAATAGGAGCAGGAGTAGGCCATCTAGCCCTTCGAGCCTGCCCCACCATTCAATAAGATTATGGTTGATCTGAAGTGGATCATATCCACTTATCCGCCTGCTCCCCATAACCCTTAATTCCCTTATCTATTAGAAATCTATCTACCCGTGACTTAAACATATTCAACAAGGTAGCCTCCACCACTTCAACGGGCAGAGAACTCCAGAGATTCACCACCCTCTGAGAAAAGAAGTTCCTCCTCAACTCTGTTCTAAACTGAATCCCCCCCCCTCCACTTATCTTGAGGCTGTGCCCTCTAGTTCTGCTATCCTTTCTAAGCGGGAAGAATCTCTCTACCTCTACCCTATCCAGCCCCTTCATTATCTTGTAAGTGTCTATAAGATCCTCCCTCAGCCTTCTAAACTCTAACGAGTACAGACCCAATCTACTCAATCTCTCCTCATAAGCTAACCCCCTCATCTCGATATCAACCTGGTGAACCTTCTCTGTACTCCCTCCAAAGCCAATATATCCTTTTGCAAATAAAGGGACCAAAATTGCACACAGTACTCTAGTTGCGGCCTCACCAGTGCCTTGTACCTTGTGAGACTAAAGGGTGTCACAGATATGAGCTTGGTTCTGAGAGGCAATCACAATGCATTGTGGGAATGGAGACTGAGGGAGTGAAGTTTCATTGTCATCTTTGTAGCAGCTTTGGAGAATCTGAAATAGAAGACCTCTTATTGAAACTGTGCCACCGAGGTCGAGAGTCCCCTATGAAGGGAAACAGTCTCTCAACATTGAGCCTGTCAAAACCACACAGAACCTTTTATGTTTCAATTAGCTCAGTTTTAGCTTTTCTCAAATCCAGTGAGTGTCAACTCAACCGGTTTAATGTTTGCCCAGGGATCAGCCTTTTCTGGCTGCCCAAGGCCCCCGACAGCCCAGTGTAAACTTGTTAAAAGGTTAGGGAGTACAGGAATCCAGCAGAAGTCCTGAGGAATTTTACACTCACATCACTGAGACATAGAAACCTAGAGACAGAGAGAGAAATATACAGAGCAAGACACCGGAGGGAGAAGGAAATGGATCAAGAGAGATAGATCCAGATCGCAAAAGAGAGAGAGAGAAAGAGAGACAGAGAGAGAATGAGAGAAACTGGGATAGAGACAAAGAGAGAAATGGGAATAGAGGTGGAGAGAGATGGGGATAGACAGAGAGAGAGAGAGAGTTGGAGAGAGAGAGAGAGAGGTGGATAAAGACAGAGACAGCATGTCAGAGTTGAGACTAATGCTTGCTCCAGTTAATTCTGTTACTCTCTCTGAGCTGAGGTACTTTGTATTTTTCTTTGTGGTGGGTGTTTTAAGTTTTGAAAGAGTGACAGAGATAAGGAAGATAAATATTTCACCTTTCACCAGTCTTTAATGATCAGAGTGAAAAGCTCCCAGCAACAGTGTCATCCTATACCTTCAGTGCAGGCACTGACATATCTCCAAAATATCAACTCATTAAGTTTCACTTCCGGGAAACCAAAGCACACAAATGAACCCATTAGATGTCAAAACAGAGCAGCGATGATAAATAATATTCCGATAAATGATTGAACATATGTCAGGGTTACTGTTCCTGTCCTGTGTCAGTGAAAAACATGCAAAGTGGGTGTAGAATCCGTGCGAATTGGGGGCACTCGATGGGTGTCACTGAAATGTGTTCCTCACCTCACTGTAATGTCAGCCGTTAATCACTGCCATTTTTATCCAAAGCTGTAGCTGGATTTGGAAGATGAGAGGGAATGAGGAATTTTAGTAAATTTCCTGGTTCTCCAGCAATTCCTAACTCCTCTCCATTGATAAACAATGTGATTCTCTCACACTGAGGGTCACAGGACTGAATTTAAACCAAGCAGATTGAACCTACCTTCTGTATAGAGGGCCACATCCTTTAATTGTCTTCCTGGGGCTGCTGTTTGATTAAGAATGGCCTCCCAACCCCAGGCTAAACACTCAGAGGTGGCAGCTGAGCACTGACCACTCCTGGGCCTGCACTTTGCGGAGAAGAGAGTTTCCATACCTCTCCCAACTGGGTCAATGGAGGTCTTAGACACTAGGGCCAGTCAGAGAGGCCTCAGTCGGTGGTGGGGCAACCCTGTCATCTCAGGGGCAGCTTTTACTGCCAGTGACCCCGCCATAGGCCAGAGTAACTGCCAAAAACACACCCACCTCCCATATCCCTGCCTCACAATCCCAGCACCATGAAGGTGCCAGTGAGGTTTGCCTGATAGTTTGCCCGTAAATTTTGCAATTGAGTATCCCGCATCTGGGGACATGGCAGGGGTCAGCAACCTGAAGTGCAATGGGCTAGTCTTGTCCTGTGCGAACCACCTGCTTGGTCATGGTTTCACCCCTGCCAAGTAACTGGATTGTCCAGTGGAAGCTAAATGTTAGGGGAAGTGGGCAGTCACCCTTAACTGGCCACTTACTTGGCTCAGTTAGACTCTGGGACGGAGGTAATGGTGGCAAGAAGGTGATGGACATTCATTTAAAGTTCCTGGAATTAAAGGGATATCAAAGCTTGATGACACAGATTTAAGGTGCGGGGAGGGAAGTACAGAGGTGATGTTAGGGGTAAGTTTTTCACTCAGAGGGTGGTGAGTGAATGGAATCGGCTGCCGTCGGTGGTGGTGGAGGCGAACTCGCTGGGGTCTTTTAAAAGACTTCTGGATGAGTATATGGAATTTAATGGGATTGGGGGTTATAGATAGGTCTATAGATTGGTAGGTGTTGATGTGATCGGCGCAACTCGTGGGCCGAAGGGTCTGTTTGTGCTATAGTGTTCTATGTTCTATGATAACATTAGCTAAAGCACAGGAAACAAGAGGTAGAGGTAGAGAGATTCTTCCCACTCAGAAAGGACAGTAGGACTAGGGGGCACAGCCTCAAGATAGCAGGGTGGGAGGGGTGCAGTTTAGAACGGAGTTGAGGAAGAACTTCTTCACTCAAAGGGTGGTGAATCTCTGGAATTCTCTGCTCGTTGAAGTGGTGGAGGCTGCCTCGCTGAATATATTTAAGTCACGGGTAGATAGGTTTCTGACAGACAGGGGAATTAAGGGTTATGGGGAGAAAGCGGGAAAGTGGAACTGATCTACTTCAGATCAGCCATGATCTTATTGAATGGCCGGGCAGGCTCGAAGGGCTAGATGGCCTACTCCTGCTCCTATTTCTTATGTTCTTATGAATGGTGATTGGGTTGATTTATAGACTGGAGGAAGTTTACAATGCTGTTTGCTGGATGTTTTAAATATTGATTAAAATAACCAGAAGATGCTTATTATTCTGGAAATTATAGTCTGGATAAATCTTTTGTGGCTTCATCAGTCCCTTTGCCTTTCGTTCCATAACATCTTGGTCAGTTAATCTCTGCCACCCTCTGCTCTACACCAACCTTTCCCTATATTTCACCCTCTCCTTCCCCCATCAACAAGATTACAATCCCAGACTCAATAGCCAATGTGTTTTGCTCTGTGAGGAACCTGTAACTTTTGTTATAAAAATTATGAAATTGAAATGCTTGTTATTTACTGAGATTAAAGTTACAAAATTTAACCATTTCAAACAAACAGAAGAATTTTTATGAAAGAGATCAGCAAGGCAAATGGTCAACACATCGAACATCTAATTGATATGAGGGAAACATGAGTTAATTGGCAAATTGTTGTCTTACACGTCACAAACTACAGACGAGCGGCAGGCACAAGGAGCTAGATACCATGAATTTGCTGACCGACTAAAGCATCTGTACTTCACTCCCCCAGTCCAGAATTAGTGAGTCACAAAGGCCTTTAAAACTTTGTCTTTCTCACGGGGAATTCCAGATTTTCTCATTTTCGTATCTAGCTTCTACTTTCCCTGAAAAGTCCCTGCAATTTGGACTGTCCCTGTGACTGAGTTGCTCAATCTCTTCTCCCAAGACTGCACCCAATGAGTTCCCAAGGCCACCACCAATATCTAATCACTGGCATCATGCCAGGTTGTAAACTGCTCTGAGCAGAACCTCCACCACTCAATGGGCTTTCCTTTGCCCCAACAACCAGTTCATCAGCTGACTCTGCCCTGGGGTCATTCAGAGCTCCAATTTCTGCAGCTGCACTGAGCTTCCAAAGATCTCTTCTGAGTGCCAACTCCCTCAGCAGCACAGAGTTAACCACAGCACTGCAACAGTGTGGAAATGACCCTCCAATTAGTCTGCTCCTAACGCCCTGTGTTAACACCACACCCTGGTCACCATTCCCATGCCACAGCACTGCTGAGCACAGTACCCACAGCTGGGAAGAATGCCAGACTGAACATCCACAGCCGGTTTACCCGTCCTGTTCTGTGCTTTTGTTTGAACTCCTGGGTATATAAGTTCTGGAACTTCAGTCCTCGGCCCACATTGGAGAATATAAATTCCCTGACGATGGAAAAGAACCCATTACATTTCTTACCTTCAGTAAAATAAGAATGGAAGAGTCAGGTCTCCCCATGCAATGCTGTGAGGCAAGTTCAGATTCAGCCCAAACCTCCGTAAGAACATAAGAAATAGGAACAGGAGAAGGCCATCTGGCCCTTCGAGCCTTCCCCACCATTCAATAAGATCATGGCTGATCTGAAGTGGATCAGTTCCACTTTCCCGCTTTCTCCCCATAACCCTTAATTCCCTTGTCTATCAGAAACCTATCTACCCGTGACTTAAAAATATTTAGCGAGGCAGCCTCCACCACTTCAACGGGCAGAGAATTCCAGAGATTCACCATCCTTTGAGTGAAGAAGTTCCTCCTCAATTCCGTTCTAACCTGCTCCCTCCACCCCCCTTATCTTGAGGCTGTGCCCCCTAGTTCTGTTTTCCTTTCTGAGCGGGAAGAATCTCTCTACCTCTACCCTATCCATCCCCTTCATTATCTTATACGTCTTTATAAGATCTCCCCTCATCCTTCTAAACTCCAACGAGTACAGACCCAGTCTATTCAGCCTCTTTTCATAGTCCAACCCCCTCATCTCCGGTATCAGCCTAGTGAACCTTCTCTGCACTCCCTCCAAGGCCAATATATCCTTCCGCAAATGTGGCGATCAAAACTGCACACAGTACTCCAGCTGCGGCCTCACCAATGCCCTGTACAGTTGCAGCAAGACCTCCCTACTTTTATATTCAATCCCCCTCGCTATAAAGGCCAGCATCCCATTCGCCTTCCTGACCACCTGCTGCACCTGCAGACTGGGTTTTTGCGACTCGTGCACAAGGACCCCCAGGTCCCTCTGCACCGTAGCATGCTGCAGCTTTTCGCCTTTTAAATAATAATCCCTCCTACTAGTATTTCTGCCAAAGTGGATAACCTCACACTTGCTAACATTATACTCCATCTGCCAGGTCCTCGCCCACTCGCTCAGACTATCCAGATCCCTCTGCAAACTTTCCACACGCTCCACGCAATTTGCTTTTCCACTCATCTTCATGTCATCAGCAAATTTCGTCACCCTACACTCAGCCCCCTCCTCCAGATCTTCTATATAAATGGTAAATAGTTGAGGCCCCAGCACCGATCCCTGGGGCACTCCACTAGTCACCAACCGCCAACCAGAATAGCACCCATTGGTACCAACTCTCTGCTTCCTATTAGACAACCAATCCTCTATCCACGCTAACACCTTACCCCCAACTCCGTGCAGCCTAACCTTCTGTAGCAACCTTTTATGAGGCACCTTATCAAACGCCTTTTGGAAATCTAAAAACACCACATCCACCGGCTCCCCTGTGTCTACCACACTGGTCACATCCTCATAGAAATCCAATAAATTTGTCAAACACGACTTCCCCTTAATGAATCCGTGCTGCATCTGCTCTATCAAACCATTCTTTTCTAGGTGTCTCGCTATTTCTTCTTTAATGACGGATTCAAGCATTTTTCCATCTACAGATGTTAAACTAACTGGCCTATAATTCCCTGTCTTTTGTCTGCCAACTTTTTTAAACAATGTCATAACATTAGCTGTTTTCCAATCTTCCGGCACTTCCCCGGAATCCAGCGAATTTTGATAAATAATTACTAAGGCATCCGCTATCACCTCTGCCATTTCCTTCAGAACCCTGGGATGCATTCCATCCGGTCCTGGGGACTTGTCCACCTTCAGTCACGTTAGTCTATCAAGCACTACCTCTCTAGCGACAGTAATCGCATTAAGGACCTCACCTCCTACCATCCTTCTATCTTTAATATTCGGTAAGCTATTTGTGTCCTCCTCCGTGAAGACCGACACAAAAAACTTATTTAAAGCCTCAGCCATTTCCTCGTTACCCATTGATAAATCCCCCCTCTCGTCCTCCAAGGGTCCAACATTCACTCTAGCCACTCTCTTCTTCTTTATATATTTGTAGAAACTTTTACTGTCATTTTTTATATTTAGTGCTAGTTTAGCTTCACACTCTATCCTTCCTTTCTTTATCATCTTCTTAGTCATTCTTTGTTGCTTTTTAAATCTTTTCCAATCTTCTAATCGCCTATTCTAATCTATTTTTAGCCACTCTGAACGCATCAGCTTTTAATTTAATATTCTCCTTTATTTCCTTCGATAACCACAGCTGATTATCCCTTATCCTACTGTCCTTCTTTACTATCGGAATATATTTCTGCTGAGTACCGAAAAAGATCTCCTTAAAAATCCTCCACTGTTCCTCAGCCGTCCTACCAACCAATCTGTGCCCCCAATCTACATTTGCCAATTCCTCTCTCATCCTATCATTCTTCCCTCTGTTCAAACAGAGGACACAGGTTCGGGACCCTACTTTCTCATCCTCCATCTGCATCAAAAATTCGACCATATTGAGATCACTCGTCCCAAGTGGATGCCTCACAACAAGATCCCTAATTCTACCTGCCTTGTTACACAGTACCAGATCTAAGATAGCTCGCTCCCTCATAGGTTCCATCACATACTGTTCAAGGAAACTATCCCGACAGCATTCCAAGAACTCTTCCTCAAGCCCACTGCATCCGACTTGGGTCATCCAATCAATATGCAGATTAAAATCCCCCATAATTATCGCCGTTCCGTTTCTGCACGCATCAATTATTTGCTTGTTCATTGCCCGCCCCACCTCAAAGTTATTATTTGGGGGCCTACAGACCACACCCACCAGTGCCTTCCTCCCCTTACTATTCCTTATCTCCACCCACAACGATTCCACGTTTTGCTCTTTGGAGCCTATATCTTCCCTTACTACCGCCCTGATATTATCCTTAATTGTCATGATGTGGAGATATTGGCGTTGGACTGGGGTAAACACAGTAAGAAGTCTGACAACACCAGGTTTAAGTCCAACCGATTTATTTGATAGTAAACTCACAAGCTTTCGAGGTTCTCCTCTTCGTCACAAAGACAGTGAAGACAGAGATTCATGATAAAGTGGGACGAAGTCAACACGACTTTGTCAAGGGGAAGTCATGTCTGACAAATCTGTTAGAGTTCTTTGAGGGGGTAACAAGGAAGTTAGATAAAGGAGAACCAGCGGACGTGATTTATTTAGGTTTACAGAAGGCTTTTGACAAGGTTCCGCAGGGGAGACTGTTAAATAAGTTAAGTGCCCGTGGTGTTAATGGTAAGATCCTGGCATGGATAGAGGATTGGCCGACTGGCAGAAGGCAGAGAGTGGAGATAAAGGGATCTTTTTCAGGATAGAACATAGAACATAGATAAACTACAGCACGAAAAGGCCCTTCAGCCCACAAGTTGCATCAATCATATCCCTGACTTCCTAGGCTTATCTATAACCCCCAATCCCATTAAACCCCATATACTCATCCAGAAGTCTTTTAAAAGACCCCAGCGAGTTCGCCTCCACCAGCGACGACGGCAGCCGATTCCATTCACTCACCACCCTCTGAGTGAAAAACTTACCCCTAACATCACCTCTGTACTTCCCTCCCCGCACCTTAAATCTGTGTCCTCTCGTAGCGACCATTTCAACCCGGGGAAATAGCCTCCGAGAGTCCACCTGATCAATACCTCTCAACATCTTATAAACCTGACAAATGCGAGGTGATGCATTTTGGAAGGAATAATGTAGAGAGGAGCTATGTGATTAAAGGTAGACAAATTAGGAGTATAGAAACACAGAGGGACCTGGGAGTGCAGGTTCACAAATCCATGAAGGTTGTGACACAAGTGGAGAATGTTGTCAGGAAGGCTTCTGGAATGCTAGCCTTTATAGGAAGAGGTACAGAGTTTAAAAGCTGCCGTCTAATGCTTCAGTTGTATAGAACGTTGGTTAGACTGCATTTGGAGTACTGCGTCCAGTTCTGATCACCTTACTACCGGAAGGACGTGGAGGCTCTGGAAAGGGTTCAGAGGAGGTTTACCAGGATGTTGCCTGGCATGGAGGGGCTGGGTTACGAGGAAAGGTTGGAGAAACTGGGACTTTTCTCCTTGGAAAGACGGAGATTGAGGGGGGACATGATAGAGGTATATAAGATACTGTAGGGAATAGACAGAGTCAATAGTGAGAGACTGCTCCCTAGATTGGGTACAAATACAAGAGGACATGATTTAAGGGTGAGGGGGAAGAGGTATAATTTGGATATGAGAGGAAGGTTCTTTACGCAGAGAGTTGTGGGGGTATGGAACGCGCACCGAGTAGGGTGGTGGAGGCAGGAACATTGGACTCGTTTAAGGTTCAGTTAGATAGGCACATGAGTGAAACGAGGATGGAGGGTTATGGTAGGGGTTATTAAATAAGGGTTAGAACCTCGGGAGACACTGGAAAGGCAGGCTTGCGATTAACGTTTTTGTCTTTTTATTCCGCAGGTGGAGGTCCACCTCGTGTCAAACGAGGGGCATTCACACGGTGGGTCGTGCCTGGGCTGCTCTTGGAGGTTCCGGGAGTGGCCTAGTACTTCATGTCGGTGTGTGTGCTTGATCCTGGACCGGTAGATGGGCGCCGCAACAGCTCAGTGACTAGCACTGCTAGCTGTGCAGGCACATGGATTTGGGCCTGTGTCTGTGGGAGTTTGTGCATTCTCCCTGTGGATGCGTGGGTTTCCTCCGGGCGCTCCGGTTTCCTCCCACACCCCAAAGATGTGCTCTTAGGCTGATTGGTTTTACCAAATTTACACTATTCTCCCCTGAATCTGGCTAAGTCAGGGGTTCTATTTGTAGATACGCAGGGTAGAATAGGTGTAGGGTGATGCGGCGGCGTGGGCTTGTTGGGCCGAAGGGCCTGTTTCCCGTGCTGGGTTGTTCTTTGTTCTTTGTAAACCTCTATCAGGTCACCTCTCATCCTTCGTCTCTCTCTAAGGAGAAAAGATCGAGCTCTCTCAACCTATCCTCATAAGACCTGCCACCCAATCCAGGGAACATCCCTGTAAATCTCCTCGGCACCCTTTCTATGGCTTCCACATCTTTCCTGTAATGAGGTGACCAGAACTGAGCACAGTACTCCAAGTGGGGTCTGATCAGGGTTAAGAATAAAGAACAAAGAACAACACAGCACGGGAAACAGGCCCTTCGGCCCAACGAGCCCGCGCCGCCATCTATGATGTGGAGATGCCAAGGTTGGATTGAGATGGGCACAGTAAGAAGTCTCACAACACCAAGCCAAAGCCCAACAGGCCCACTTGGCGTCACAAACTCCCAGAGCGTGGCTGCGAGCTTTCGGAGTGCTGCTCCTGGAGCAGCGTTCTGAAAGCTTGTGACACCAAATAAACCTGTTGCGCTCCAACCCGGTGCAGTGGGACCTCTCACTGTGAAGTTATCTGCTACTACATTATTATTTTGGCTAATTGGGAATTTGTGGGGTAACTCTGCAATATCATTATTGTAATGCTAGCTCCAACCCAAGCTTCCTGTAGATGTTGACAATTCTCCATTGATTAATTATTCCTCCAGTTTAAACCATTCACTGCAAGATTTCAAGATCCCCCTCTGTGATGCATTCCAGTTATTTTATCCATTTTTGCCCTGTCATGCCCGGAAACAGTGATTCATGCTGCTGCCCGCCAGTCAGTACCTTACCCAAATGACAACTCCATCTGTGATCAAAACAGGGAGAGAACAGTGCAGGCTGATTATTATACATGGTGAGACATCATATTCAAATCCAATTCTGTCCTCATTTAATGTTCACACACACAAATTTCACAGTGGGAAATCATAGAATCACAGAATTCCTACAGTGCAGCAGGAGATCATTCATCCCGTTGAGTCTGCACCCACTATCTGACAAAGTATCTTACCGAGGCTCTCTCCTCCATCCTATCCTTGTAACCCCACAAACTCATCATGGCTAATCTGTCTAGCCTACACACCTTGGGATGCTCAGAGGAAATTTTACCATGACCAATGCACCTAATCTGCATATCTTTGGACTGTGAATACTGGATACTGATGAAAAAATGCAACACTGGCTGACTTTTGTATTTTCCTCTTTAGGCGCAATGCTTTATAGCAATGCTATGTTAGCAGGAGTCAGTTAAATCAACACAAGCCAGGAATCAAATTCACAGAAAGGGAAAATAATCAAGCAGTGTTTATGATCACTCACAAGTGATGAAGTGACCATCTGCAAGAATCGAAGTGTAATTGCTTCCATCAGGTAAGGACACAAATGGGCTGAGGGGAAACATCATATGGCCAAATAGAAGACAAGGAAACTGGAAATAATCAAAACAAGTCAAAAACTCTATTACTTCCGGAAACCTCCTCTCAAATGTAGAATGCAGAATGGCCAGTAGAAATCCACTTTAATGCCATATCCATATCAAAGAATAATTCAGGAATAAATAGTATTGAAGGGTTAGAGAAGAGTGCTTAACCATGATGATTGAGCTGACATGATATGGGTTAGGCTTGATGACTACGTGGCTTTTCCCTGCCTACCATTTTCTATGTTCATCTCTTCATGTTTTACATCCAATAAGGAATAATATCCAATGTCACAATGCCTTCTATTGCTCATGGGGTTTCAACCTCCACAGAAGGGAAAACTGTGGAACTCATAGCATCAATTAATTGTGTTTAATTATAAACCAGCTGCTCACCTCTGGCAGCCGGTGACTAGTGATGTGCCTCAGGGGTCAGTGCTGGGACCACAACCTTTCTCAATATACATTAACAGTTTGGAGGAAGGAATTGAAGGTACTTTTGCTAAGTTTGCAGATGATACAATGATATGTAGAGGGACAGGTAGTATCAAGGAAGCGCGGGTTGCGGGGGGCAGTGGTGGGGGCTGCAGGATGATTTGGTTAGGAAAGTGGGCAAAGAAGTGGCAGATGGAATAGCAGGTGGAAAAGCATGAGGTTCTGCACTTTAGAAGGAGGAATGGAGGCATAGACTATTTTCTAAATGGAAAAATGTTTAAGAAATCAAAAACTCAATGGAGTTGGGAGTCATTGTTCAAGATTCTCTTCAGGTTATTGTGCAGGTTCAGTCAGCAGTTTGGAATGCAAATGCAGTGATAGTATTCATACAGAACACAGAACATAGAACACTACAGCACAAACAGGCCCTTCGGCCCACAAGTTGCGCCGATCACATCTATACCGACCAAGCCATAGAACTATCTGTAACTTCCAATGCCATTAGATCCCATATACTCATCCAGAAGTCTTTTAAAAGACCCCAGCGAGTTCGCCTCCACCACCGATGACGGCAGCCGATTCCACTCACCCACCCCCCTCTGAGTGAAAAACTTACCCCTGACATCTCCTCTGTACCTGCTCCCCAGCACCTTAAACCTGTGTCCTCTCATAGCGACCATTTTAGCCCTGGGAAATAGTCTCTGAAAATCCACCCTATCTATTCCTCTCAACATCTTATAAACCTCTATCAGGTCACCTCTCAACCTTCGCCTCTCCAGGGAGAAGAGACCTCGCTCCCTCAACCTATCCTCATAAGGCATGCCTCCCAATCCAGGCAACATCCTTGTAAATCTCATCTGCACCCTCTCAATAGCTTCCACATCCTTCCTGTAGTGAGGCGACCAGAACTGCGCACAGTACTCCAAGTCAGGTCTGACAAGGGTCCTATAAAATTGCAGCATTACCTCCTGACTCCTAAACTCAATCCCTCGATTAATGAAGGCCAGTACACCATACACCTTCTTGACCACATCCTCCACCTGCGAGGCCGATTTAAGAGTCCTATGGACCCAGACCCGAAGACCCTTCTGCTCTTCAACCCAACTAAGACTCCTACCCTTGATATTGTATTCCTTCATCCCATTGGTCCTGCCAAAATGGACCATTACACATTTATCTGCGTTGAAGTCCATCTGCCACTTCTCCGCCCAGTCTTGCATCCTATCTATTGTTACGCTGCAACTTCTGACATCCGTCCTGACTATCCACAACACCACCAACCTTCGTATCATCGGCGAACTTACTTACCCATCCCTCCACTTCCTCATCTAGGTCATTTATGAAAATGACAAACAGTAAGAGTCCTAGAACAGATCCCTGGGGCACCCCACTGGTGACCGACCTCCATGCAGAAAAAGACCCATCCACAACCACTCTCTGCCTTCTGCAGGCAAGCCAGTTCTGGATCCACAAGGCAACAGCCCCCTGGATCCCATGCCCTCTCACCTTCTCAAGAAGTCTTGCATGGGGGACCTTATCAAATGCCTTGCTGAAGTCCATGTAAACCACGTCCACGGCACTTCCTTCATCAATGTGTCGAATTATTCATGTCAACAGGGCTAGAATACAAGAGCAGGGATGTGCTTCTGAGGCTGTATCAGGCTCTGGTCAGACCCAATTTGGAGTATTGTGAGCAGTTTTGGGCCCCATATGAAAGGAAGGATGGTTCAGATGAGGTTCACAAGAATGTTTCCTGGAATGAAGAGCTTGTCGTATAAGGAACAGATGAGGACTCTGGGTCTATACTCATTGGACTTTAGAAGGGTGGGGGGGGATCTTATTGAAACTCACAGGATATTGCGAGGCCTGGATAGAGTGGACGTGGAGAGGATGTTTGCACTGTTAGGAAAAACTAGATGTAGGAATGCCGGCGTTGGACTGGCGTAAACACAGTAAAAAGTCTGACAACACCAGGTTTTAGTCCAACCGATTTGGCAGGAAAAACTAGAACCAGAGGACACAATCTCAGACTGAAGAGATAAATCTTTAAAACAGAGATGAGGAGGAATTTGTTCAGCCAGAGTGAATCTGTGGAAGTCTTTGCCGCAGAAAGCTGTGAGGCCAGATCATTGAGAATCTTTAAAATAGAGGTAGATAGGTTTTTGATTAATAAGCGTATCAGGGGTTATGGGGAAAAGGCAGGATGAGAAAAATAACAGCCATGATTGAATGGTGGAGCAGACTGGAGGAGCTGCATGGCCTAAATCTGCTCCTATGTCTCATGGTCTGATGTTCAGCATTAGAAATAACAAACTGCTGCACCTGTGCCTAGTTTAAAGCCTGTCTTCTCTCCCTCCAATAGGATATCTGCATTCCAGGAGCTTCTGCTCAGTTCCTGCATCTCTCCAAAAAACGTTTCCCTGAATATCAGTGATTATCTTCTATTTTATAGATCCTGCCACCTTTAAAAAGCTTCCCTTTATGTGTGTTCTCCACAGGTTTTTTGCTATAACACACGGTCTGGAAGTGGCTCACCTCTCCATGGAAATGACATTCAGCCTCTTTGGCAGTTTTCATACCTGTGTTTTTCATGCCACTCTGATCAGAGTTAGCTTGGGCTGTTGATTAATGTTCTGTCTCCCTTTGCTTCACGATAGCTTTGTGTTTTTATATTTGACATCCTACACTGAGTCACCTTCTTCTGAGATTGGGCTATCTCTGTTACATTGGACTACAGATCGATTCTGTTTCCTGAACTTAGCCTGCCTGCTCAGTTTGATTGCCTTTGCTAGGTTAGGCCATCTCTTGACTACAGCTGGTCAGACAAGGCATCATCGAACAGTCAGATTCTGTCTCAGATCAATTTCTCCTTCAAGCTATCACATTCACAGTTCTGTGTACAAGTCTAACAGGTAGTGAATTCATCAATGACCCTCCCTTAACGTTGGGTATATTTATTCCATCTACCCCATTCAACAACAGAATTCTTTCTCAGGCTGATGCTTTGATTATCTCATTGTCTATATCTTTCTCTTTGTCAATCCCCTGCCTGACAAGGGCAGCATCTGCACAGTTAGCCACCACATATCAAAGTGTACTGAGCTGCTCACTACTCATCATCACTGCAAAGTCTGATGTGATATCTGATAAATCTTGAATGCTAATTCAGACAATGCTTCTTCTTGTTTGAAGCCTGAAACCTTTCAAAGTTCTTCAGTGAGGGTAAAGATTTCTCCAAAGCTATTTTTCTTTCAAAGCACAGCCATTGGATGATATTCATGTTCTCTTGTGACGAATACAGAATATGTAATGGATCATAGTATCAGACTGGGGGATGTGGGGAGCGGTGGGGGGATCTCTATCTTAAAGATCTTATGATAAACTGGGTAATCTCTCTCAGAACTTTGCATAAAAATTGGCCTAAATTACAAACCTCTCCTTGGAAATTTCCCTGCACTGGGAACCATTCATAAAGTGAATAACATCATCAACTGTGGATGGTTCCAACTGGTTTACACCAATTGCTACCCAGAAAAAAATCAGATTCAAACCTCTTCTACTTCTGGGCAATTATAGTAAAAATCCAGACCTACATCGACACTATTTCTTCCCTGAATCTGACTGAGTAGGGTTCCATTCGTAGCCATGCAGGGTAGAATAGGTGTGGGGTGATGTGGCGGCGCGGGCTCGTTGGGCCGAAGGGCCTGTTTCCCGTGCTGGATTGTTCTTTGTTCTTTGTTCTTTGTACACCACATGGACAAACCCCACCCCCCCACACCCGATCCCCAACCTCCACAGGGACCCCCTTCCTGCCTTCCTCAACACCCCCCCATAGGAGTTCGGCCCTAACCCCAAACTCCAGGGGATTCATATCCATCCTCAACCCCCACAGAGAACCCTCCCCACCTCCCTCAACTCCTCCAGGGGATTCACCCACAATCCCAATCCTCCAATGGACTCACCCCCGTATCTGACCTCCACAGGGGAACCCTTGCCACTTCAGACCCCCCAAAGGTTCCCCTCACCACATTCAAAGAACAAAGAACAGTACAGCACAGGAACGGGTTGTTTGACCCCCTAAGCCTGTACCAATCACATTGCCCTATCGAGACCAACCAACCGCCTGTATCCCTCTATTCCCGTCTGTTACCCAGATAAGTCTTAGGTGTCGCTAATGAAACTGCCTCAGCAACCTCACTTGATTTAACAATCCCACAGTAACCCTGACCCCCAGTGGCATTCCCTCCACCCACACACGACTCCTCCAACGCCCCCCTCTGGCCCTGACCATCACCCCCTCACCCATCCAAGGCCTAACACCCTGCCCCAATCTGACCCAACCTGAACCGTACCCTGTAACCTGATCCACCAGCCTCACCAGACTCCTTCTCCCCACCCATTCCCCCGTCCCCATTCTTCAAAGCCTCCCCACACCCTGGCCTGTCTACATGACTGGAGTTTTAGACTTAACTGCTTTTCAGCAGTTGGAGCAGTGTTTTGATGAAGTTGGGCATTGACACTGCTCTTGAGGAAGCTCTACACTGCATAGATCTCATCGGGCTTGAACCGGGAGGGTCTGGAGAGGCAATCACAGGAGGAATTTGGCAGGGAGTGACTGATTGTCACTCTGAGGATGTTATGGTCCAATGAAGCTGCAGAGTTCTGTAAAACATGAGTTATACTGGAGGTTCCATCGGAGAGGAAATCATGTGCTATCCTGTGATGCCTATACAACATCTGATTAGCATATTAAACAGTCAGAATGGTGCACGATGCAGAATATTACCAGAGATTTGGGGCTGTAATTTGAGCCCAAACTCTCTCTGTGCGTCACATCACCAGCGAGGGCTCAAAATCCGATTTAAAAGCTGCAAGCCGCAAATCTCGTTGATTTTCCCACCTCTCACCAGAGACATAACCAGGTTCACACCAGTAAAGTTTCCAATAAATTTTAATATCATCACCCACCCCCTCACCAAATATTTCACCCCCCCCACAGATTTTCGCACATTGCCAACGTAATGTTACACTGGGTTAACCCAAACGTAAACTCCCTCTGGGGGATGCAAAGGTCAGTATAAACCCGGGGGAGAGGGGCATGGCAAAGCAGAATCTCGATAATGCCTCCTGGCACTGCCCTGGCACAGCGTGGCACTGCCAGGTTGGCAGGGGCAGGGTCTGGGGGAGTGTGGTGTGGTGGGAGCAGACACTGAAAGCCATACGGGCGGTGGTGAATGGTTTGGGGGGGGGGCGGGAACAGGCCCAGATGGGAGGTGGGGGTTTAAGTATTATTTGTGATCGGGATGTCCTTTATAAACAGTGCCCCAATCTTAGTGGAGTCAGATTCCGGACCACACACTCTTTCTTCTGGCTTTCAAAGTGTTGGGATCTTGAGAGAAAGCAGACCGGTGCAGCTGGAGAGTTTCACACTAGTGAAACTTACCAGAAATGACACTTTGACAAATTCTCCAAAGATTCCCCCCTTGGAGACAGCAGAAGTTTTTCTAAATGCGCTGTCCTGTAAGCTTTAAATAACATGACTGCTGAACTTTTCTCCAAGTTATGCACATTTTTTTTTGATGAGTAACAATGTAAACACATTGAATGGATCTGTGTGGGACAGGCTGATAACCAGAACAACCCAGGAGTGAGTGAATGAGGACACAGCAGTGTCGGGTCATGTGGGGATACCTAAGTGAGAGGGACACATGTGACTAGAGGTATTGTGGACACAACTCATATCGCCACCATCTCCAGCTAAAAATTTTACACTCATCTTTTCTAATACCACTATTGCAAACCCTGTTTTTTCAATCATCCTAAAGATCTAGTTCAGCCTCTTCTTGAGAAATGACATCCAGTCTTTCCTCACTGGGAAGAACGTATGAAGTATTTCTGCTCTTCTTCCAGTTAGAACCATAGAACCCTACAGTGCAGAAACAGGCCCTTCGGCCCATCGAGTCTGCACCGAACACAATCCCACCCAGACCCTATCCCCATATCCCTACACATTTACCTGCTAATCCCTCTAACCTACACATCCCAGAATACTAAGGGGCAATTTTAGCATAGCCAATGAACCTAACCCGCACATCTTTGGACTGTGGGAGGAAACCGGAGCACCCGGAGAAAACCCACGCAGACACGAGGAGAATGTGCAAACTCCACACAGGCAGTGACCCGAGCCGGGAATCGAACCCAGGACCCTGGAGCTGTGAAGCAGCAGTGCTAACCACTGTGCTACCGTGCCGCCCAAAAAAATTTTTTTTTTTTTTTAATTTTTTTTTTCTTTTTTTTGCTTCTCTTTTTTCATAAAACAGAGACTTGAACACGGGACAATGAATTGGAACATTTCAAAGATCAATAAATATATCGATGGAGTTGGCACAGCACAATGGGGCCCTCTGCAGGAGGTTTCCATCAGTCTCATTGATAACCACACAGTTCAACAAACCTACAGCACAAACACTCAGCTTGTTCACACCCAGATCCCAGAGGGGATTTGCTGCCAACACCTCGATCACAACAGTGTCTAACAGTGAGAATAGTGTCGAGAGGGATTTTTTTATTCTTTCAGGAGTAGCACTGTGACAATTGGTTAGGATGTCCAGAACTCTCCATTCACCTGACAAAGAGGCAGTCCCCTCGAAAGCTTGTGAGAATATTATCAAATAAATAGGTTGGACTAAAATCTGGTGTTGTCAGACTTTTTACAATTGGTTAGCACATATTAAATTAGAAAGAGCACATATTAAACTTAAAAGAGTGCAGAAAAGATTTACTAGGATGTTACCGGGACTTGATGGATTGAGTTATAAGGAGAGGCTGGATAGACTGGGACTTTTCCCTCTGGAGTGTAGGAGACTGAGGGGTGATCTTATAGAGGTCTATAAAATAATGAGGGGCACAGATCAGCTAGAAAGTCAATTATCTTTTCCCAAAGGTAGGGGAGTCTAAAACTGGTTTAGGTTTACGGTGAGAGGAGGGAGTTACTAAAGTATCCAGAGAGGCAATTTTTTCACACAATGGATGGTGAGTGTCTGGAACAAGCTGCCAGAGGTAGTAGTAGAGGTGGGTACAATTTTGTCTTTTAAAAAGCTTTTAGATAGTTACTTGGGTAAGATGGGTATAGAGAGATATGGGCCAAATGCGAGCGATTGCGACTAACTCAATCGTTAAAAAACAAAGGGCGGTATTGTCCAGTTGGGCTGAAGGGCCTGTTTCCATGCAGTAAACCTTTATGACTATGACTCTATGTACCTCACAGTGCTAGGGACCCAGGTTCAATTCCAGCCTCCGGCGAGTGTCTGTGTTTGCACATTCTTCCTGTGTCTGCGTGGTTTTTCTCTGGGTATTCCGGTTTCCTCTCACGTTCTAAAGATGTGGAGATTAGGTGGATTGGCCATACTAAATTGCCCCTTAGTGTCCAAAGATGTAGTCCAGAGGTTAGGGGGATTAGCAGGGTAAATATGTGGCGATTGTGGGGATAGGGTCATAGAGTTATAGAGGTTTACAGCATGAAAATAGGTCCATGCTGCCCTTTTTTTTTAACCCACTAAACTATTCCCAATTGCCATCATTTGGCCCATATCCCTCTATACCCATCTTACCCTCACAAAAGGTTGCTGCAGGAGGTTAGGGTGCACGGAGTTGGGGGTAAGGTGTTAGCGTGTATAGAGGTTGGCTGTCTAATAGGAGGCAGAGAGTTGGTACCAATGGGTGCTATTCTGATTGGTGGTTGGTGACTAGTGGAGTGCCGCAGGGATCGGGGCTGGGGCCTCAGCTATTTCCCATTTATATAGATGATCTGGAGGAGGGGGCTGAGTGTAGGGTGACGAAATTTGCTGATGACACGAAGATGAGTGGAAAAGCAAATTGTGCGGAGGGTGTGGAAAGTCTGCAGAGGGATCTGGATAGGCTGAGCGAGTGGGCGAGGACCTGGCAGATGGAGTATAATGTTAGCAAGTGTGAGATTATCCACTTTGGCAGAAATAATAGCAGGAGGGATTATTATTTAAAAGGCAAAAAGCTGCAGCATGCTTCAATGCAGAGGGACCTCGGGGTCCTTGTGTATGAGTCACAAAAACCCAGCTTGCAGGTGCAGCAGGTGGTCAGGAAGGCGAATGGAATGTTGGCCTTCATAGCGAGGGGGATTGAATATAAAAGCAGGGAGGGCTTGCTGCAGCTGTATAGGGCATTGGTGAGGCCGCAGCTGGAGTACTGTGTGCAGTTTTGGGCGCCGCACTTGCACAAGGATATATTGGCCTTGGAGGGAGTGCAGAGGAGGTTCACTAGGCTGATACCGGATAAGGGGGGTTGGACTATGAAGAGAGACTAAATAGACTGGGTCTGTACTCGTTGGAGTTTAGAGTTGCTTCAAGTATGGACAAAAGATCTGAACTCCAGAGGTGAGGTGAGAGTGATTGCTATCGACATCAAAGCCGCACTCAACCAAGTTGGTACCAAGGAGCCCGAGCAAATCTGAAGTCAAAGAACTCTCCACTGACAGCACCTTCTAAACCCTGGACTGCCTCGAGGGAAAGGACAGCAAGTACCTGGAAAAACCACCACCAACAAACTGCCTTCCAAGTCACACACCATCCTGACTCACAGATATATTGCTGTTTCTTCACTGTCACAGGGTCAACATCATGAATTCCCTTCGTGACAACATTGTGAGTGCTCCTACACCTCATGAACTGCAGCTGTTCAAGAAGGCAGTTCCCCTCCACCTTCTCAAAGGCAATTAGGAGGGAAGCGATGGATGAGAGGTATTATTGCCAGATTATTAATCCAGAAACTCTGCTATGTTCCGGGGACCCGGGTTCGAATCCCACCACGGCAAATGGTGGAATTTGAATTCAATAAAAAATATCTGGAATTAAGGATCTACTGATAATCATGAAACCGTTGTTGATTGTCGGAAAAACCCATCTCGTCCCTTAACATCCATTAGGGAAGGAAATCTGCCATCCTTACCTGGTCTGGTCTACATGTTTCTCCAGAGCCACAGCAATCTGGGTGACTCTCAACTGCCCTCAGGTAGCGAGGGATGGACAATAAATGCTGACCAGCGATGCCCATGTTCCATAAATGAATAAAAAAAATTAGGAATGTGCAACAAATGCTGCCTAGATAGTGTGAGGTTATCCACTTTGGCAGGAATAATAGCAGGATGGATTATTATTTAAAAGGCGAAAAGCTGCAGCATGCTACAGTGCAGAGGGACCTGGGGGTCCTTGTGCATGAGTCGCAAAAACCCAGCTTGCAGGTGCAGCAGGTGGTCAGGAAGGCAAATGGGATGCTGGCCTTCATAGCGAGGGGGATTGAATATAAAAGCAGGGAGGTCTTGCTGCAACTGTACAGGGTACTGGTGAGGCCGCAACTGGAGTACTGTGTGCAGTTTTGGTCGCCGCACCTGCGCAAGGATATTTTGGCCTTGGAGGGAGTGCAGAGAAGGTTCACTAAACTGATACCGGAGATGAGCAGAGCAGAGGGAGGGAGGTATAGAGGATATAGGAATCGAGTCGCTATGGGTGGAGTTGAGGAATAGGAAGGGAGATGTTACTATGTTGGGTGTGTACTACAGACCGCCCAACAGCCCGAGGGCTGTGGAAGAAGGGATAAGCAGGGACATTCTAGATAAGTGCAGGAAGAATAGGGTGGTGATAGTGGGAGATTTTAATCTCCCCGGGGTAGATTGGAAGGTGCCGAGATCAGAGGGTGCTGACGGGGAGGAATTTGTACAGTGTGTAATGGAAGGATCCCTGGAGCAGTATGTGGATAGCCCGACCAGAGAGGGGGCTATACTGGACTTGGTTCTGGGGAATGAGCCTGGGCAGGTGGTTGACGTTGAGGTAGGAGAGCATGTGGCTAACAGTGACCACAACTCTGTCTGGTTTAAGATATTAATGGATAAAGATGAAGCCTGTCCTAAGGGGAGGGTGTTAAATTGGGGGAGGGCTAGATACAACCGGATTAGGCAGGATCTTAAAGATACGGACTGGGGTAAGCTGTTTGATGGCAGGTCGACGCTGGGTATGTGGGAGTCTCTCAAGGGAAAACTAAAATCTTTGCAGGAAAGACATGTGCCAGTCAAGAGGAAGGATGGGAAGGGTAGGATTAGAGAGCCATGGATAACTAGGGATATTGAGGACCTGGTCAGGAGGAAGAGGGAGGCGTACATTATATCTAGGCATTTGAGGACAGAGATAGCGTTAGAAGAATACAGAGAATGTAGGAGAGAACTTAAAAGGGGCATCAGAAAGGCAAAAAGGGGCCACGAAATGGCTTTGGCGGGTAGGATTAAGGAAAATCATGAGGTATTTTACTCCTATGTTAGAAACAAAAGGATGGTTAGAGGGAAGATTGGTCCTCTCAGGGACAGAGGAGGGGAACTATGCTTGGAGCCTGGGGGAATGGGGGAGATCTTGAATGAATACTTTGCGTCGGTATTCACACAGGAGAGGGGCCTGATGTCTGGTGCTGTGCTTGAGGAGTTTGAGGATCCGTTGAGGGAAAGTCATCACGAGGGAAGAGGTGTTGGGACTTTTAGACAGTATAAAGACGGATAAATCTCCGGGGCCTGATAGCATCTATCCCAGGCTGCTAAGGGAGGTGAGGGATGAAATTGCTGGGCCTCTGACGCAAATCTTTGTCTCTTCTTTGGACACAGGTGAGGTCCCAGAAGACTGGAGGGTAGCAAATGTGATACCGCTGTTCAAAAAAGGTAGTAGGGATAACCCTGGAAATAATAGGCCGGTGAGTTTGACATCGGTGGTAGGGAAATTAATGGAAAAAGTACTTAGGGGTAGGATGTATGAGCATTTGGAGCGTTGCGGTCTGATTGGAGATACGCAACATGGCTTTGTTAGAGGGAGGTCTTGCCTTACGAATCTGGTGGAATTCTTTGAGGAGGTGACAAAAACGGTTGACGATGGAAGAGCCGTTGATGTCATCTATATGGATTTCAGGAAGGCGTTTGACAAAGTCCCTCACGGTAGGCTGGTAGAAAAGGTTAAGGCGCATGGGATACGAGGCCAGGTAGCTAGATGGATTGAGAACTGGCTGGGAAAGAACTGACAGAGGGTAAGTAGTGGAGGGGACTTTGTCGGGCTGGAGGCCAGTGACCAGTGGTGTGCCGCAGGGCTCAGTACTGGGACCTCTCCTCTTTGTAGTCTACATAAATGACTTGGAAGAGAGCGTAGGTGGTGTGATCAGCAAGTTTGCTGATGACACCAAGATGGCAGGGTTGGCAGGTACTGAAGTGCATTGTCAGGTGATACAACAGGATATAGATAGGTTGGTGCAGTGGGCAGATAGGTGGCAGATGGAATTTAATCCTGACAAATGCAAGGTGATGCAATTTGGAAGGAATAATGTAGAGAGGAGCTATGTGATTAAAGGTAGACAAATTAGGAGTATAGAAACACAGAGGGACCTGGGAGTGCAGGTTCACAAATCCATGAAGGTTGTGACACAAGTGGAGAATGTTGTCAGGAAGGCTTATGGAATGCTAGCCTTTATAGGAAGAGGTATAGAGTTTAAAAGCTGCCATCTAATGCTTCAGTTGTATAGAACGTTGGTTAGACTGCATTTGGAGTACTGCGTCCAGTTCTGGTCACCTTACTACCGGAAGGACGTGGAGGCTCTGGAAAGGGTGCAGAGGAGGTTTACCAGGATGTTGCCTGGCATGGGGGGGCTGGGGTACGAGGAAAGGTTGGAGAAACTGAGACTGTTCTCTTTGGAAAGATGGAGATTGAGGGGGGACATGATAGAGGTGTATAAGATACTTACATAGAACATCGAGGACATAGGCAAAGAGAAGGGGAAAAGGAACGTAGTAGTGATTGGCGATAGTGGGGTGAAGGGTATTGACACTCCTTTGTCACAATGACAAAGTGCACAGAAGGGTGTGTTGTCTGCCTGGTGCTCGGGTACAGGATGTCGCAGCTGGGCTGCAGAGGAATCTGGAGTGGGAGGGTGAGAACCCGGTCGTTATAGTACATGTGGGTGCCGGCGACGTAGGCAAAATGCGGACTGAGGATCTGGGGAGGGAGTATGAGAAGCTGGGAATGGAATTAAAAAGTAGAACCGACAAGGTGGTTATCTCTGGGCTACTGCCTGAACCGAGGGCAGACGGGCGTAGGGTTGATAGGATAAAGGAAGTAAATGGGTGGCTCAGGGATTGGTGTGGGAGGAATGGGTTCGAATTTATGGGGCATTGGCACCAGTATTGGGGTAGGTGGGACCTGTTCGGGCAGGATGGGGTTGGTCTGAATCATGCTGGGACCAGAGTGCTGGCGAATCGAGTAAAGAGGACTGTAGACAGGGCTTTAAACTAATTAGGGGGGGGGAGGGTGCGAGGGTAGGTGACGCTATGAGGTCTAAAGTTAAGGATAGGGTACAGGTAAGGGAAGAGGCCAAGGATGTCCCAATTGGTGGCGTTACGGCAAGTAGGGTCCAGGTGAAGGCTGGGATGAAAGCGCTTTATCTGAATGCACGAAGCATTCGGAATAAAGTGGATGAGCTGATGGTGCAGATCGACACAAATGGATACGATCTGGTGGCCATTACAGAGACGTGGCTGCAAGGTGACAGGGACTGGGAGATGAATGTACAGGGTTATCAAGTGTTTAGGAAGGATAGGCAGGAGGAAAGAGGGGGTGGCGTAGCTCTGCTGATTAAGGATAGTATCAAGGTGGTAGCAAGGGATGATATCGGAGCCAAGGAGCAGAAAGTGGAATCGTTGTGGGTGGAGATTAGGAACAGAAAAGGGAGGAAGACGCTAGTGGGTGTCGTCTATAGGCCCCCGAATAATGATCTGGAGGTGGGGCGGGCTGTTAACGCGCAAATAAGTGCAGCGTGCAGGAATGGGACGGCAGTAGTTATGGGAGATTTCAATCTGCATATTGATTGGTCGACCCATGTTGGACGAGGTGGGCTCGAGGAGGAGTTCTTGGAATGCTGCCGGGATAATTTCCTTGAACAGTGTGTGTTGGAGCTGACGAGGGAGCGAGCTATCTTGGATCTGGTGCTATGTAATGAGGTGGGTAGAATTAGGGGCCTTGCGGTGAAGGATCCTCTTGGAGAGAGTGATCATTGTATGGTGGAGTTTCTGGTGCAGATGGAGGAGGAGAAAGTGGGTTCCCAGACACGCGTCCTTTGTTTGAATAGAGGGGAGTATGGTAGGATGAGAGAAGAATTGGCGAATGTGGACTGGGGGAGTGCGTTGGAGGGAGGGTCTGCTGAGGAGCAGTGGAGGATCTTTAAGGAGATCTTTCTTGGTGCTCAGCAGAAATTTATTCCGATGGTTAAAAAGGACAGTAGGAGGAGAGGTAATAAGCCGTGGATAACGAAGGAGGTGAAGGAAAGTGTTAAATTAAAAGCGGAGGAGTTTAGAGTAGCTAAGAGCAGTGGGCGAGAAGAGGATTGGGAAAGGTTTAAATGTCAACAAAGATTGACAAAGAAATTGATAAAGGAGGGTAGGAGAAGCTATGAGGCTGGGCTAGCACTTAATATAAAAAAGGATAGCAAGAGTTTTTATAAATATATAAAAAGGAAGAGGCTGGCTAGGGTAAATGTTGGTCCTTTAGAGGATGAGAAATGGGAGCTAGTGGTAGGGGATAGGGATATGGCTAAGGTCTTGAATAACTTCTTTGTTTCTGTCTTCACGGAGGAGGACGTGAATAATTTGCCGGGTGTTAGCGATGGAAAGGTGGTAGGAATGGAGGGTCTTAATGACATTACTGTTACTAGAGAGGTGGTGCTCGACAGACTGGAGGGGCTGATTGTGGACAAGTCCCCAGGACCGGATGGAATGCATCCGAGGGTTCTGAAAGAAATGGCGGAGGTGATAGTGGATGCCTTGGTGGTTATTTTCCAGACGTCGCTGGATTCCGGGGAAGTGCCGGAAGATTGGAAAACAGCTAATGTTACGCCGTTGTTTAAGAAGGGTGCCAGGCAAAAGGCGGGGAATTATAGGCCGGTTAGTTTAACGTCTGTGGTAGGTAAAATGTTAGAAACCGTCATTAAGGAGGAAATAGCGAGGCATCTTGAGGGGAATTGCTTGATAGGGCGGACGCAACACGGTTTCATTAAAGGGAAGTCGTGTCTGACAAATTTACTGGAGTTCTATGAGGATGTGTCTAGGGCAGTGGATAGAGGAGAGCCGGTGGATGTGGTCTTTCTGGATTTTCAGAAGGCGTTTGACAAGGTACCTCACAAGAGGTTATTGTAGAAGGTCAGGGGACATGGAGTTGGGGGTAGGGTGTTAGCGTGGATAGAGGATTGGTTGTCAAATAGGAGGCAGAGAGTGGGGGTCAATGGATGCTATTCGGATTGGCGGTTGGTGACTAGTGGGGTGCCCCAGGGGTCGGTGCTGGGGCCTCAGCTATTTACCATTTATATAGATGATCTGGAGGAGGGAACCGAGTGCAGGGTGTCGAAATTTGCTGATGACACCAAGATTGGGGGAAAGGCAAATTGTGCGGAGGGTGTGGAGAGTCTGCAGAAGGATCTAGATAGGCTGGACGAATGGGCCAGGAAATGGCAAATGGAATTTAATGTTGGCAAGTGTGAGGTGGTCCACTTTGGTAGGAGGAATGGTAGGAAGGACTATTACTTACGGGGCGAAAAACTGCAGCAGGCGACGGTGCAGAGGGACCTCGGGGTCCTTGTGCATGAGTCGCAAAAACCCAGCTCGCAGGTGCAGCAGGTGGTCAGGAAGGCGAATGGGATGCTGGCCTTCATAGTGAGGGGGATTGAATATAAAAGTAGGGAGGTCTTGCTGCAGCTGTATAGGGCATTGGTGAGGCCGCAGCTGGAGGACTGTGTGCAGTTTTGGGCGCCGCACCTGCGCAAGGATATTTTGGCCCTGGAGGGAGTGCAGAGGAGGTTTACTCGGCTGATACCGGAGTTGAGGGGATTGAGCTATGAGGAGAGGCTGAATAAACTAGGCTTGTACTCGTTAGAGTTTAGAAGAATGAGGGGAGATCTCATTGAGACGTATAAGATGATGAATGGGATGGATAGGATAGAGGTGGAGAGACTCTTCCCGCTCAAAAAAGACAGTAGGACTAGGGGGCACAGCCTCAAGATAAAGGGGGAGCGGTTTAGAACAGAGTTGAGGAGGAACTTCTTCACTCAAAGGGTGGTGAATCTCTGGAATTCTCTGCCCGTTGAAGTGGTGGAGGCTGCCTCGCTAAATATTTTTAAGAAATGGGTTGATGGGTTTTTGATAAGAGAAGGGATTAAGGGTTATGGGGAGAGGGCGGGAAGGTGGAGCTGAGTCACGACAGATCAGCCATGATCTTATTGAATGGCGGGGCAGGCTCGAAGGGCCAGATGGCCTACTCCTGCTCCTATTTCTTATGTTCTTATGTTCTTATCGAACATAACAGCACAAACAGGCCCTTCGACCCTCGAGTTGCGCCGATCACATCAACCCCACCAATCTATAGACCTATCTATAACCCCCAATCCCATTAAACCCCATATACTCATCCAGAAGTCTTTTAAAAGACCCCAGCGAGTTCGCCTCCACCACCGATGACGGAAGCCAATTCCATTTACTCACCACCCTCTGAGTGAAAAACTTACCCCTAACATCACCTCTGTACTTCCCTTCCCACACCTTAAATTTGTGTCCTCTCGTAGCGACCATTTCAACCCGGGGAAATAGCCTCTGAGAGTCCACCCTATCTATTCCTCTCAACATTTTATAAACTTCTATCAGGTCGCCTCTCAACCTTCGCCTCTCCAGGGAAAAGAGTCCCAGCTCCCTCAACCTATCTTCATAAGGCATGCCTCCCAGTCCAGGCAACACCCTTGTAAATCTCCTCTGCACCCTTTCAATAGCTTCTACGTCTTTCCTATAGTGAGGCGACCAGAACTGCGCACAGTACTCCAAATGAGGCCTGACAAGGGTCCTGTAAAGTTGCAGCATTACCTCCCGACTCCTAAACTCAATCCCTCGATTAATGAAGGCCAGTACACCATACGCCTTCTTGACCACCTCCTCCATCTGCGAGGCCGATTTAAGAGTCCTGTGGACCCGGGCCCCGAGATCCTTCTGCTCTTCAACGCTACTAAGACTCCTGCCCTTGATAGTGTACTCGTTCATCCCGTTGGTTCTGCCGAAATGGACGACTACACATTTATCCGCGTTGAAGTCCATCTGCCACTTCTCCGCCCATTCCTGCATCCTTTCTATGTCCTGCTGCAACTTTTGACATCCTTCCAGACCATCCACAACACCGCCGACCTTCGTGTCATCAGCGAACTTGCTAACCCATCCCTCCACTTCCTCATCCAGGTCATTTATGAAAATGACAAACAGCAAGGGTCCCAGAACAGATCCCTGGGGCACCCCACTGGTGACTGACCTCCATTCCGAAAAAGACCCATCCACAACCACTCTCTGCCTTCTGCAGGCAAGCCAGTTCTGGATCCACAAGGCCAAAGGCCCTTGGATCCCATGCCCTCTCACCTTCTCAAGAAGTCTTGCATGGGGGACCTTATCAAACGCCTTGCTGAAGTCCATGTACACTACGTCCACGGCACTTCCTTCGTCAATGTGTTCAGTCACATTATCGAAGAACTCAACTAGGCTCGTAAGGCACGACCTGCCCTTGACAAATCCATGCTGAAAGGAATAGACAGGGTTAATAGTGAGAGACTGCTCCCTAGATTGGGTACAAATACAAGAGGACATGATTTAAGGGTAAGGGGGGAGAGGTATAATTTGGATATGAGAGGAAGGTTCTTTACACAGAGAGTAGTGGGGGTATGGAACGCGCTACCGAATAGGGTGGTGGAGGCGGGAATGTTGGACTCGTTTAAGGCTCAGTTCGATAGACACATGAGTGAAACGAGGATGGAGGGTTATGGTAGGGGTTATTGAATAAGGGTTAGAACCTCGGGAGACACCGGAAAGGCAGGCTTGCGATTAACGTTTTTGTCTTTTTATTCCGCAGGTGGAGGTCCACCTCGTTGTCAAACGAGAGGCATTCACACAGTGGGTCGTGCGTGGGCTGCTCTTGGAGGTTCCAGGAGTGGCCTAGTACTTCATGTCGGTGTGTGTGCTTGATCCTGGACCGGTAGATGGGCGCCGCAACAGCTCAGTGACTATCACTGCTGGCTGTGCAGACACATGGATTTGGGCCTGTGTCTGTGGGACTTTGTGCATTCTCCCTGTGGTTGCGTGGGTTTCCTCCGGGCGCTCCGGTTTCCTCCCACACCCCAAAGATGTGCTCTCAGGCTGATTGGTTTTACCAAATTGACACTATTCTCCCCTGAATCTGGCTAAGTCAGGGGTTCTATTTGTAGATACGGTAGAATAGGTGTAGGGTGATGCGGCGGCGCGGGCTTGTTGGGCCGAAGGGCCTGTTTCTCGTGCTGGGTTGTTCTTTGTTCTTTGTAAGAAGTTCGCCCTCAACTCCGATCTAAACTGTCCCCCCCCTTATCTTGAGGCTGTGCCCTCTAGTCCTGCTATCCTTTCTAAGCGGGAAGAATCTCTACCTCTACCCTATCTGTTCCCTTCATTACCTTATATGTCTCTATAACGTCCCCCCTCATCCTTCTAAACTCTAACAAGTACAGGACTAGTTTATTCAGTCTCTCTTCATAGGCTAACCCCCTCATCTCTGGTATCAGCCTAGTGAACCTTCTCTGCACTCCCTTCAAGGCCAATATATCCTTCTGTAAATGCGGTGACCAAAACTGCACACAGTACTCCAGCTGTAGCCTCACCAATGCCCTGTACAGTTGCAGCAAGACCTCCCTACTTTTATATTCTATCCCCCTCGCTATAAAGGCCAGCATCCCATTCGCCTTCTTGATCACCTGCTGCAGACTGGGTTTTTGTGACTCATGCACAAGGACCCCCAGGTCCCTCTGCACCGTAGCATGCTGCAGCTTTTCGCCTTTTAAATAATAATCCCTCCTACTATTATTTTTGCCAAAGTGGATAACCTCACACTTGCTAACATTATACTCCATCTGCCAAGTCCTCGCCCACTCGCTCAGCCTATCCAGATCTCTCTGCAAACTTTCCACACCCTTCACACAATTTGCTTTTCCACTCATCTTCGTGTCATCAGCAAATTTCGACACCCTACACTCAGCCCCCTCCTCCAGATCATCTATATAAATGGTAAATAGTTGACGCCCCAGCACCGATCCCTGCGGCACTCCACTAGTCACCAACCGCCAATCAGAATAGCACCCATTGATACCAAAGGAAGCAGTCCTTGTCCAAATATAGCAAGATCCTGGATAATAATCAGACTTGGGCTGACAAGTGGGAAATAACATCTGTGTCACATAAGTCACAGGCAACAGCCATCACCAATAAGACAGAAACTAATCACTGCAGCTTGGCATTCAATGGCATTATTATCACTGAATCTCCCAGTATTCTGGGAGTTACCACTGACCAGAAACTGAAATGGATTGGCCGTATAAATACTTTAGCAGCTCAAGAGCTAACAGCGAGTAATTCACCCCCTGAGTCCCCAAAGCCTGTCCACAATTTATAAGGCACAGTCAGGAGTGTGATAGAACATAGAACATAGAACATTACAGCACAAACAGGCCCTTCGACCCTCGAGTTGCGCCGATCACATCAACCCCACCAATCTATAGACCTATCTATAACCCCCAATCCCATTAAACCCCATATACTCATCCAGAAGTCTTTTAAAAGACCCCAGCGAGTTCGCCTCCACCACCACTGACGGCAGCCGATTCCATTCACTCACCACCCTCTGAGTGAAAAACTTACCCCTAACATCACCTCTGTACTTCCCTCCCCGCACCTTAAATCTGTGTCCTCTCGTAGCGACCATTTCAACCCGGGGAAATAGCCTCTGAGAGTCCACCCTATCTATTCCTCTCAACATTTTATAAACTTCTATCAGGTCGCCTCTCAACCTTCGCCTCTCCAGGGAAAAGAGTCCCAGCTTCCTCAACCTATCTTCATAAGGCATGCCTCCCAGTCCAGGCAACATCCTTGTAAATCTCCTCTGCACCCTTTCAATAGCTTCTACGTCTTTCCTATAGTGAGGCGACCAGAACTGCGCACAGTACTCCAAATGAGGCCTGACAAGTGTCATATAAAGTTGCAGCATTACCTCCCGACTCCTAAACTCAATCCCTCGATTAATGAAGGCCAGTACACCATACGCCTTCTTGACCACCTCCTCCACCTGCGAGGCCGATTTAAGAGTCCTGTGAACCCGGACCCCGAGATCCTTCTGCTCTTCAATGCTACTAAGACCCCTGCCCTTGTGGAATACTCTCCACTTGCCTGGATGGGTACAGCTCCAACAACACTCAAGAAGTTCAACATCCAGGACAAAGCAGCCCGCTTGATTGGTACCACACCTACAAACATTCACTCTCTCCACCGCCAACAAATCATAGCAGCATGGTGTACCATCTACAAGATGCACTGCAGAATTCACCAAGGCTCGTTCAACAGCGCCTTCCAAACCCACAACCACTACTCTCTGGGAGACAAAGGGCAAGACTGCAGCGGTTCAAGAAGGTGGCTCACCACATCTTCTCAAGAGCAATTGGGGATAGACAATAAATGCTTTTCTAGCCAGTAATGCCTACATCTGTGAATGAATTAAAAGCAAATATACAAGACGCATTACAGCAACTCATCAAGGCTGCTTTGACAGCACCTTCAAGACATACAACCTCTACCAGAAAGCCAAGGGTGGAAGATTTATTGAAACAGCACCACCTGCAAGCTTCCCTCCAAGTCACACCAGTTGCAGGCTGGTAATTAAATGACCGTTCCTTCAGTGTCACTGGCTCCAATCGATGCCCAGTGAAGTGTTTCAAGGACTGATTGTTTTCTCAGTAACTGCTGGAATCTGATTGGCTTTTGTGACCTGACCAGACCTCATTGTGACAGCACAACAGAAGACAGATTCTTCTCTTTTACCAACTGTCTGAGGCAATGAATTTCACCCCTTGTACCTTCCCTCGAAATGCCTGAACGAGTTTAGTTCAGAATCAATGCCACTACTGGTGCGTCCATCAAAAAATGATTCCTACAATCAGATTCCACAGTCATGAGGTAGGGAACTCTTTGTGTGGGAATGATGGAAACAGGAGCTGATTGGACAGCACATTGATGGAGTGTGGAGCAGATGAGATAAAGAATGGACAGGAAAGCAAGCTGAAGGGTGGCAATCTGACTCCGGGCTGGACCCTATGGGGCTCCTTCCTCCCCCAGCCAAAGGATTGGTGGGACAGTCCATCCATGATCCAACAACAGCTCCTCTCCCACCCCCAACCCCAGCAATTTAATACTGGGTGAGGAGGTAATGCTGCTAGTTGAGATCTCCCACCTTATCTCTGAAGGGAATCCTGTTTTAGAGAACAGGATCTGGTAGCTCTGTGGTCAGCAATCCCAGCCTGGAATGATGGCCATTATTGGGGCTACAGGTAGTCTCACCACATCAGTCGTCCAAGATCCCTCTGCACAGCAGCTTGCTGCAATTTTTTACCATGTAAATGATAGTCCATTTTGCTGTTGTTCCTACAGAAATGGATGACCTCACATTTACCAACATTGTACTCTAGACCACTCACTTAGACTATCTATATCCCTTTGCAGACTTTCACCTTTCTCTGGACTCTTTGCTCTGCCACTCATCTTAGTGTCACCTGCAAATATTGACACATAACATTTGGTCCCTAACTCCAAATCATCCTTGTAAATCGTAAACAATTGTGGTCCCAACACTGATCCGAGACACACCATTAGTCACTGATCGCCAACTGGAAAAACACCCATTTACCCCCACTCTTTGCTTTCTGTTAGTTAACCAATCCTCTATCCATGCTAATACATTACCCGTGTCACTGTGCACATTTATCTTATGTAACAGTCTTTGGAGCGGCACCTTGTCAAATGCCTTCTGGAAATCCAGATACACCACATCCACAGGTTCCCCATTGTCCACTGCACATGTAATGTTCTCAAAGAATTCCACCAAAATAGTCAAACATGACCTGCCCTTCATGAACCCATGCTGCATCTTACCAATGGGACAATTTATATCCAAATGTCTCGCTATTTCTTCCTTGATGATAGATTCAAGTATTTTCCCTACTACAGAAGTTAAACTAACCGGCCTGTAGTTACCACCTTTTGTCTACCTCCTTTTTTAAACAGTGGCGTCACATTTGCTGTTTTCAAATCTGCGGAAACCCCCACATCAAGGTCCAGTAAATTTTGGTAAATTACCACTAGTGCATTTGCTATTTCTCCCACCATCTCTTTTAGTCCCCTGGGATACATTCCATTAGGACCAGGAGACTTGTCTACCTTTAGCCCCATTAACTTGCCCAACACTACCTCTTTCCTGATAATGATAGTTTCTAGGTTCTCACCTGCCACAGCCTTCCTGTCTTCAATTTTTGGCATGTTATTTGTGTCTTCCACTGTGAAGACTGACACAAAATACTTGTTCAATTCCTCAGCTATTTTCTCATTTCCAGTTATTACATCCCCCTTCTCATCATCTAAATGACCAATGTTTATCTTAGCCACTGTCTTTCATTTTATACATTTGTAAAACCTTGTGTTACCTGTTCTTAATATTCTGAGCTAATTTACTCTCATAATCCATCTTACTTTTCTTTATAGCTTTTTTCATGGATTTCTGCTGACCTTTAAAGATTTCCCAATCCTCTGGTTCCCACTAATCTTTGCTACTTTGTATGCATTTTCTTTCAATTTGATATCCTCCTTTATTTCCTTAGATAACCATGGCGGATTATCTCTTTTTCTGCAGTCCTTCCTTATCACTGGTATGTACTTCTGCTAAACACTGTGAAAGATTGCTTTGAAAGCCCTTCACTGTTCCTCAATTGTCCCACCATAAGGTTTTTGCTCCCAGTCTACCTTCGCCAACTTGTCCCTTATCCCTTTATAGTCTCTTTGTTTAAGCACATGCACAAGGTTTTTTAAAAAAAGGGTGGCATGGACAAGTTGGGCCGAAGGGCCTGTTTCCATGCTGTAAACCTCTATGATCTATGACACTGGTATTAGATTTTAGAGGTCGTAGTAGAGGCAGGTACAATTTTGTCCTTTAAAAAACATTAGGCAGTTACATGGTAAGATGGATAGAGAGGGATATGAGCCAAACACCGGCAATTGGGACTAACTTGGTAGTAAAAACTGGGCGGAATGGACAAGTTGGGCCAAAGGGCCTGTTTAAATGCTATAAACCCTGTGACTCTATAACTTGTCGATGAGAGTCATTGAGACAGCATGGGAGCAGTGTTTGAGGGAAATAAGACAAGCTGGACCTTCAAAACAGAGTAGCTGCAAATCTTCAGGATGAAATCAGAGTTTTAAAGGATTTCTATGACCCACTAATGCTGAGTAAATATGAGGGAATAGTCACCTCTGATAGGCTTCTGCTGTTGGTTCTTTTTGCTGCACCTTATCAGGGTCTCCCTGCATCCTTGCTGGTCTTGTCTCCAATGTGACCTGTTTTGTTGGTGTTACACTCTGCAATGGATCTTTACATCTAACTCTTATCTTGTGGAAACAACTGAGACAAGACATTGGTCTGGCACCAGGGGTGGGATTTTCTGCTCCCCTGTGGTTGTATTTTGGTAGCTTGCCATTGGCCTGTGGCGGGATTCCTCCACTGTCAATAGGATTTTATACATCCCCCCCATCACCAGGAATCCTGTGACAGGGCTTCACCATCGACAGGACGGGAAGATCCCGCCGATGAGAAGGATGGAATATTCTGGCCCATTTCTCTTGTGTGAAATGATGGCCTGGAAAGCTTCTAACATCTGCATCCTCACTGGAGATCTACACTGAGTATTCGTGCAGATCTGTCCCAGTGAATAGTGGTTATTCTCCACTGTGAACCTCGTCTTGTGGAGAAATATCTGGAATTTCTCACATCCGTACTTGACTACCACAAACACTCTTACTCCATCTGCAATATTTGGCTTCTATTTCACTCTCTTTCTGTGTTGGCTTATCTGGTCTCAACTTCAGTTAAAGCAAATGTTATTACCTTTCCCTCTTGTAGCAGGGCTGCTCCCACTCCTTTTACAGAAGCATCCGGAGACTGACAAGCTTTCTCTGCTTTATGTTCTAAATCTCTCAAATTCACCAATTCTGGAAACACGCTTTAAAATTATATTTACAAAGGGAATTGTAGAATTGGTGCAGTTTCCATTCTAGGGAATATTCTATCCCTATCCATGAGACAGTTAAAGGCTGTTAGTTAACAGGTGTAATATTAGGGCCATATTATACAATCATAGAATCATACAGTGAAGACAGAGGACATTCGGTTCATCAAATCTGCACCTACCACGGTCCCACCCGGGCCCTATTCCTGTAAATCCCATCTATTTGCCCTAGTTAGTCCTCCTGACGCTAAGGGGCAATTTGGCACGGCCTATGCACCTAACCAAGACATCTTTTGGACTTTAGGAGGAAACCAAAGCATAGAATATAGAACATAGAAAAACTACAGCACAAACAGGCCCTTCAGCCCACAAGTTGCACCGAACATGGCGAAAGACTGCAGCAGGCGATGGTGCAGAGGGACCTCGGGGTCCTTGTGCATGAGTCGCAAAAACCCAGCTTGCAGGTGCAGCAGGTGGTCAGGAAGGCGAATGGGATGCTGGCCTTCATAGCGAGGGGGATTGAGTATAAAAGTAGGGAGGTCTTGCTGCAGCTGTATAGGGCATTGGTGAGGCCGCAGCTGGAGTACTGTGTGCAGTTTTGGGCGCCGCACCTGCGCAAGGATATTTTGGCCTTGGAGGGAGTGCAGAGGAGGTTTACTCGGCTGATACCGGAGTAGAGGGGGTTGAGCTATGAGGAGAGGCTGAATGAACTAGGCTTGTACTCGTTAGAGTTTAGAAGAATGAGGGAGATCTCATTGAGACGTATAAGATGATGAATGGGATGGATAGGATAGAGGTGGAGAGACTCTTCCCGCTCAAAAAAGACAGTAGGACTAGGGGGCACAGCCTCAAGATAAAAGGGGGGCGGTTTAGAACGGAGTTGAGGAGGAACTTCTTCACTCAAAGGGTGGTGAATCTCTGGAATTCTCTGCCCGTTGAAGTGGTGGAGGCTGCCTCGCTAAATATTTTTAAGACCCGGGTTGATGGGTTTTTGATAAGAGAGGGGATTAAGGGTTATGGGGAGAGGGCGGGAAGGTGGAACTGAGACACGACAGATCAGCCATGATCTTATTGAATGGCGGGGCAGGCTCGAGGGGCTAGATGGCCTACTCCTGCTCCTATTTTTTATGTTCTTTTGTGCTTATGCTGTGGTATAAGGGAGAGCAAGATGGTTATTTCTTGGGACTTTTGAACTCTGTCAATGATAGAACATAGAACATAGAACATTACAGCGCAGAACAGGCCCTTCGGCCCACGATGTTGCGCCGACCAGTTACAAAACAATGACCCACTAGCCTAAACCATATCATTAAGAAGCTGGGATGATCGGTTCCAAAACTGCTGGAAACTGTTTCAACTTGAACCTTTTTAAGACAAAAACTTGTGATTGTGTCACAATACAATATTGTGAAAGGTTTTACTCTCCAGAGTAAATTTGAAGCCAAAATGAACTTTTTCAGTTAGGTGTGGTGGCTGTAACGGAGACGTGGTTATGGGAGGGGCAGGACTGGCAGCTGAATGTTCCTGGGTACAAGTGTTTTAGGTGTGACAGAGGAGGGTTGAAGAGAGGAGGAGGGGTGGCACTGTTAGTCAGGGAAAACATCACAGTAGTGCAGAGGGAGGACGATATGGAAGACATAGGGATTGAGTCAGTGTGGGTGGAGTTGAGGAATAAAAAGGGAGAGATCACATTGCTAGGGGTGTACTAAGTCAGTGGAGGAAGGCATTTGCAGGGGCATTTTGGACAGGTGCAGGAAGAACAGAGTGGTTGTAGTGGGTGATTTTAATTTTCCTGGAGTGAATTGGAGGGGGCCTAGAGCTGGGGGTACGGAGGGAGAGGAGTTTGTGAAATGTGTTTTGGAAGGGTCGCTAGAACAGTATGTAACTAGCCCGACTAGGGGAGGGGCTATACTGGATCTAGTGTTGGGAAACGAGCCGGGGCAGGTGGGTGAGGTAGAGGTAGGCGAACATGTGGCTAACAGTGACCACAAGTCCGTCTACTTTAGGATAAAAATGGAAAGGGACGAGTGCCGTCCGAACAGGAGTGTGCTGAACTGGGGAAAGGCGAGCTATGGCAGGATTAGGAGGGAGCTGCAGCAAACTGATTGGGAGGGACTGTTAGCTGACAAGTCCACGGTTGGCAAGTGGGAGGCATTTAGGGACAAAATGAAATGGTTGCAGAGGAGGTATGTTCCGGTTAAGCGAAAGGATGGGAAAGGTAGGATTAGACAGCCGTGGATTACGGGGGATATTGAGGACTTGGTCAGGAAGAAGAGGGAGGCGTATGTTAGGTTGAAACGACTGGGTACATAGAACATAGAACATAGAACATAGAACATAGAACATTACAGCGCAGAACAGGCCCTTCGGCCCACGATGTTGCGCCGACCAGTTACAAAACAATGACCCACTAGCCTAAACCAATCCCTTTTCATCCATAAACCTATCCACAGATCTTTTAAACGCCCCCAAACTAGGTGCATTTACAACTGCAGCTGGCAGGGCATTCCAGTCCCTCACCACCCTCTGGGTAAAGAACCTACCCCTGACATCTGTCCTATAACTACCCCCCCTTAATTTAAAATCGTGCCCCCTCGTGTTAGCTTTCTCCATCCTAGGAAAAAGGCTATCACTATCTACCCTGTCTAAACCTCTAATCATCTTATATGTTTCAATGAGATCCCCTCTTAGCCGCCTTCTTTCCAGCGAAAACAACCCCAAATCTCTCAATCTCTCCTCATAGGATCTCCCCTCCATACCAGGCAACATCCTGGTAAACCTCCTCTGCACCCTCTCCAAAGCCTCTACATCCTTCTTGTAATGTGGGGACCAGAACTGCACACAAAACTCCAAGTGCGGCCGCACCAGAGATGTGTACAGTTGCATCATGACGCTACGACTCCTAAATTCAATCCCCCTACCAATAAACGCCAAAACTCCGTATGCCTTCTTAACAACTTTATCTACTTGATTCCCAACTTTCAGGGATCTATGTACACATACACCTAGATCCCTCTGCTCCTCCACACTATTCAAAGTCCTCCCGTTAGCCCTATACTCAACACATCTGTTATTCCTACCGAAATGAATTACCTCACACTTCTCCACATTAAACTCCATTCGCCACCTCTCAGCCCAGCTCTGCAACCTTTCTAAGTCATCCTGCAAACTATGACACCCTTCCTCACAATCTACCACACCTCCGACTTTGGTGTCATCAGCAAACTTACTAATCCACCCAACTATACCCTCATCCAGATCATTAATAAAAATTACAAACAGCAGTGGCCCCAAAACAGATCCCTGAGGCACACCACTTGTAACCGAACTCCATGCGAATATTTCCCATCAACCACCACTCTCTGTCTCCTATCTGCTAGCCAATTCCTGATCCAATTACCTAGATCACCCCCAATCCCATACATCTGCATTTTCTGCAGAAGCCTACCATGGTGAACCTTATCAAACGCCTTGCTAAAATCCATATACACCACATCAACTGCCTTACCCCTATCCACCTCTTTGGTCACTTTCTCAAAGAACTCGATAAGGTTAGTAAGGCATGACCTACCCGCTACAAAACCATGCTGACTATCTCTAATCAACTCATTACTTTCCAAATAACTATAAATCCTGTCTCTAATAATCCTTTCCAAAACCTTACCCACCACAGAAGTAAGACTCACCGGTCTATAATTCCCAGGGAAGTCCCTTCTCCCCTTCTTAAACAATGGGACAACATTTGCTGTCCTCCAATCTTCTGGTACTATACCAGAGACTAACGACGACCTGAAGATCAGAGCCAGAGGCTCCGCAATCACCCCTCTTGCCTCCCAAAGAATCCTAGGGTAAATCCCATCTGGACCAGGGGACTTATCTATTTTCAAACCCTCTAAAATATCCAGCACATCCCCCGTATCAACTGCAATACTATCTATTTCACACCCCTGCACCCCAGTGTCCTCCTCAGCTACATTCCTGTCCCCTTGCGTGAACACCGAAGAGAAATATTGGTACGGAGAGTGCACTGGAGGAATATAGCGAGAGTAGGAGGGAGCTAAAAAGGGGAATTAGAAGGGCGAAGAGAGGGCATGAGATGGCTTTGGCTGGTAGGAATAAGGAAAATCCAAAGGCATTTTATTCCTATATCAGAGGCAAGAGAGTAGTTAGAGGGAAAATTGGTCCTCTTAGGGACAAGAGTGGAGAGTTGTGTATTGAGTCGGAGGGGATGGGGGAGCTCCTGAATGAATACTTTGCGTCGGTATTCACAAAGGAGAGGGGTTCGGAATCGTGTGGTCTCTTGGAGGGAGTGGAGGTTTATTTGCAGGATATAGTTATTACGAGAGAGGAAGTGCTAGGGCTTTTAGGTAGCGTAAGGACGGATAAAGCTCCGGGGCCTGATGGTATTTATCCCAGGCTGCTTAGGGAGGCGAAAGATGAAATTGCTGGGCCTCTGGCGCAAATCTTTGTCTCTTCTTTGGACACAGGTGAGGTCCCAGAAGACTGGAGGGTAGCAAATGTGGTCCCGTTGTTCAAAAAAGGTAGTAGGGATAACCCTGGAAATTATAGACCGGTGAGTTTGACGTTGGTGGTAGGGAAGTTAATGGAAAAAATACTTAGGGGTAGGATGTATGAGCATTTGGAGCGTTGCGATCTGATTAGGGATACGCAACATGGCTTTGTTAGAGGGAGGTCTTGCCTTACGAATCTGGTGGAATTCTTTGAGGAGGTGACAAAAACGGTTGACGATGGGAGAACCGTTGATGTCATCTATATGGATTTCAGTAAGGCGTTTGACAAAGTCCCTCACGGTAGGCTGGTAGAAAAGGTTAAGGCGCATGGGATACGAGGTCAGGTAGCTAGGTGGATTGAGAACTGGCTGGGAAATAGGAGACAGAGGGTAGCTATGGAGGGGACCTTGTCGGGCTGGAGGCCAGTGACCAGTGGTGTGCCGCAGGGCTCAGTACTGGGACCTCTCCTCTTTGTAGTCTACATAAATGACTTGGAAGAGAGCGTAGGTGGTGTGATCAGCAAGTTTGCTGATGACACCAAGATGGCAGGGTTGGCGGGTACGGAACTGGATTGTCAGGTGATACAACAGGATATAGATAGGTTGGTGCAGTGGGCAGATAGGTGGCAGATGGCATTTAATCATGACAAATGCGAGGTGATGCATTTTGGACGGAATAATGCAGAGAGGAGCTATGAGATTAAAGGAAGGCCGATTAGGAGTATAGACATACAGAGAGACCTGGGAGTGCAGGTTCACAAATCCATGAAGGTTGCGTCACAAGTGGAGAAGGTTGTTAGGAAGGCTTATGGGATAGAACATAGAACATAGAACATTACAGCGCAGAACAGGCCCTTCGGCCCACGATGTTGCACCGACCAGTTACAAAACAATGACCCACTAGCCTAAACCAATCCCTTTTCATCCATAAACCTATCCACAGATCTCTTAAACGCCCCCAAACTAGGTGCATTTACAACTGCAGCTGGCAGGGCATTCCAGTCCCTCACCACCCTCTGGATAAAGAACCTACCCCTGACATCAGTCCTATAACTACCCCCCCTTAATTTAAAATCGTGCCCCCTCGTGCTAGCTTTCTCCATCCTAGGAAAAAGGCTATCACTATCTACCCTGTCTAAACCTCTAATCATCTTATATGTTTCAATGAGATCCCCTCTTAGCCGCCTTCTTTCCAGCGAAAACAACCCCAAATCTCTCAGTCTCTCCTCATAGGATCTCCCCTCCATACCAGGCAACATCCTGGTAAACCTCCTCTGCACCCTCTCCAAAGCCTCTACATCCTTCCTGTAATGTGGACCTTTATAGGAAGGGGCATAGAGTATAAAAGCTGCCGTCTAATGCTTCAGTTGTACATAACGTTGGTTAGACCGCATTTGGAGTACTGCGTCCAGTTCTGGTCACCTTCCTACCGGAAGGACGTGGAGTCTCTGGAAAGGGTGCAGAGGAGGTTTACCAGGATGTTGCCTGGTATGGGGGGACTGGGTTACAAGGAGAGGTTGAAGAAACTGGGACTACTTTCCTTGGAAAGACGGAGATTGAGAGGGGACATGATAGAAGTATATAAGATAATGAAGGGAATGGATAGAGTTAATAGTGAGAGACTGCTCCCTAGACTGGATACGAACACGAGAGATCATGATTTAAGGGTGAGGGGGGAGAGGTATAATTTGGAGGTGAGAAGAAGGTTCTTTACGCAGAGAGTTGTAGGGGTCTGGAACGCGCTACCGAGTAGGGTGGTGGAGGCAGGAACATTGGACTCGTTTAAGATGCAGTTAGATAGGTACATGAGTGAAACGAGAATGGAGGGATATGGTAGGGGCTATTAAATAGGGTTAAACCTCAGGAGACACCGGAAAGGCAGGCTGTAAGATTAATATTTTTGTCTTTATTCCACAGGTGGAGGTCCACCTCGTGTCAAACGAGGGGCATTCACACGGCGGGTCGTGCCTGGGCTGCTCTTGGAAGCTCCAGGAGTGGCCTAGTACTTCATGTCGGTGTGTGTGCTTGATCCTGGACCGGTAGATGGGCGCCGCAACAGCTCAGTGACTAGCACTGCTGGCTGTGCAGACACATGGATTTGGGCCTGTGTCTGTGGGAGTTTGCGCATTCTCCCTGTGGTTGCGTGGGTTTCCTCCGGGCGCTCCGGTTTCCTCCCACACCCCAAAGATGTGCTCTCAGGCTAATCGATTTTTACCAAATTGACACTAATTCTTCCCTGAATCTGACTGAGTAGGGTTCCATTCATAGATATGAAGGGTAGAATAGGTGTAGGGTGATGTGGCGGCGCGGGCTTGTTGGGCCGAAGGGCCTGTTTCCCGTGCTGGGTTGTTCTTTGTATAACTGAATTCTCATGTTGCATACTCCTGAGTTTGTCGAACCTCCTGTCATGATTCTGGCCACTGATGCTCAATATCTTCTCTCATGGATTTTCTGTTAGTTGTGAAAGAATTCGAGCCGGATCAAATCAAGGTAACTTTTCAACTTATTCTTGTCTCTGAAACAAATAGCTGTGTTGACTTGACCCTGTCAGGTATGTACACCATTCCAAAAACTGACATTCTGGTCATCTTCATGATGCATTTATTGATGCTTAACTTAGAATCATAGAATCACCATAGTATAGAAGGAGGCCATTTGGCCCATCAAGCCTGCAGCAACAATCCCACCCTGCTAATCCCCCTGACACCAAGGGGTACGATGGGTATCGAGGGATATGGGCAAATGCAGGCAATTGGGATTAGTTTAGGGGTTTTAAAAAAAAGCATAGCATAGACAAGTTGGGCTGAAGGGCCTGTTTTCATGCTGTAAACCTTTATGACTCTAATTTAGCATGGCCTAATTCACTTAACCTGCACATCTTTGGAGTGTAGGAGGAAATCAGAGCACCCGAAGGAAACCCAAGTAGACACGAGGAGAATGTGCAAACTCCACACAGTCAGTGACCTAAGCTGGGAATTGAACCCAGATCCTTGGTGCTGTGAGGCAGCAGCGCTAATCACTGTGCCACCCTCGATCCCAACTTTCTTAGTTCATCCCAGGGTTCCATGTGTGAAGCAAACTGGGATCACCTGAAGTGAAAGAGAGTAAAAAAAACACCAAACTGACATTCCAGGAAGGACATGAGTTGATTGGATGGTGAATATCTTAGTTTGTGTTTCTCCAAAGTGAGCCGAAGAAGCTGAGAAAGGATATATTTCTCTTTTTCCATTTGAGCGTTAAATAAAACTTTTCAATCTACTGCCTATACACACAAGAAGTGAAGCTATTGGCTGGTCAGTCTTTATTTTTATGGTAGTAAGTTTTATTACCTAATAGAAAAAGGAATATGGCAGGTCAGCTCTGACTCCTGAAGTGTACATCCTGTTCTATGTGGGAGTCCCAGGATATTCCTTATCACCTGGATAACCAGAGGTGGAATTTAATGTCCTCACTCATGGTGAGTTGGGACCAGGGGGGATTTAATCATGTGGGAGGGGTGGTGGGTGAGTACTCGTGGACATTCTTCCTGCCTGACTGCCTCTTAAAGGCCTTAGGTGGAAAATTAACTTTGAGTTAAGGCTCTCATCGTGTGGCTGCTGACATTAAGCAGCTGGACTCCAAACTCTCTCTGATATTTCGATCATCTCTATTCATTGCTTTGCCATCATTGGTGTGAAACTGAGATTGAATCGCGGCAGTCGCTAAGGTGTAGGTACACCCACAGTGCTGTTAGGGAGTGGGTTCCAGCATTTTGACCCAGTGACATTGAAGGAACGGTGATATATTTCCAAATCAGGATGGTGAGTGTTTTGGAGGGGAATGTTTCGGAGGTGAATGTTTCGGAGGGGAATGTTTCGGAGGGGAGTGTTTCGGACAAGTGAGCACGTGAGGGGAATGTTTCGGAGGGGATTGTTTCGGAGGGGAATGTTTCGGAGGGGAATGTTTCGGAGGGGAATGTTTCGGAGGGGAATGTTTCGGAGGGGAATGTTTCGGAGGGGAATGTTTCGGAGGGGAATGTTTCGGAGGGGAATGTTTCGGAGGGGAATGTTTCGGAGGGGAATGTTTCGGAGGGGAATGTTTCGGAGGGGAATGTTTCGGAGGGGAATGTTTCGGAGGGGAATGTTTCGGAGGGGAATGTTTCGGAGGGGAATGTTTCGGAGGGGAATGTTTCGGAGGGGAATGTTTCGGAGGGGAATGTTTCGGAGGGGAATGTTTCGGAGGGGAATGTTTCGGAGGGGAATGTTTCGGAGGGGAATGTTTCGGAGGGGAATGTTTCGGAGGGGAATGTTTCGGAGGGAATGTTTCGGAGGGGTTGTGTTCCCAGATATCCGCTGCCCTTCTTCAAACAACCAGCTGGTGCTCCCAAAGATACTCTGCTCATCTCCAGCGCCACATCTACACTTTCCTCAGAGTGAAAGGCGTCACTGCTGCTTGAGTTGTTTCTCAGTCTGTTGGAATCACCTGAGCCTGTAATTATTCAGCAGCCATTCCCACCGGTTTAGGCTTGGTTACCCTGGCAACCGTTCTCCACATTCAGCAATCAAGACAAACAGTGGGAACTCGCACAGAATGTTGGCAAAGACACTCCCCAGGGAACTGGCAAAGCCTCAAACCACTTTCCAACACAATAATAGAGCAGTGGGCGAGAGTGAGGGGAGGGGGAGAGAGTGAGGGGGGAGAGAGTGAGGGGGGAGAGAGTGAGGGGGGAGAGAGTGAGGGGGGAGAGAGTGAGGGGGGAGAGTGTGAGGGGGGAGAGAGTGAGGGGGGAGAGGTGGGGGGGAGAGTGTGAGGGGGGAGAGAGTGAGGGGGGAGAGAGTGAGGGGGGAGAGAGGGGGAGAGAGTGAGGGGGGAGAGAGTGAGGGGGGAGAGAGTGAGGGGGGAGAGAGTGAGGGGGGAGAGAGTGAGGGGGAGAGTGTGAGGGGGGAGAGAGTGAGGGGGTGGAGAGTGGGGGGAGAGTGTGAGGGGGGAGAGAGTGAGGGGGGAGAGAGTGAGGGGGGAGAGAGGGGGAGAGAGTGAGGGGGGAGAGAGTGAGGGGGGGAGAGAGTGAGGGGGGGAGAGAGTGAGGGGGGAGAGTGGGGGGGAGAGTGTGAGGGGGGAGAGAGTGAGGGGGGAGAGAGTGAGGGGGGAGAGAGGGGAGAGAGTGAGGGGGGAGAGAGTGAGGGGGAGAGAGTGAGGGGGGAGAGAGTGAGGGGGGGAGAGAGTGAGGGGGGAGAGAGTGAGGGGGGAGAGAGTGAGGGGGGAGAGAGTGAGGGGGGAGAGAGTGAGGGGGAGAGAGTGAGGGGGTAGAGAGTGAGGGGGGAGAGAGTGAGGGGGGAGAGAGTGAGGGGGGAGAGAGTGAGGGGGGAGAGAGTGAGGGGGGAGAGAGTGAGGGGGGGAGAGAGTGAGGGGGGAGAGAGTGAGGGGGGAGAGAGTGAGGGGGGGAGAGAGTGAGGGGGGAGAGAGTGAGGGGGGGAGAGAGTGAGGGGGGAGAGAGTGAGGGGGAGAGAGTGAGGGGGGAGAGAGTGAGGGGGGGAGAGTGTGAGGGGGGAGAGAGTGAGGGGGGAGAGTGGGGGGGAGAGTGTGAGGGGGGAGAGAGTGAGGGGGGAGAGAGTGAGGGGGGAGAGAGGGGAGAGAGTGAGGGGGGAGAGAGTGAGGGGGGAGAGAGTGAGGGGGAGAGAGTGAGGGGGGAGAGAGTGAGGGGGGAGAGTGTGAGGGGGGAGAGAGTGAGGGGGGAGAGTGGGGGGGAGAGTGTGAGGGGGGGAGAGAGTGAGGGGGGAGAGAGTGAGGGGGGAGAGAGGGGGAGAGAGTGAGGGGGGAGAGAGTGAGGGGGGAGAGAGTGAGGGGGGAGAGTGGGGGGGAGAGTGTGAGGGGGAGAGAGTGAGGGGGGAGAGAGTGAGGGGGGAGAGAGGGGGAGAGAGTGAGGGGGGAGAGAGTGAGGGGGGAGAGAGTGAGGGGGGAGAGAGTGAGGGGGAGAGAGTGAGGGGGGAGAGTGGGGGGGAGAGTGTGAGGGGGGGAGAGAGTGAGGGGGGAGAGAGTGAGGGGGGAGAGAGGGGGAGAGAGTGAGGGGGGAGAGAGTGAGGGGGAGAGAATGAGGGGGAGAGAGTGGGGGGGAGAGTGTGAGGGGGAGAGAGTGAGGGGGTGAGAGTGAGGGGGGAGAGAGTGAGGGGGGAGAGAGTGAGGGGGGGAGAGAGTGAGGGGGTGAGAGTGAGGGGGGAGAGAGTGAGGGGGGAGAGAGTGAGGGGGTGAGAGTGAGGGGGTGAGAGTGAGGGGGAGAGAATGAGGGGGAGAGAGTGGGGGGGAGAGTGTGAGGGGGTGAGAGTGAGGGAGTGAGGGGGAGAGAGTGAGGGGGAGAGAGTGAGGAGGAGAGAGTGAGGGGAAGAGAGAGGGGGAGAGAGTGAGGGGGAGAGAAAGGGGAAGAGAGTGAGGGGAGAGAGTGAGGGGGAGAGAGTGAGGGGGAGAGAGTGGGAAAGATAGTTAATGGTGAGGAACCAGGGTTGTGAGGGGCAGTGAGGATGAGGGGCAGTGGGGGTGAGGGGGCACTGAGGGTGAGGGCAGTGAGGGTGAGGGGCAGTAGGGGTGAGGGCAGTGGGAGTGAGGGGCAGTGGAGGTGAGAGACAGAGAGGATTGGGGGTAGGGGAGGTGAGGGGCAGTGTTTTGAGAAATTGTTGTGTTGGAATTTGTTTGGATGGGTCCCTGTGGGTTGCTGGGGGTGGGGGGAAAGGGGAGGTTGGGCAAGAATTGGGGGGAGGGGTTTGAAGGGGAGGGGTCCTGGGTGGGGGTTAGAGAGAGGTTGGGAAAGGGGTTTCGGGAGAGTCTGAGGGTGAGGGGCTTGGGGAGGATTTGTGGGGAGGGGTCCTGGGGGAATGTCTGGGCAGAGGGGGAATTGGGGGGACGGGGGGTTGGGGGGGTAGGTGGGCATGGGTCTGGGAGGAGGGGGAAGGTCATGGGGAGGAGGAGAGGGTGGGGCTGGTTATAGGTCCAGGGGAGAGGGAGGTGCTGGGGAGGGAGCGAGTTAAGGGGAGGGGGAGAGGGTGGGGAGGGTCAGAGGATGGGTGTGGGAGGGGCTGGAGCGAGGGTGGTTGGGGGAGGGGAAGGGAGGGGGGAGGGGGAGGGGGCGGAGGGGAGGTGGTGGTGAGGGTGGCGAGGGGACGGAGGGGAAGGGGTGCGGGTGAGGGTGGGGAGGGGGCGTGGGGGAAGGGGGAAGGGGTGGGTGGGGAGGGGGCGGGGGGGTTGGGGGTGGGAGGGGTGGTGGGGAAGGGGGGGCGGGGTGAGGGTGGGGAGGGGGTGGGGGGGAAGGGGGTGGGGAGGGGGCTGGGGAAGGGGTTGGGGAGGGGGGAAAGGGGGGCGGGGTGAGGGTGGGGAGGGGGCGGAGGGGAAGGGGGAAGGGGTGGGTGGGGAGGGGGCGGGGGGGTTGGGGGTGGGGAGGGGTGGTGGGGAAGGGGGGGCGGGGTGAGGGTGGGGAGGGGGTGGGGGGGAAGGGGGTGGGGAGGGGGCTGGGGGAAGGGGTTGGGGAGGGGGGAAAGGGGGGCGGGGGTGAGGGTGGGGAGGGGGCGGAGGGAGAGGGGGAGGGGAAGGGAGGGGGTGGGGGGGGTGGGGGGAGGGGAAGGGAGGGGGTGGGGGGTGGGGTGAGGGTAGGGAGGGGGCGGGGGGAAGTGGGGGTGGGGTGAAGGTAGGGAGGGGGTGGAGGGGGAGGGGGCGGAGGGTAGGGAGGGGGAGGGAAAGGGGGGGTGGGGTGAGGGTGGGGAGGAGGCGGGGGGAAGGGGGCGGAGGGGAGGGGGGGTGGGGTGAGGGTAGGGAGGGGGCGGGGGAAGGGGGGGTGGGGTGAAGGTAGGGAGGGGGAGGGGGGAAGGGGGCGGAGGGGGAGGGGGGGTGGGTGAAGGTAGGGAGGGGGAGGGGGGAAGGGGGGGTGGGGTGAAGGTAGGGAGGGGGCGGGGGCGGGGGGAAGGGGGGGTGGGGTGAGGGTAGGGAGGGGGCGGAGGGTAGGGCAGGGGGGGTGGGGTGAGGATGGGGAGGGGGCGGGGGAAAGGGGGAGGGGGGGTGGGAGGGGGCGGGGGAAGGGGGAGTGGGGGCGGAGGGTAGGGAGGGGGGGTGGGGTGAGGGTGGGGAGGGGGCGGAGGGTAGGGAGGGGGGGTGGGGTGAGGGTGGGGAGGTGGCGGGGGAAGGGGGAGGGGGGGTGGGGGGAGGGTGGGGAGGGGGCGGAGGGAGGGGAGGGGGGTGAGGGGGTGGAGGGAGGGGAGGGGGAGGGGGCGGAGGGTAGGTAGGGGGAGGGGGAGGAGGGTAGGGAGGGGGAGGGGGGGAGGGGGAGGGGGGTAGGGAGGGGGAGGGGGGTGAGGGGGCGGAGGGAGGGGAGGGGGAGGGGGGTGAGGAGGCGGAGGGAGGGGAGGGGGAGGGGGGTAGGGAGGGTGAGGGGGCGGAGGGAGGTGAGGGGGAGCGGGGGTGAGGGGGCGGAGGGAGGGGAGGGGGAGGGGGTAGGGAGGGGAGGGGGTGGAGGGGGCGGGGGGGTGAGGGGGCGGAGGGAGGGGAGGGGGGTGTGGGGGCGGAGGGAGGGGAGGGGGAGGGGGGTAGGGAGGGGAGGGGGGCGGAAGGAGGGGAGGGGGAGGGGGTGAGGGGGCGGAGGGAGGTGAGGGGGGTAGGGAGGGGGAGGGGGCGGAGGGAGGGGAGGGGGAGGGGGTGAGGGGGCGGAGGGAGGGAAGGGGGAGGGGGGTAGGGAGGGGGAGGGGGGTGAGGGGGAGGGGGGTGAGGGGGCGGAGGGAGGGGAGGGGGAGGGGGTGAGGGGGCGGAGGGTAGGGAGGGGGAGGGGGCTGAGGGAGGGGAGGGGGGAGGGGGGTGAGGGGGCGGAGGGAGGGGAGGGGGAGGGGGGTGAGGGGGCGGAGGGAAGGGGAGGGGGGTGAGGGGGCGGAGGGAGGGGAGGGGGAGGGGGGTGGGGAGGGGGAGGGGGGTGAGGGGGAGGGGGGTGAGGGGGCGGAGGGAGGGGAGGGGGAGGGGGGTGAGGGGGCGGAGGGTAGGGAGGGGGAGGGGGGGTAGGGAGGGGGAGGGGAGGGGTAGGGTAGGGAGGGGGAGGGGGGGGGGGGAGGGAGGCGGAGGGGAGGGGGAGGGGGAGGGGTGAGGGGGCGGAGGGAGGGGAGGGGGGTGAGGGGGCGGAGGGGGGGAGGGGTAGGGGGGTAGGGAGGGGAGGGGGGTGAGGGGGAGGGGGGTGAGGGGGCGGAGGGAGGGGAGGGGGAGGGGGGTGAGGGGGCGGAGGGTAGGGAGGGGGAGGGGGGTAGGGAGGGGAGGGGGGGTAGGGAGGGGGAGGGTAGGGAGGGGGAGGGGGTGAGGGGGCGGAGGAGGGGAGGGGGAGGGGGTGAGGGGGCGGAGGGAGGGGAGGGGTAAGGTAGGGAGGGGGAGGGGGAAGGTAGGGAGGGGAGGGTGAGGGGGGTGAGGGGGCGGAGGGAGGGGAGGGGGAGGGGGGTGAGGGGGCGGAGGGAGGGGAGGGGGAGGGTAGGGATGGGGAGGGGGTGAGGGGGCGGAGGGAGGGGAGGGGTGGGGGAGGGTAGGGAGGGGGAGGGGGGTGAGGGGCAGAGGGAGGGGAGGGGGAGGGGGGTGAGGGGGCGGAGGGAGGGGAGGGGGAGGGGGGTAGTGAGGGGGAGGGGGTGAGGGGGCGGAGGGAGGGGAGGGGAGGGGGGTGAGGGGGCGGAGGGAGGGAGGGGGGTGAGGGGGCGGAGGGAGGGGAGGGGGAGGGGCGGAGGGAGGGGGCGGAGGGAGGAGGGGGCGGAGGGAGGGGAGGGGAGGGGGAGGGTGGGGAGGGTAGGGAGGGGGAGGGGGTGAGGGGGCGGAGGGAGGAGGAGGGGGAGGGGGAGGGGGCGGAGGGAGGGGAGGGGAGGGGGAGGGTGGGGAGGGGTAAGGGAGGGGGAGGGGGTGAGGGGGCGGAGGGAGGGGAGGGAGAGGGAGGGGGAGGGGGAGGGGGCGGAGGAGGGGAGGGGAGGGGGAGGGTGGGGAGGGTAGGGAGGGGGAGGGGGTGAGGGGGCGGAGGGAGGGGAGGGGGAGGGTAGGGAGGGGGAGGGGGGTAGGGAGGCGGAGGGTAGGGAGGGGGAGGGGGGGATGGTAGGGAGGGGGAGGGGGGTGAGGGGGCGGAGGAGGGGGAGGGTAGGGAGGGGGGCGGAGGGAGGGGAGGGGGGGAGGGGAGGGGAGGAGGGCGGAGGGAGGGAGGGGAGGGGGGTAGGGAGGGGGAGGGTAGGGAGGGGGAGGGGGGTGAGGGGGCGGAGGGAGGGGAGGGGGAGGGTAGGAAGGGGGGAGGGGGGTGAGGGGGCGGAGGGAGGGGAGGGGGAGGGGGGTAGGGAGGGGGAGGGTAGGGAGGGGAGGGGGCGGAGGGAGGGGAGGGGGAGGGGGAGGGGGAGGGGGGTGAGGGGGCGGAGGGAGGGGAGGGGGAGGGTAGGGAGGGGGCGGAGGGAGGGGAGGGGGAGGGTAGGGAGGGGGCGGAGGGAGGGGAGGGGGAGGGGGGTAGGGAGGGGAGGGTAGGGAGGGGCGGAGGGAGGGGGAGGGTATGGAGGGGGCGGAGGGAGGGGGAGGGTAGGGAGGGGGCGGAGGGAGGGGAGGGTAGGGAGGGGGCGGAGGGAGGGGAGGGGGAGGGTAGGGAGGGGGAGGGGGAGGGGGCGGAGGGAGAGGGGAGGGGGTGGGGAGGGGGAGGGTAGGGAGGGGGAGGGGGTGAGGGTGAATTGTCTTTGTCGGTCCCGGGAGAAACTGCGCAGGAACTGGGAAAGTGAGCGGAGCCCCGAGAGCGGAATGGGGTGAGTGAGACCCCCGGGGGGGTGGGGATTGTTCCTTACCCCCCCCCCCCCGGGACAGGGTGTGTCTCGGACAGGGTGGGGGGGTTGTCTGGGTTGCAGTTTTGTTCCATCTCCTTTGTCCAAGCGGCAAGTTTTGTTCAGTCCGGGACAGCTTCATTTGTGTCTCTTGCCCATCTCTCTCTCTCTGTCTCTCTCTCTGTCTGTCTGTCTGTCTTTCTCTCTGTCGCTGTGTGTGTCTCTCCCGCTGTCTCTCTGTCTGAGTCTCTGATGTTTGTGTGTGTCGGTCTGTCTGTGTCTGTCTTTCTCTCTCTCTCTCTCTGTCTGTGTGTCTGTCTGTCTCTCTCTCTCTCTCTGTCTGTCTGTGTGTGTCTCTCTCTCTCTCTGTGTGTCTGTCTCTCTCTCTCTCTCTCTGCCTGTGTGTCTGTCTCTCTCTCTCTCTCTCTGTGTCTGTCTTTCTCTCTCTCTCTCTCTGTCTGTGTGTCTGTCTCTCTCTCTCTCTCTCTGTCTGTCTGTGTGTCTCTCTCTCTCTCTCTGCCTGTGTGTCTGTCTCTCTCTCTCTCTGTCTGTCTGTGTGTCTCTCTCTCTCTCTCTGTGTCTGTCTCTCTCTCTCTCTCTCTGTCTGTGTGTCTGTCTCTCTCTCTCTCTCTCTGTCTGTGTGTGTCTCTCTCTCTCTCTCTGTCTGTGTGTGTGTCTCTCTCTCTGTCTGTGTGTCTGTCTCTCTCTCTCTCTGTCTGTGTGTGTGTCTCTCTCTCTCTGTCTGTGTGTCTGTCTCTCTCTCTCTCTCTCTGTCTGCGTATGTCTCTCTCTCTCTGTCTGCGTGTGTCTCTCTCTCTCTGTCTGCGTGTGTCTCTCTCTCTCTGTCTGCGTATGTCTCTCTCTCTCTGTCTGCGTGTGTCTCTCTCTCTCTGTCTGCGTGTGTCTCTCTCTCTCTGTCTGCGTGTGTCTCTCTCTCTCTCTCTGTCTGCGTGTGTCTCTCTCTCTCTCTCTGTCTGTGTGTGTCTCTCTCTCTCTGTCTGTGTGTGTCTCTCTCTCTCTGTCTGTCTGTGTGTGTCTCTCTCTCTCTCTCTGTCTGCGTGTGTCTCTCTCTCTCTCTCTGTCTGTGTGTGTCTCTCTCTCTCTGTCTGTGTGTGTCTCTCTTCTCTCTGTCTGTCTGTGTGTGTCTCTCTCTCTCTGTCTGCGTACATACATTAAAGAAACCACAAAAATGTGTCAATCGCTGCCTCAACAGGAGGAGGCCATTCAGCCCCTCCATTTAGTTCTGCCACATAGATCCTGTATGGGTTCTCTGAAGAACCTTAGTTCCATAGCCGTTCTTGTTCAGGGGCAGTAACTCAATGTGCTTCTCAATGATGCCAACATCCAAAAACTAACAGCTAAAGAATGGATCCCAAGTACCAGCTAGTCTTTGTGAGAGACAGCATGCCCAGTTTGAGTTTATATTGGGAGTCTGTGTTAAACCAGCTTGTTCCCTCTGTTTCTAACACACAATCAGGCTGAAGTGTGTTTGGGTAAGAAGTGAATTGCTAGTTTAAAACTCAGATGCAGCTTAAGGTGTGTGACACTGCAGACGAAGCCTGTAGGATTGTGAAGGTGTCGGCAACAGGATGTTTGTCCTCATGAGTAAGAAGTCTCACAACACCAGCTTGTGTCCTCATGAGGAAACCTCAGACTTGGGGATAGAATTTTCCAGCTCCCTTGAGTAGGCAGCACAGTGGTCAGCACCCTGGGTTCAATTCACAGTCTTGGGTGATTGTCTGTGTGGAGTCTGCACATTTTCCCTGTGTCTGCATGGGTTTCCTCTGGGTGCTCCTGTTTCCTCCCACAATCTGAATGCATGCTGGTTAGGTTCTTTGGCCATGATAAATTCTCTCTGTGTACTCAAATAGGTATCAGAGTGTGCCAACTGGGGGATTTTCACAGTAACTTCATTGCAGTGTTAATGTAAGCCTAATTGTGATTTTTGACTTGGTCAAAGACAGAGGGTAGCAGTGGAAGGGTGTGTTTCTGAATGGTGGGCTGTGACAAGTGGTGTTCCTCAGGGATCAGTGCTGGGACCTTTGCTGTTTGTAATATATATAAATGATTTGGAGGAAAATGTAACTGGATTGATTAGTAAGTTTGCGGACGACACAAAGGTTGGTGGATTTGTGGATAGCGATGAGGACCATCAGAGGATACAGCAGGATATAGATCAGTTGGAGACTTGGGTGGAGAGATGGCAGATGGAGTTTAATCTGGGCAAATGTGAGGTGATGCATTTTGGAAGGTCTAATACAGATCGGAAATATACAGTAAATGGCAGAACCCTTAGGAGTATTGATAGGCAGAGGGATCTGGGTGTACAGATGCAGGTCACTGAAAGTGGCAATGTGGGTGGGGAAGGTTGTCAAGAAGGCATACGGCATGCTCACCTTCATTGGTTAGGGCACTGGGTTTAAAAATTGGCAAGTCATGTTGCAACTTTATAGAACCTTAGTTAGGCTGCACTTGGAATAGTGTTCAATCTGGTCACTACACAACCAGAAGGATGTGGAGGCTTTGGAGAGGGTACAGAAAAGATTTACCAATTCCACCGGGGGGGGGGGGTTCCCATTAAAAACAGAGGTGAGGGGGGATTATTTTCTAAGGGCAGTGAGTCTCTGGAATGTCTGAGGTCATTGGATATACACAGTAAAAAGTCTGACAACACTAGGTTTAAGTCCAACCGATTTATTTGATAGTAAACTCACAAGCTTTCGAGGAGCTCCTTCCACTCACATTATCAGCCACTTTAAGACTTGAACAGCAGGTTAGGTGTAAAGATTCGCATTCTAATCAGTAATCTCTAAACTGTCTGTGCTTTATATGCTCTGTCTGAGGCCAGAACTCTCCATTCACCTGACGAAGAGAGAAACCTCGAAAGCTTGTGAGTTTACTATCAAATAAATCAGTTGGACTAAAACCTGGTGTTGTCAGACTTCTTACTGTGTTTACCCCAGTCCAATGCCAACATCTACACGTCATTGGACATAACATAGAACCCTACAGTGCAGAAAGAGGCCCTTTGGCCCATCGAGTCTGCACCGAACACAATCCCACCCAGGCCCTACCCCCATATCCCTGCATATTATACCCACTAATCCCTCTAACCTACACATCCCTGGACACCAAGGGGCAATTTCTCAGCATGGCCAATCAACCTAACACGCACATCTTTGAATGTGGGAGGAAACCAGAGTACCCGGAGGAAACCCACACAGACATGAGGAGAATGTGCAAACTCCACACAGGCAGTGACCCGAGCCGGGAATCGAACCCAAGACCCTGGAGCTGTGAAGCAGCAGTGCTAACCATTCTGCTAGTGTGCCGCCCGAAAATTCAAAGCCTAGAATGCCAGATTTTTGTTTGACAAGAAAGTTAAAGGTTATGTGGGGGTCAGGTAGAGAAGTGGAGTGGAGATCAGCCATGATCTGAATGAATGGTGGAGTCGGCTTGAAAGGAGCTCCTCCTCCTGCTCCTAGTTCAAATCTTTATTCCAGAGGCAGACTGCAAACCATTCATGATGGTGAGTTAAATATTCCAGGTTATAAATGTTTGTAAAAGGGCCAACCTTTGGGGACAGCTTGTCTAATGGATGAAAGCTATCACCGATAGTTAAACAGGACCTCACAGTTTGAATTGGAGCTTCCACACACTGCTGGATAGCACCGATGAAATTGCAGAATATATTAATTCCTGGATTCAAGAGGTTTATAACAAAAACAAAGTCGTTTCTGTGGAGTTAGTGCAGGGTTCTGGCCTGTGCTCCTTCATGGGAACAGATGATGGCTGCAATCAGTCGAGCCCTAAACCAGGGGGTACATAGCACATTAACAGAGAAAATAGTAAAGAAAATACACCCAATCATTGCTTTCGTTGTGTTGGATTCCTGTGGATTTGAAGCTACAGATATTCATTGTCTGCAGGATTTCCCCAGCGTTGGATTCTGCTTATTATTTATTGAAATTTATTTATTAATGTCATAAGAACATAAGAAATATTCTCTATAAATGGAATGCTTTGTCTGTACAGCGTGCAAGAAACAATACTTTTCACTGTATGTTAATACATGTGACAATAATGAATCAAATCAAATCAAGCAGGAAGAGCACCAGACAAAGGACTGCAGATAGGCTAAGTGCTGTAACCTTGTGACAGCAGGCCATTGCTACAAGACCTGCTCCAAATGTGGCCTTGCTTATTCACAGGCGACGAAAGCCAAGACTGGCCAAGCAGACGAAAAAGCTGGCCTGAGTGCTGCCCATGATATGTGCAAACTGAGCAAGAAAGCCTGCAGGCAGCAGAATGGGGCAATGAGGAAGGCAGTAGATGGTCAAACACCACTCCCCACCCTCATCTCTCAACGGATCGAACCAATGCAGGAGGATCCATCAGAGGGTGAGTTGTTGGGAGGTTGGCAGCTGGTGAGGAGGGCAGGAAGAAATGGGGAAAAGGAGAATCTCACCTCGCTGATGAGTAGCGTAAGAGCATTCCCACCCAACCCAGACAGTGGACATGGCCACGCTTGGACACAGATGACAATGAGCATCTGGAGAAGAAAGGACAGAATTCAAGGGAGTTGGAGAAGGAGACCTCTGTTCAGAAACAGATAGTGTGACATGAACCCAAGATCCCAGCAGTGACCAGTGTACCCCAACTCCAATCCCAAAGTGAGGAGACCAGCACACCCTAACACTGGGAATTCAGGAGTAGTAATGCCCCTGGAGGGGGATGGATGGGAGAGACTCTCCCAATCAAGGAAATGACAGGACCAGGGTGGAACAATCCATTGGGAGGGATTCAGGACAATTTCCTGAGCCCATTCAAACTGAAACAATTGTGGACGCTGAGGGCCTGGCAGGAACTGACAGGAGCTGTCAAAGACAACAGGTCTGGTAAGCGACAAAATTTGTTAAAACAGGGATGAAGATCATTTCCATTAACATGCATAATTTAAAATCCACTATGTGATGTGTGGCTACCTTGGATTACCTTGCCAATACGAAAGCTTGATCTGCTGTTTCTGCAGGCGTGTGCAATACCGCACCTCAGCTCCAATAGCCAATGGTCACATTGATGGTAAGAAGTCTCACAACATCAGGTTAAAGTCCAACTGGTTTATTTGGTAGCACAAATCACAAGCTTTCACAGCGCTGCTCCTTCATCAGGTGAGTGGGAGTTCTGTTCACAAACAGGGCATATAAAGACACAAACTCAATTTACAAAATAATAGTTGGAATGCAAGTCTTTACAGCTAATCAAGTCTTAAAGGTGCAGACAATGCGAGTGGAGAGAGGGTTAAGCACAGGTTAAAGAGATGTGTATTGTCTCCAGACAGGAGAGTAAGTGAAATGTTGCAGTTAGTGAATTTGCTGATGACACCAAAGTCGGAGAAGTTGTAGACAGTGAGGATGGATGTTACAGTTTGCAGGGGGACATAGATAAGCTGCAGAACTGGGCTGAGAGGTGGCAAATGGAGTTTAATACGGAAAAGTGTGAGGTGATTCACTTTGGTAAGAGTAACAGGAGTACAGAATATAGGGCTAATGAAAGGACTCTTAGTAGTGTTGACGAGCAGAGAGATCTCGGGGTACATGTGCATAGATCCCTGAAAGTTGGCATCCAAGTTGATAAGGTTGTTAAGAAGGCGTATGGTGTGTTAGCTTTTATTGGTAGAGGGATTGAATTTCGGAGCCGTGAGGTCATGTTACAACTGTACAAAACTCTGGTGTGGCCGCACTTGGAGTATTGCGTACAGTTCTGGTCGCCGCGTTATAAGAAAGATGTGGAGGCATTGGAAAGGGTGTAGAGGAGGTTTACCAGGATGTTGCCTGGTCATGGTGGGAAGGTCTTATGAGGAAAGATTCTTTGGGCGGCACGGTAGCAGAGTGGTTAGCACTGCTGCTTCACAGCTCCAGGGTCCTGGGTTCGATTCCCGGCTCGGGTCACTGCCTGTGTGGAGTTTGCACATTCTCCTCGTGTCTGTGTGGGTTTTCTCCGGGTGCTCCGGTTTCCTCCCACAGTCCAAAGATGTGCGGGTTAGGTTCATTGGCTATGCTAAAATTGCCCCTTAGTGTCCTGGGATGTGTAGGTTAGAGGGATTAGCAGGTAAATGCGTAGGGATATGGGGATAGGGTCTGGGTGGGATTGTGTTCGGTGCAGACTCGATGGGCCGAAGGGCCTGTTTCTGCACTGTAGGGTTCTATGCTGAAAGGCTGAGGGACTTGAGATTATTTTCATTGGAGAGAAGAAGGTTACAAAGTGACCTAATTGAGGCATACAAGATGATCAAAGGATTGGATAGGGTGGACAGTGAGGGCCTTTTTCCTCGGATGGTGATGGCTAACACGAGGGGACATAGCTCTAATTAAGGGGTGGTAATTATCGGATGGATGTCAGAGGTAGGTTCTTTACTCAGAGGGTAGTAAGGTCGTGGAATGCCCTGCCTGCAGTAGTTGTGGACTCGCTAACTTTAAGGGCGTTCAAATGGTTGGTGGATAGGCATATGGATAACATTGGAATAGTTTAGGTTAGAGGGTCATTAGATTGGTTCCACTGGTCGGTGCAACATTGAGGGCCGAAGGGCCTGTACTGCGCTGTAATGTTCTATCCCTACTCCTGAACTCAAATCCTCTTGCAATGAAAACCAACATACCATTTGCCTTCTTTACCTCTTGATGCACCTGCATGCTTATCTTCAGCAACTTATCTTGATACAAAAGTGTCCAGAGGGGCAATTTTTTCACACAATGGATGGTGAATGGCTGGAACAAGTTACCAGAGGTAGTGGTAGAGGTGGGTACAATTTTGTCTTTTAAAAGCATTTAGACAGTTACATGGATAAAATGGGTATAGAGGGATATGGGCCAAATGCAGGCAATTGGGATTAGTTTAAGGGTTTAACAAGAAAGGGTAGCATGGACAAGTTGGGTTGAAGGGCCTGTTTCCATGCTATAAACCTCTATGACTCAATAACTGGTACACAAGAACATCCAAGTCTCGTTGTGTATTCCACTCTTTCAATTTACAGCTGTTCAGATAATCTGTCTGCCTATTTTTGTTACCAAAGTGGATAACTTCACATTTATCCACATCATACTGCATCACGCATTTGCAACTCCAACTCGATTCTCAAGTTTGCTGATGACACAATTATACAATGATGAAACAAAGTACAGGAAAGAGATAGAGAATCTGGTGAACAAAATCACAAATAAAAGGGTTGTGTGTGGTGGTAATAATCTTCTGAGGTGTGTCTATTCCAATGCAGGAGTATTGTGGGGAAGGCGGACAAGTTAAGGGCATGGATTGACACATCGAATTATGACATTATAGTCATTAGTGAAACTTGGCTACAGGTCTGGCAGCTCAATGTTCCAGGGTTCCAATGTTTCAGACGTGATAGTGGCAGAGGGATGAAGGGTGGGGGGATGGCATTGTTAGTCAGGGAGAATGTTGGCAGCAGTGCTCAGGCAGGACAGATTAGAGGCTTGTCTAGAGGCCATATGGATGGAGCTGAGAAACAGGAAAGGTGTGACCACATTAATGGGGTTGTATTATAGACCACCCAGTAGTCAGCGAGAATTGGAGGAGCAAATCTGTAGAGAGATAGCAGACAACTGCCGAAACATAAAGTTGTGTTGGTAGAAGATTTTAAGTTTCCACATATAGATTGGGGACTCCCATACTGTTTGAAGGTGTAGACAGGTTGGAATTTGTAAAATGTGTTGAGGAATGTTTTCTAAATCAATATACAGAGGTACCAACTAGAGAGGATGTGATATTAGATCTCCTATTAGGAAATGAGTTAGGGCAAGTGACGGAAGTGTGTGTAGGGGAACACTTTAGTTCCAGTGATCATAACGCATTAGTTTCAACTTGATCATGGATAAAGATAGATCTGGTCCTCGGGTTGAGGTTCTGAACTGGAAAAGGCCAAATTTGAAGAAATAAGAAAGGATCTAAAAAGTGTGGATTGGGACAGGCTGTTCTCTGGCAAGGATGTGATTGGTAAATGGGAGGCCTTGAAAGGAGAAATTTGAGAGTGCAGAGTTTGTATGTTCCTGTCAGGATTAAAGGCAAAGTGAATAAGAATAAGGAACTTTGGTTTTCAAGGATATTGCAACTCTGATAAGGAAGAGAGAGATGTATGACGTGTATAGGCAACAGGGAACAAATAAGATGGCTCAGGAGTATAAAAGTGCAAGAAACAACTTAACAAAGAAATCAGGAGGCTAAAAGAATACATGAGGTTGCTTTGGCAGTCAAGGTGAAGGATAATCCTAAGAGCTTCTATATTAACAGCAAAAGGATAGTAAGAGATAAAATTGGTCCAGTTGAAGATCAGAGTGGTCGGCTTTGTACGGAACCAAAAGAAATGGGGGAGATATTAAATGGGTTTTTTGCATCCGTATTTACGAAGGAAACTGGCATGGAGTCTATGGAAATAAGGCAAACAAATAGGGAGGTCATGGAACATATACAGATTAAAGGGGAGGAGGTGTTTGCTGTTTTCAGGCAAACCAGAGTAGATAAATCCCCAGGACTAGACAGGGTATTCCCTCGGACCTTGAAGGAGACTAGTGTTGAAATTGCAGGGGCCCTGGCAGATATATTAAAATGTCGGTATCCACGGGTGAGGTGCTGGATGATTGGAGGATAGCTCATGTGGTTCTGTTGTTTAAAAAGACTCCATTTCGGCAGAACCAACGGGATGAACGAGTACACTATCAAGGGCAGGAGTCTTAGTAGTGTTGAAGAGCAGAAGGATCTCGGGGTCCGGGTCCACAGGACTCTTAAATCGGCCTCGCAGGTGGAGGAGGTGGTCAAGAAGGCGTATGGTGTACTGGCCTTCATTAATCGAGGGATTGAGTTTAGGAGTCGGGAGGTAATGCTGCAATTTTACAGGACCCTTGTCAGGCCTCATTTGGAGTACTGTGCGCAGTTCTGGTCGCCTCACTATAGGAAAGACGTAGAAGCTATTGAAAGGGTGCAGAGGAGATTTACAAGGATGTTGCCTGGACTGGGAGGCATGCCTTATGAAGATAGGTTGAGGGAGTTGGGACTCTTTTCCCTAGAAAGGCGAAGGTTGAGAGGCGACCTGATAGAAGTTTATAAATGTTGAGAGGAATAGATAGGGTGGACTCTCAGAGGCTATTTCCCCGGGGTTGAAATGGTCGCTACGAGAGGACACAGATTTAAGGTGCGGGGAGGGAAGTACAGAGGTGATGTTAGGGGTAAGTTTTTCACTCAGAGGGTGGTGAGTGAATGGAATCGGCTTCCGTCATCGGTGGTGGAGGCGAACTCGCTGGGGTCTTTTAAAAGACTTCTGGATGAGTATATGGGGTTTAATGGGATTGGGGGTTATAGATAGGTCTATAGATTGGTGGGGTTGATGTGATCGGCGCAACTCGAGGGCCGAAGGGCCTGTTTGTGCTGTAATGTTCTATGTTCTAGAACATAGAAGGTAAATGATGGGACACTGAGGAGAACAGAGGGATCTGGGAATACAGATACATAATTCCCTAAAAGTGGCGTCACAGGTAGACAGGGTCATAAAGAGTGCTTTTGATTCATTGGCCTTTATAAATCAAAGTATTGAGTACAAGAGTTGGAATGTTATGGTGAGGTTATATAAGACATTGGTGAGGCTGAATTTAGAGTATTGTGTACAGTTTTGGTCACCTAGTTACAGGAAGGATATTAATAAGGTCGAAAGAGTGCAGAGAAAGTTTACAAGGATGTTGCCGGGACTTGAGAAGCTGAGTTACAGAGAGAGATTGAATAGGTTAGGACTTTATTCCCTGGAGTGTAGAAGAATGAGGGAGATTTGATAGAGGTGTATAAAATTATGATGGGTATCGATAGAGTGAATGTAAGCAGGCTTTTTCCACTGAGGCTAGGGGAGAAAAAAACTAGAGGACATGAGTTAAGGGTGAGGGGGGGGGAAATTTAAAGGGAATATTGGGGGGGGCTTCTTCACACAGAGAGTGGGGGGAGTGTGGAATGAGCTGCCAGAAGAAGTGGTGAAAGTGGGCTCACTTTTAACGTTTAAGAATAACTTGGACAGGTAGATGGATGAGAGGGTGTGGAGGGATATGGTCCAAGTGCAGGTCAGTGGGACTAGGCAGAAAAGTGGTTCAGCACAGACAAGAAGGGCCAAAAGGCCTGTTTCTGTGCTGTAGTGTTCTATGGTTCTAACTGTTGCGGTGACAATAATCTCTCCCTCAATGTCAACAAAATGAAGAAGATTGTCATCGACTTCAGGAAGCGTAGTGAAGAACATGTCCCTGTCTACATCAATGATGATGAAGTGGAAATGATCGAAAGCTTCAGATGTCTAGGTGTCCAAATTACCAACAACTTGTCCTGGTCCCTCCATGCTAATGCTATAGTAAGAAAGCCCACCAATGTCTTTGCATTGTCTTCACTTTTAGAAAATGTTTAACTCCCTGAACTCTCCCAGCTAATGGTCTCCAATTCTGGTGTTCAAAGGTGTGGTTTCTCAATGGTTCTCTCTCTTTCCTTTGACAGATGTTTCTGGTTGTTCGTGCTAAGCTTCTTTATCTCTGCTGGAGCAGATGTGACTGAATTGACAGGGATGTTTGGCAGATTCAGTCTCCAATTATCCGGAAGGATACACACAGTGAGCACGTGA